>CM039436.1:6432884-7032884 GCA_022379115.2 Bauhinia variegata
TTGCCAACCTCCCTTCTTCTTGGACACACATGGTCATAAGTTCATTAATTGACCATTTATCCTTATGTGTGTTGTAAGATATTTTGAAGGGATTATATTGTTGGGGCAAAGAGTTCAAGATGAAATGAACCAAGAAAGATTCTGACATCTTAACTTCCAAAGTTTCTAGCTGAGCCGCCATGTCCCTCATGCGCATGATATGATCACGCACGCCTCTAATCCCGGTGAGCTTCATGGATGTAAATTGCATTATTAAAGTGCTAGCAAGAGCCTTGTCAGATGTTATGAATTGCTCGTCGATAGCTTTTAGAAGGTCTTTGACCTTATCATGCTGTTCGACTGAACCCCGTATGCCATCTGGTATCTTTGTCTTTATGAACATAACTGATAGGCGATTAGATCGCTCCCATTTTTCATAAAGATCAACAGCATCTGGAGTGCTGTTTATAGTGATAGCAGGTGGTTCATTTTTCCTTATGGCATAATCAACATCCATCCATCCCAAATGGAGAAGGATTCTCTCTTTCCACACTTTATAATTATCACCCCTTAATTCGGGAATGTCACACTTAATATCAGAAATATTTGCAGATTGAATAGCTGCAAATTTTCAAACATACATGCTTATTAACTAAATTTGAGGCTATAAAATTAAATGTCATATTTTACCAATGTAAAACATGCTTCAATCCATGAATCAAGTGACATAAAACTTGCCTGTGGGCTAAAATTCTACTCACTTAGATTCATTTCCTAATTTTATGATAAAACTATCAAATTATGTTCTTTTTCTTAATTCCTGTGGGTAGATTAAGAAATACAATTTAATATTTTATCCTAATTAACCATACTAATATAACAAAAATTCCTATGGGTAAATTTTATTATATCACATATGATTAATTACAACTTAATGTTTTAATGTGATATTTAACCTTAATATATAATTCTAATTAATTAAAGATGCTGTGGCTACTCCCTAATTAATTAAAATTATATTAATCACCCAACATTAATTAATTCTCAATAAAAACTGAATATTTGCATAAAAGCATAAACTTTAATGTGCAAAATTATTTAATTTAAAATTGTATGCTTAAACACCAAAATAAAACATACAATTTCAATAAAATAAATAAATAATTTAAACACATAAATAAATTAATTCTAAAAATTTAAACAGCCATTTATGCAAATAAATAAACTAAATTAGGAATCACATAAAGATTCACTAACAATCAGTAAACATGCAATAATTTAATTTATGTAAATAAATTAAATTCGAAACATAATGTTTGAAATTGTCTTCGAGAGACATAAGGGCTCGTTGTGGTCTAGTGGCAAAGGCTCCACGATGTGGCCCTGTGGGCGTGGGTTCGAATCCCAGCAGCTGCACAAATGGGATTTAATTTTAAACCCCCAAAACGACATGTAGTTTGGCCTCCAGCATAAACTACACGCCGTTTAGCGTTATGGTGTGAGTAGCCACACTTTAGTGAAAACGACATGTCGTTTCAGCATTACCCAAAACGACATGTAGCTTAAGTCGTCTTCAACCTCTAGCCGGGTCGATTCGACCCAGTTGCGACCCGCGGACCCGTAGCCAAAACCCGACATTTTCCAGCCATTTTTGACATCAAATTTTATGATTGATAGCCCAGAATGCATTAAAATCCCATTTGATATCAATTTCTAACCTCCAAAGAGATTAAAACATCAAAAATTTTAGTGCCCAAAAATGAACTTCAAACCGAAAAGAAAAATGCAAGACAGAGGCATTACAAGGCTCTGATACCAAATGCAAAACAATTTTCTTTAATGTTCAAACATGCTAATGAACATAACAAGCATATTCAAACATAATGCGGAAGCAGATCAAGAGAGCCTACCTCCAGCCATTGCAAAACGCTTCTTCTTGGTGTCTCTGTTTCTCTTCCAAGCCTTCACTCTCTCAAACTCGATGGTGTTTGTTTCTGAAGTGAGGAGTCGGATTGGTGACCAACAGAGAGGAGGAGCACGCCTTTTATACTCCTCTGCCCATCATGGAGGAGTTGAGACGTGGCTGAAAATTAGCAAGTGTGTGGAGTCGTGGGAACGTTATGGAATGATGCTGGAAGTGGGAGAAGCTTGGTCACAACATGGACCACTTTCTGAAGGAGTTCCAACGGGAATATCGGGGACCTCATTATGGACCTCAACGTGGAACTCCAACACTTCTCATATCTCCTTTTATTTCTCTTTATGCACAATAGGAGAACTATGTACTCAAAAATTAAAAAAAAAAAAAAATACAACAAAAAAACAAAAGTAATTATCAAAATCATCCGTTACAATTTTTCTTTTTATCTAACACTTGTAGCTATTTTTTATTTGCAAACAATATCTTCCAACAATCAAAAAAATTTCTTTTTTTTTTTCTCCTTAGATGGGAAATAAGAAAAAAAATTCTTCCTCACACAAACACTAATCTATATTTTTCATTTTTTTCTGTTAGTGACAATTCACAAAAAGAAGTTAAATCAAAATGTGATTTGAAGTATTTTTTTTTCAAAATTTGCTCAATTCAAAATTGAAACTTTTACATTTAATCTCTTCAAAATATTACTCTTTAATTATAAATAGAGAATATATACAAAAAAAATTTAAAAAAATTATCTTAACTTTCGAGTTATAGTTTAAGGGGAAAAAATTAAAAATTTTAAATTATAATAATTATATTTTAATAATATAATCTAAATTTCATATTAAAAAATTTTAAAAATGTAAAAAAAAGTTGTAAATAACCTGTAGAAATAGCCTTATTCATGAAAATGAAAACGTTATCCAATGGTATAGGAGTACTGGTTTACACACTCACACTCACTCACACGCTGACATCTCATGTCCGTGTGCTCTGAAATTAAAATAGTGGTAGACAACCCAGTTGTCGCTAAATACCTGTAACATTCGTACTCCAATAAGAGAAATACTTTCCATGGGGACAATATTTAAATGACGAATGTGGTTTAGAAACTTACGGCATGAACAGGACTCTGGCAACCATAATGAGTCATGCGATGCAAAATGCGACCAGTCACAGTATCAATAATGTAAATGACCAACCACGACTCCTCTGGGGTTGCCGTTCCAATTTCACGTCTAGCTTTTGGAGCCACATTTGCCGCACTCACACTCACTCACGCACACTAACTATGGTGAGAAAGACTACAGGGGAAGGAAATAAAAGGGAGAAAAATATAAGAAAAGTAAATTTGGTTTTAGGAATTAAAGTTTAAAAAAATAATAAAAGTTTTGAATTAATTAATATAATTTTTTTATTTAAAGTAACTAATATAATTTTGTATTAAATTAAAATATTCTTAAGATTTATCTTTCTTTTATAATGTACAAATATTCTATATATCGTTTTTATGTTTAACTAAAAAAATTAACAAATATTAATTGTCATTGCTAATAACTTTTAAAAATTATTTTAATATCACATAAAAAATTATTTTTATAAGGTAAAAGAGGAATCATAATAAATTTTTGTATTATTTAAGTTATACAATCATTAGATTAAGATACAAAGGTATAAAATTTTTAATTACTTATAAAATTATTCTATAAGAATTTGTCACAAAATTTAGAGATTTTGCTTAGAAACTTTCTACTAATAAATTTTAAAATGTTTCAATTGATATAATTCATACTCAATACAACTAAATTTAGTTAAACTATCAAATTAATAAGCATGACACTTGTTATTATTAAAAACATATCTTACGTGTGGTATTAATTTAATCATTTATAAATTATTTTTTAGAGATTAAGTATCTTAATAAAGATTGTATTAGTTGACTTTATTTTAGTTAAAAGATATATTTTTTATCTATTATTGGTGTCAATTAAAGGATGTAAAATTTTTATTTTTATTTCCTTGGAAAATAACTTCTGAGAAAAAATACTATTAGCATAAAAAATTTTGTTAAATAGTAAATTAAAATTTATTACAAGGAAAGAAGGAAGAAGACATGGTAAAAATTTATAAAAAAAAAAAAAATAAGAGATGATGAAAATTAGAACCTTAAAAGAAATGAGGATTGATTTCTAATAAATGAAAATATTATTGCAGAAATTTATATTGGCCATTAATGTTAATAATAAATTAGTTAAATATGTGGGTCTTATTATTATACACTTTTCATAATTTTAGTAGCCCATTTAAAATGGGTAGTTTAACCCATGGGATAACTTAGACTTTCTCATATATATATATATATAAGGACTCTAAAGGTAACAATATGTTTATAGTATATCTCATTTATGTAGAAGTCAGCGGTGCATGTGATTTTTAGTAATATCCCAATTTAAACCACAAAAATATTTTATAGTGCAGTTTGGTTTGAATTTTTAAATTTTTAAATAAAAAAATCCAAACCAAACCACTCAATTGCTGGTCGGTTGGGTTGGTTTGAGCGATTTATTAATTCAATAAAAAAATTTAAAAATTGATGTATTAAGTCACATGAGAAATATTTTTATTAACTATTTTCACATCGTTTATTGCACCCTTTTAATTTTGTATTTAAAGCTTGACTTCAACTCTCTAGGGAATTAAATAATAAGATAAAAAATTCTAAGTGCAACCATCATACTTCACATTACTAATAATTGACTAGCAAAAGAAACAAAGAAGAATGTCATGCTCATGTCAAATTATATTTTTTAAATTGTTTCATTTGTGGTTTTTGTATACTAGTTATTTTTTAAGTAAGTGTTTGCATAAATTATATATTTCCAATTATAATAAATATAAAAATTAAAAGTATACACATATGCATTGAATGTGCAGTTCGATTTGATTTTAGTACAGATTAGTTTAATTTGAGCGGTTTGAACGGTTTTGATGAAACTTTGCTCACCCACTTTTATGCTTTTATTTATGTTGAATGACGGGCCTAAAATGAAAATAACTTGTGTCAACACAGGAATGATTGCCTGTATGTGTAATTTGGTTTTTTGATGGGACTATTCAAAAATACTGATCACCTTTTTTTTTTCTATGCGGGGAACTGAAATTTTGAATTAAATTTTTTAAAATCATTCCAAACGTTTTCCTGAAGAGCCCTTTCAATCAAATACTATATACATCAAACCTTTATTAATTTGCTTAATTGATCTAACAATTTGTTAACTATGCCTAGCTATGCTAATTTTCTTTTTGTTAAATTTACTTTGATGTATCCCGACTATAGATGGGATTAAAATCTAAATGACAATTTTCATTCCTGAATAAAACTCAAGAAAAATAACTAAACGCAAATTTTATAAAAAAAAATTAAGAATCTAATCTAATAACTATATGTAATACTAAGCTAAAACTAAAGCCTCGAGGAACATCCCTTGATCCAATCCCTCTGCCCTTCGAAACCAATTGAATTCTGTCTGTTGCAACAACAAATATAAATCTCATAAATAGTCATTTTTAATATAATCCTCTTGATAATTTTCGGACCGAGAACAATTGATGTGATTCCTATGGTTTTTTTTTTTTTTTTAGTATTAGGGATTTAATTTCTGATTAATTTATCTAAAAAATAAAAATAAAACTATTTATTAAAATATCATTAATCAAAAATTATTTTTTAATATACCACGAATTTGTTAAACTTTTAAAAACGTTAAATGAAATGACGCATTCACGAAAAATATGTACAGAAAAACACCAACTAGAATTGCCCCTTTATAATAACTAACTATAAAAGCACCAAGTCAAGTGGCTTGACTGGTGTCTTTAAGATGAACTTTTTTATAAAAAAAAAAAAGTGAAAAATTCACTTTAGTATGAACCCATAAAATTTATTTTAAAAAAAAAAAATCAAACTTCAAAATATTTGTCATGTAGCCATTCACAATTTAAACAATACCATGGAGTGGGATGGAATATGGTAGTTTTACAATCTTCTCCTATTATACTTAAATGCATTGTCTAAGTTGTTGCCATCTGAAATGGATGACAAATGTTTAAAATTTGATCTTTAAAAAATAATTAAATTGGAAAAAAAAATTTAAGGAGATATCAAATGTTTAAAATTTGATTTTTTAAAATAAATAAATTGGAAAAAGATTGTTTTAAAAAAATTGGAAATAAAATTATAGTTTTTTAATAAGTAATAAGTTTTCTTGAGCAATAAGAAATTAATTTTAATACAGTAAAAGGTACAAGTGTCAATATCTTTTTTTTAATCTCCACGCAATATTTATTTTTATTATCAAATATTTCATTTACATGCAATAATATGAAACATCTCATTTATTTAGGGAATATGAAACCAAAACCGAACTAAAGTAGATGTTGTATAAGAATAATTTTGGGTTAGTAGTATTTTTATAAACAGTTTTTAATTTTATCTTTTCAAGAGAAATTAACCTTAATTTAAATCCTAATACAAATAGGTTCCATACAATTATATTTACATATACTGGTCTTTGTTTTAAAAAAATAAAATTAGTGTGAAATCAGGAAAACAAAAACCTATTGAAATATCCAAATTTTAATATATAATCTTCACAAATGATCACCAAATGGCCACAAAGTTATGGAGATTTCACACCAGTTTTTTTTCAATAAATTATATTTTATTAAAAAGAGACTCTTGAATAATATATATATATATATATATATATATATATATATATATATATATATATATATATATATATATATATATATATATATATATACATGACATGTTAAAAAAAAATATCTTTAAAAGTCATCAAATTTTAATTAATTTTTATTTTCATAAAATATATGATAATTAATTATTCTAATTCATTCATTTATTGCTTTAAATGAATTATGCTAATTTATTTATTTAGTGAGAGAAAGAAAGTCTCCAACCACTTCTTTTCCTTTCGATTATCATTTTTTTTTGTTTTATTTTAATCATTCAGTAATAATAATTAATTATAATAAGATTTGTAATGATAACTTTTACGGTTTTCCTTCTGTTATCAACTATCTACATTTATTTGAATTATTTTAATTGATATATTAATTGATTATTTTTTAGGTTATTTAGTTTAATCGTTATATTTATTAATTATCACAATTTTTTAAATTTCCGTAATTGTAAGACATCAAAGTTATACATTCATTTATTTTTGAGTTATTATATATATATATATATATATATATATATATATATATATATATATATATATATATATATATATGTATGTATTCATTTGACAAAATAAACAAAATAACTTTTTAAACTATGAAAAAGCAAACCCTAATCCATAAAATTCATTCAGTTCCTATTAGTATTACCTAAACAAAGAAGTCACTTACTACATTTTAACCTTATATTAGAAATAATAAAACAGTTATAAAATCACTAAAAACATTGTAGAAGAACCAAGAGAGAGAGAGAGAGAAAGACATTTCCAAAGATTTAGGTTTGGTCTATCTAATTAATTATATTTCCATAGTCCAAATATAATAACACAATACAAATATAATATAATAAATAATAAATATAAAATCATTACGTGTGCGTATGTCTATATCTATACTATGTACCCATGTATGGGTTATGACTCATTATTGAGGCCATTTTGTATATTTTGTATAATTTTTTTTTTAAAATTTTGAATCTAAATTTCAAACCAAAAATTCTAAATAACGCATAGTGTATTAGGGTTTATTTTTAGAGTTCGTATGTTTAGGATTTCCAATTTTAGGTTATATTTTTTAAGGTTTTATAATTTAAAAATAAAAATACAAAGAATATTCACTTAAAGGTATTATGGGAAATTAACATGAATAGAGAAAATAAAATAAATGGAAAATCTAATATTAATAATCTATAGTTAATTGAGTTTATTTTTAATGAGATTTTAATACAAAATGGTCTGGCTTGACTTATGCATGGATAGATTTTATAGACAAACCTCATATATATATATATATATATACACACACACACACATTTTCCTTTAACTTTTTATTTCTCTCTCAATTAATAGTTACATTCTATAGACATAAAATTACATAAAAAATAAATACTACTAAAAGAATACTATACAGCAACAATAAGGAATTTGGACAGCTTACCTTTAGGAAAGGGTCCAACCCAAGCTTACCTTAAAGATTCCTAACTTAATAGAATTGTTCTTTTTCTAGTTTCTGGAAGAATTCTTTGCTACAAGATGATTGCTTTGTCTTTTTTCTTTCTTTATGCTGGATCGAATCACATTCTTTACTGCTTCTCGATCTCATTTATAGCTTGGAAGTGAGGACTAGAATTTTCTTTTACTTTTCAGCTTTGATGATATGAAATCTTGCCTAGCACAATTAATCTTACATGAAGTTGTTTATTTTAGTAATACAGAAAAACATTAGGACAACATAGGAGGGCCATATAGTTGCATATATTTCTATGAAAAAAAAATACTGTTTATAGTAATGACAAAAAAAAGTCATTACTAAATTTAATATCTAATTTAATATATTACGAAATTCTTGAACAACTAAGTATGAAATCAAAACAATAAGTTTATATATAGGGCAATAGAAAATAGATGTCTAAAAACATTTATAAAACAAAAAACAATGTAAAAAAATTAATTCCACTGCTTTGAAATTTGTCTTTTTGGTAGGATCCGCTTAAATTGGAGGTTGTTGCAATGTAAATATTATTTTGGTACAAAAAAAAATTTAAGGTCGTGGATGATTCCACCCTAATCTAAGACAGTAAAAATTTTTGGTCTCAAGAAACTCCTATGAAATACTTATATTTATATCACCCAAAAGAAACAAGTAGGGGTTACAAAAACATTTAATGGAAGATAAAGGAAAAAAATTAAAAAATCAGCAGTAATTACTTAAAATACAAGGTACAATAGAATAATGTTATATGTACACTTATTTTTACATTTTTTTTTATATTTTTTGTTTATAATTTTATTTTATCCCTACAAAATAACTAGAAAGCGAGAGTGTAAAAAAGTGATTTACACTAACAAGTGTACTCAGCATTTTCTCAGTTGAAAACCTTTAAAGGTGATTTCATAAAAAACTTATGGCACTCCTATATTGTACTAGGAAAGATTTCCACTGCTAAAAGATGAAAAGTAAAAGAAAATATCCGAGTCCTTACTTTCAAGAAATAAGGAATTGTCAGAAGCACTAAAGAATAACTGCGAGAGATGGAAAAGGAAAATTCTTCCGTACATATTTTCACATAGAAACCAATTCTATTAAGTTAAGAATTCATCTAGAATGGATATGCGTTAACTTAATCATATTAACCATTTAAATGAGACCTCTCCAAGTAGTATTCCCATTTAATCAGTGTTTTCTTAATTTGAGCCAGAGAATATCTTTTTGTTTTTATAATTAGTATTTATAGAATATAAACTTATCATTAAGTTTTTTAATTCACAACTAATTTGATTTGAGCTAATTGAAAAATCCAAACAAAAGTAGAGCTTCTCAAAAAATATTTTCTCAAATACAAGTCAACATACTAAAACAGTCATAGCTCCTTACTACTAGGACTAATGCCGGTTATTGAGCCATGGAACTTTGATAATTCATTATCAAATATCATTGCATAAAATAGAAGTAAATGATAGTTGTAAATCCCTTTGTGTATACTTTGATGTACATCCACCTTGTTTTGGTCGTTTAGTAAAGACAAAATAATAAATAAAAAATAAGAGAATTATAAAAGTAAAAAGATAGTGGTACACGTAATATATCTGAGAAGGGGAAATGTTGATTGCATATTTACTTGTGCACACCTCTTTCCTACGCCTTTTATTTTGAAATAAGTACAAGAGTCAATCTATAAATAGAAAAATAAGAGAGATATAACATATATATATATATATATATATATATAAGTGGATGTAGAATTTTGAGTGTCCTCGTAGCATGTCTTTAATAAAAGTATGTTTCCACTCTACATCTCTTTGATCATGCCACATCATGTTGTTTTAACAATTTTTTTTGGTTAATGTTACCCAATAACTTACTCAACCGACATTAAGGATAATACTAATCTAATTCAGATTATTATGTAGTAATTATGGTTACCTCCTTTTATTAACATATGCTTCAAGAAAAGGTTATCCAACTGGCAAGTTTAATTTATTTACCAATTGAGCCATACGTATGGGTGAGTGTTCAATCAACTTGAAATTTATTGAACTTTTCAGGTCTTGACCGCATGTATTTGTGAAGCACGAATTTATTATAAGGTTCCTCAATTCACAACTAATTTGGTTAGAGCCAGGTAAGACCTCAAATGCAACAAAACTCTTCCTATCAAATTTTAACAACCACTTTGGTCATAAATTTTTTTGTCTTCTTTTCTCAACCTTTATTCCATTGGCTTAAAATTGGTCCAGAAATAATACTGCAAGTAGAACTAACCTCTCATTTGGAACAATATGAAGTTTAGGGGATAAGAAGTGGTACAAAAAATTGTATTCTCAATATTTCCTCCAACCACAAGAAGGTTTAATTAAGATGCTATTTCAATTAAGCTAACAAGGCCGAGCTGTAGGAATAAATCATGATGGTTGAGAAAATGTGTGACATAATATGACAAAGGGTGTATTTAATTTGTTAAAAAATGAGGGAAAGATACCCCCAAAAAAAAAAAAGAAATTGTCCCATGTCTGTTGGTTGCAAGAATTTGTCAAATATATATATGTTTTATTATCTTCTATTAACAGACATGTCAATTATAAAGTTATTAATATATTTTTTAAAATTTCATAATTTTTATATTTTTATATCAAAATCTTATTATATGTTTTCAATAATAAAGAATATTAATGATAAACATTAATTTTTAAGACTATAAAGACTATTTTATAAGTTTTGGAGGTATAAGAACTAAGCTTTCAAAAGGTTATAAAGACTAAAAGAATTATTTAATTAACAGACTTTAACAGTAAGAATGAAAATTTAACTTTTTGAAAACTCTATGGACTATTTTATAAGTTTTGGAAGTATAAGAATTAAAATTTAACTTTCAAAAAATTATAAGGACCAAAGGAATAATTTAACCTAATAAAATTGTTAGCTTTAAGGAGAGAAAAAAATGCTTAGTCTCAGTCACGATCCCCCTCAAATGAAGTGGCGTCAGTTTTATATTATTTATTTATTTATTTTTTGCCAAGAGAGGAGGGGATCGGAATGAAGGAAAATTACAACACGAGTTCTGGGGATTTGAAACTAAGAAAGTTTTAAGAGCCCTTGAGGGATTATGAACCATTAGAGCAAATTGATGAGGTGCTACTTCATTTGGCATTTACTAACTAAAACAACACCTAGGGGCTTACATGGCAAAAATAATAGTATATTAATAAGTAGTTTATATTTTTGTATTTTTTAGATAATTTTGCATATTATACAACACTAGGGACACGTCAGCACTTCATTTATTATTTACACATATGGTAGTTAGGGGTAAACACAGGAAGGGACGTTCCAGTATTTTATTCCAACCTAAAAAATTAGGGATAGGACAATTTGATATATTTGAATAAATTTTTTTAAATCTGGTACATGTTGGTAAATTTTTTTTAATCATACTTTGATATCACTGTTAGGAAAAATGCAAGAAATACGTGAAAATAAATATAACCTTTTGGATCATTTCTGGGTCTTCCTTTGTTGTTGGTGTGTGAGAGTAAAAGGATGAGGAAGAGGGAATTTCCAATGTGAATATTGTAGAGATTCCTACTCATATGCACACGTGCACGTTGGAACTATAGAGGTAAATAACCCCACTAAAAATTTTGTCAACTTTCCCTTCTGATAAAACGCGTAGGAAGGGTGTTATATAACTTATAAAATATATAAAGGCAGCTATTGCCGGAGATTTATTTTATCATGTAATCAAAATTATATTAGAATTGCTATTCTCAATTCAACCCAAATCCTTATTATTCTTCTCACCTCAATGTTGTATATATATATATATATATATATATATATATATATATATATATATATATATATATATATATATATTATATATATATATGTATGTATGTATATATATATATATATATTACAATTGCAGATTATAAATAATCTGTAATTTTATGTTGTTCTACATGATGTTGTAATATCTTGAATTATAAATAATTTATAATTATTAAATATTTTTGGATTATATAACTTAGTAGTATATTTTGTGCAATTATAAATAAATTGGGGTGAGAATAGCAGTTTAGAGGGTGACAAAAGAAATCTCCTTACTACAGCCATCATTTCTTCTTTTTTTAAAAAAAAAAAAAATTAGTTCAGCCATTTATGGAGATTTGCGCATCTACAGCTTCAGTTGAGGGTCCATATATGAAATGTACTTCTGGTCTGCTCTAATCACAATTTCATGGATCCATATTTGTACTTCTAACAATTATGTCATATGGGCGATGAATCAATGGAATTAAAATTTGCCATTTCACTTTTCTATTTCATTTTCTTTTTTATTTTTTATGATTGATCAAAAAAATAAATTAATACTTCCTTATATATTTTAATATAATATATTACAATGAGATAATACAAGATATTATATAAAATAATAAATTTAGTCTTAAATTAAAGAGATTAGGTGAACTGCTTACATTTTAAAACTTTTTAATATTTGACTCCTTAGTTCAGTAATTTGACAAATGAGTTATTATAGATTTATCAACATGACCCATCAAAAAAAATGTTCATATGTAGTGATTTAAATTGTAATATCTATTTCAAGCTTCTATAGGTTGAGCATTTATATTGCTTGTTGTCTAGACTTTTCTTGTCTGCAAAGTTTGTTATTATAAGTTAATATATATGCAATTCCAGATTGGTAACTTAATTGAATTGTTTTCTATGTGAAAATGTGTGCAGAAGACTGCTCTTTTCCACTTTGCCATAACATGAATGTCTTTCCTTTATGCTTGGTCAAATGATTATTTGCCGCATTTGAAGATCTCCCTAATGCTTGGAACTGAGGATTTGGATTTTCTTTTACTTTGCATATTTAGTAGTGATACCTTTCCTCGCACAACATTGGAGTGCCCCTTAAGTTGTTTACCAAATTTTTTTAAAGGTTTTTTATTGTAACTTACATTTTGGATAATTAGTGGTGACCTTTTAATTTTTTTTTAATGTATAGTTGAACATTCACGTCACGATTACCTCAAAATATATGTGTCCTACCCAAAATATTAGATTTCAAAGAAATTGACAGATTTTTTTTTTAACAAATGTTAAACAAATCATTATTTTTCAAAAAAGCTTTTTTACATTTTTTTATATTTCTCTATTTATATAAACTTATTCTTTTGATTTCACATTTAGCTGTTCAAGAATTTGTAATGAAAATAAAATTAATATGTGGGTCCTATCAAATTTCTGATTCAAAATACTTTATTATTGTGGTGGAATAGTAGTGACATTGGTGAATATAGAATGTTAATTTTAAATTTAATGATTCAAATTTAGCTATATATGTTGGATAAATTTATAGATTCCAAATAAATTTACTATTTAAGAGAATTCATTCATATATGTAACAAAATCAAGGCTATAAAATTTAAAATCAATGATATAAATTTACTTAATAAAAACTGGACTTTAGAGTTTTGGTTAGGCCAGCACAAGGATGGAACCAAAGAAATTTTGGTTTGGGGACAAAATTTTACATATGTTAAGCTAGATCAACAAGGACTCATCAATACTATTAATATCTAATAAAAATAAAAATGACTGTTAATAATTTAATTATATTTTTAATCTTTTGGTTGATTTTAGTATGCAAATGTTTATACAGTGCACAGACCTGGGAAAGGGGAAAGGAGTTTACAGTGGTAATAAAACCTAGAGTACATCAAACCAACCTTTTAATACTATAGATCAAAGCATGTGCCACTAAAACAACAGGTCATCGCAAGGACAATATCTATCTATCTATATATATATATATAATAGATTACTAATACTTTCTTTTGGACATAACCTGGACCCACACATCAAATTTAATATCATTAGAAATTCTTGTCTTGAACAGCTATGAGATGAAGGTAGGCCTAGATAGCCGCCACCAAAAGCAACTATATGGCCCTCCTATGTTGTCTTTAATTTCTTTTGTTATTACTAAAATAACAAAAGTAAAAGCAAATTCGAGTCCTCACTTATAGGCTTAATGACATTCAGAAAGAGTAAAGAATGTGATTCTATCCAGCATAAAGTAAAGCAATCCTCTTGCAACAATGAATTTCTCCCGAAAGTGGAAAAGAACAGTCTTCCTTACTTTTACAGAGAAAAAATTTCTATTAAGTTAGGAATCTTTCGAGATTTGCATATGTAAAGCTATCTCGCTCTCTTCAATATTCATCTTGCTTGTATTCTCTGCATTTTGCCATTTTCTGTGCTCTCTTTTGCTTCCATTGTTCTATCTCTGTTCTAGTGCTGATACATAAAGATCCTCTTATCTGTTTTCACTTCCCTACTCATTTTTTATCTCAAAGAAAAAGAAAAAGCAAAAATACCAAAAAAATCTCTATCACTCTTGAATCGTTCGTTGTCTGCTTAGAAGAAAATTAAAGCATAAATTAATTTGCTCAACTGGTGTCAGATAATTGAAGGTAATATGACTTATTTTATCTCTCTGAATTTTCATCTACAATATAATGTAAGAAACAAGATGGTATATATACGTTTAAAATTCTTTGATTTCGTTTGTTGTTTGAGTTAATATTGATCTTTTTTTTTTTCCTAAAAGAAACTCAACAGAAGAAAATTGTATGCTTATAGTCAGAAATTACTATCAGTTTTATAATCTCATTTGAATTAATATAGCTTACACTTGACATGATTTTAGTAAATTCTTCTCTATCTAAGCAGCATTATTACTAGAAAAATCCACAAAATAAAGTTGAAAAAAAAAAAAAAAGATAATGCACAAGTCTATTAATTAATGCTTGTTGTCTTTTTTTATATAGGTGTGAAGATCAATATCTGGCTCTGGTTGATCCCTTTGGTAGCTGTCTAAATTTGAAACTCTAAGCCTATTCCATTTTACTCTAGCCTCTCATTACTAAACTATATCTGGTAACTAAATTTTATAATCACTTTTGAATTAATATTTACTTAACACTTGTTTAATTTATCACCCAGATTTCAATTTTGACAAGATTTTAGTGACATTACTCCTAGAAAAATCCAAACCTAAGATAGAAAAAATGCAAATGTATTTTAGTTAGTTCGTGTGTTTTATACAGGAGTGAAGATCGTAAGTTGCTCTAGTTGGTTCCTTTCCTAAGGTAAGTTGTCTAAACTTATATAATTAATTTGTCAGTCAATGATTGTATTCTTTTAGTAATCCAGCTCTATGCACTTTTCTTTCAATAGAATATAAAAATTACAAATTCAGATTAAAAAAAACATAACTCTTAATTGAGAGAGAAATAAAAATTAAGAAGAGGAATGATTTCTAGAGAGGGGCTGTGAAATAAGTATTTTAGGATTTCTATTAGGATATAGGGTTTTATTAGACTTTTGAATTAGAGTTGCTTGCTTATTAGAATTCATTCTTTACCATTATAAGGAAAGTTGCCTCAATTTTTATTATATCATTATATTTGGACCGTGGCATATCATTACTTAGGTAGAACAAACTTAAATCTTCGGAATCTTTTCTTCTTTTGGTTCTTTTATAACGTTTCTAGTGATTTTATAACTGTTTTCTTATTTCTAATCCATGGTTAAAAAGTAGTCATTGACTTCTTTATTTAGTCAATATTAGCAGGAGCATTCAGAAAAAAAAAAATATTAACAGAAACTTAATAAATTTTAGGTTTAATTAGTCGTATAGTTTAAAATAAAATTAAAAGGTTAAAAATTAATTCTTATAATTTATGAATATTTATTTATCAATAGAAATTATTTTATGAAAATTTATAAAATTTAGAAACAAATTATGAAAACTAATAGTATATAATTAATTGATAGAATTAGACCTTAAGAACTAATTTGTAAATATTTATATATTATAGGAACAATTTTTTAATATTTTAAACTATAAAAGAAATTTTAAAATTTGAGAAAATTATAGGGACTACAATTATAAGTGAACTTAAATTTTATGAATTACTGTTTACTTTTTATAGTTTGAAAAGTTACTTTTCTAGTAGAAAGACCCTAGTCAAAGCGGCATGAATTCTTTTTGGGTTAAAAGTCACTTTTTATAGGGACTACAATTATAATATTTTTTTAATGTAAGTGAGATAATATTTGAGACTCAATATAGGATAAGAAAGTAACTTTAGAAATGCAAAAGTTCAAAATTAATTAAATAATTCATAAGAATGTAATATTTTAATATTTTTATAAAAATAAGACATAACTTAATATTACAATTTTACTTTAATACAAATACAAAAATATTTAAGATATGATATGGGATAAAATATATTACTCCACGGGACATTTTGAAAATTAAAAATTTAAAAATAATTATATAATTCAAAGGAAATATTTCTTAGTATTAAATAGAACAGATAATATTTTAATATTTTTAAATAATTGTGAAATATAATTTAAGATACAATGTAGAACCAAAAAACCTTTTCTAATGTTAAATTTACTTTTGAAATTTAAAATGTAATGGTAATTAAGTAAATCAAAAGAAAAACCATTTTAGTAATTTAATAATTTTATAAAATATACTGTTTTAATTTTTTTAATGAAAATGAGACATAATTTAGGATTAAATTTGGGATAAAAGATATTGCTTCATAGGAGGTTAGTTATGTAATTTTATATTAAAATAATTAAATAATTAAATATAAAACAATATCTTAATTATTTAAAAATTTATTATAAAATATGATATTATTACTATACCTTTTTAATACAAAATAGACAGAATCTGAGAATCAATGTTAGACAAAATATGTTGTGTGAAAAAATGTAGTTTTGAAATTTGAAAAGAGCTGGAGAGATGGGATTAATGCCAGAAAAGTACTGTTTTTGGCTGAAGATGACACATGGCAGTGACACTTATAATATTTTATTAAAGGAAACTAACTTTTAATAGGCATTTTTTAGCACAATTAATATTTTAAAAAAAATTAGATTTTATTTTTAAAATGTAATTTTCAATATATAAAGAATAAAAAGTTTTTCTTTTCTTATCATTACACGAGAAAATTCAACCTGTATATCACACAAACTCTTTACTCATTAAACTATACTTAGGGACTAAAATGAAAAACTTTTTGATTCAATCAATAAAGTGAAGATTAAAGAGATAAACAAAATTTAAAAAAAAAAAAAAAAGTGAAAAATAAAAATCACATTAATTGTGCCCACAATAACAACTCAAATTTTTCTCTCACAACTTATACTTTTAGATTAAATGGATTTCCAACATGATTTGCTTACGACATAGGTTAATATAAGGAATTGCTGCCTCAAGCGGCTGAAAGCAAGAATGGAGTGTCTAGCCATGGTAGGTGACAAATTATTGGACTGCACATTGGCACCAATGAAGCGACAGGTTAGTTATCTGATATTCTACAACAGCAATGTGAAGGAATTGAAGGAGAAAGCTGAGAATCTGCAGCATGCGAGAGCAAGTGTGCAAGAAAGAGTTGATGCTGCCTATAGAAATGGAGATGAGATTTACGATGGTGTTCAAACATGGCTAAAAAAAATAGATGAAATGGCGAGGAAGGTGGAGGGTCATATTCAAGATGATCACCACAAGAAGACAAGGTGCTCTAGCAGATCATTCCCTAATCTTTGGATGAGACATCAGTTAAGCAGGAAATCAAAGAAGATGGTGCAAGAGATTGAAAGCCTCAACACCGAGGGAAAATTTGATCATGTCTCTTACCGGAAAGCTTCTAATTTGATACTGAACCTTTCTTCAGCTACAGGTGACGAGGACTTTGGATCAAGGGTTGAAACACTTGAAGCCATTATGGAGGCACTGAGAGATCCTAATGTGAATAAGATCGGAGTATATGGGATGGCAGGTGTGGGAAAGTCCACTTTAGTCAAACAGGTTGCACAGAAAGCTCAAGAAGAGTTTGATGTGGTAGTCATGGCAACTATAACACAGAATCCAGAAGTGGAGAAAATCCAGGGGCAAATTGCTGACATGTTGGGACTTAATTTGACTAATGAGCAAAGTTTAATGGGTAGAGCAAGTCGTCTCCTTGAGAGATTAAAGAAAGAAAGAAATGTTCTGATAATTCTAGACGATATCTGGGAAAAGCTTAACTGGGATGAGATTGGCATTCCTTCTCTAGAGAAGCACACATACAACAATAAGAAAATAAACATCTCCTCTGAAATGCAGCAGAGGAATTGCAAATTCTTAATGACCTCTAGGATTCGAGAGGTTTTGTCAAATATGAATTCTCAAAAGCAATTTTTTGTGAGGCCATTGCAGGATATTGAAGCTTGGAAGTTGTTCAAGGAGAAGGCTGAGTTTGATGAGTCTATTGGCAATGCTGAATTGCTTTCTATAGCACATGAAGTTGCTCAAGAGTGTGGTGGGTTGCCACTTGCTGTTGTAACTATTGCAAGTTCATTAAAAAACAAGAGAATATCAGAGTGGAAGGTTGTCTTGCAAGAATTAAGAAATCCTGCTCCAACAGGTATGCAGAATAATATATATAGACCAATTGAAGTGAGTTACCAAAATTTAAAAGATGATCTCATCCAGTCACTATTCCTCCTTTGTGGAATGTTTGCACAAAATATGCCATTTAGTGATTTGTTTAAGTATTCTGTTGGGCTGGATATATTTAAACACATTCCTAAAGTGGAATATGCTCGAAATAAGTTTGATTTATGTATTCATAAACTAAAAGACTCATGCTTGTTATTAGATACTGGTAGTTCTAAGAAGTATTGCGAAATTCATGATGTTGTCCGAGATGTGGCTTTTTTGGTTGCCTCCAAGTATGAATATCTCTTTGTGAAAAGTAATGAAATTTTGGAAGAATGGCCTGAGGAAGAGCAAATGAAAAATTGCAAGACAATCATATTATGGTTATGTGATTTAAATGACCTTTTCGAAAGGCTATGTTGTCCCAACCTCACATTTCTTTTAATAAACAACCAAGACCCATCTCTAAAACTATCGGACAATCTTTTTGAAAGAATACCTAGACTCAAAGTACTAGATTTGACCAGGATAAAATTTGAGTCTTTACCTTCATCAATCAGTCTCTTGAGTAACCTACGTACCTTGTGTCTTGATTTATGTTCTTCTGGAAAAATAGAGGTCATTGGAGAGTTGAAACGTTTAAAAGTCCTTAGCCTTATAAAATCTGATGTTAAACAATTGCCCCAAGAACTAGGGCAATTGACCCAGCTGCAATTGCTGGACTTGACTGGTTGTTCTCAACTAAAATTAATCCCACCCCATACCCTGTCAAGCCTTAAAAAGTTAGAGGAGCTGTACATGGAAGACAGTTTTGCAAACTGGGATGTGAATGATCCAATGGACCAGCAGCAAAGTAATGCTAGTGTTTCTGAGCTAGACAATTTGCCTCTCTTGACCACATTGGTAGTTCATATTCCTGATGAGAGAATGTTGCCAAAAGTCCTGACCTTTGAAAGACTTCAAAAGTACAAAATACTTATAGGAAATGTCTGGGATTGGTCTTCTGAGACAGAAACTTCAAGGATCCTGAAGCTTTGGCTTAGCACTAGCGTTCATTTGAGAGATGATATCAAAAGACTACTTGATACTGTTGAAGAATTGCACATTGGCAAATTGGAAGGAGCAATGAATGTTCTTCCTGCCCTAAACAATGAAGGTTTACCACAATTACAGCATCTTTTTGTCACTGATAATGATGAGATACAGTGTGTAATTAACTCATTGGAGGTCATCCATTCTGTTGATCTCTTCCCCAACTTGGAGTCAATGGTTCTTCAAAATGTAATGAACCTTGAAGAGTTATGCAGTGGGTCTCTTACTGGAGAATCCTTTTCCAAACTGAAGATTATAAAAGTGAAAAATTGTGTTAACTTGAGAAGCCTGTTGCCAGCTTCCATTGCAAGAAGTCTTCCACATCTTGTTGAAATTGAACTTGAGGAATGTTTTCGTGTGGAAAGAGTGGTTTATGATGATGAAAAGGCTGCTTGCATACTCCAGTTTCCTAAGTTATGCTCTTTAACAATACAATCTCTTCCTCTATTACTTGGATTCCATTATGAAGGCAATGTTCTTGGCACTTCAGATGCATTTTTTTGTGAGAAGGTATGCTAACAACCTTTACTATTGATTCAAATACTTTAATATTTGAAACTAGATTTCTTGTAATGATCATTATGGAGATTAATATTAACTATGTTGCTATAGGTTATATATATATATAGACTGGAGTCATTTGTATGGTGTTTTTTTTTAAAAAAAAAAGTATTTTAAAAAGGTATAAGATTTTGAAAAAAATATATCTTTTTTTTTTTTTTTTGGGAGGAAGTGCTCTATGAAGTGTTGCCCCTTTAATTACAAATGTAGTCGTAGTGTATTTATTGTAATTAACTATTTTTTTTTTAATTTCTAAAAGCTTATGCAGTTTGGCCAAAACATAATACTTAGAACATATTTTTCAAAATAATAGCAAAAAAATTAAAAAGAGCACCCATCCTACATGAGAGAGGTAAGTGAAAAATAATATAATTACAAGGGAGATTGTTGTAATTTAATTTTAAAATTATAGTATGCCAAATAACTCAATAGTCATGAAGCATATTGATTGATAGAATGAAATTAAAACAATGTCATACATTTATGGTAGAAACTAAATCTATAAAATTAGACAAAACCATTTGTAACTTCAATAAGTAGATTTTCATAGAACATCTATGATTTCTAACACACAAAGAATACCTTCATTTGGCTTCTTACTATGTATGTCCATGTGTTTAAACTGTAGGTTATGTTCCCTAGCTTGGAGAAATTGACTATTGATGGTCTGGATAAGTTGAATATGATATGGAATAGGGTTATGGCAGAAGACAATTCTCACAACTCTCCTATTCGTGAAAAGGTAGTTTCTCATCATTTTTTTATGATTAATTTTTACAAATAATATTGTGAAATATTTAGTGGCTCTAATTGCATACACAAAACTTGTGAGATTGTTACAATTGACGTGAACTATTATTTTTTAACACTTTTATAGGTTCTTAATAAAAATGAAAATTTTCTATTTAGTCTTTTTTTTTTTTTTTTCCATATTGCATATAATCATTAATTTTTTAAATAGATAAATTAATAATCACGTATCCGTGTAAGTTACTGAGCTTTGTTTAACAAAATTTGGATCCAATATCTAAATTCAAGTAGACAAAAGTTTATGGGCTTCAATTCCAAGATTTGTTTGACAAAATTTGTACATAGGCTTTAGCTGTTTTCTCTTTTCATCATTTCCAGTGAAAATGAAAATAGTACTTATAATTGTGTTTAGTTTAATAAACTGAATATGTTTCGACTAAAAACTGAAAACAGGAAAAAGAAAATTATTTTCAATATTTTCAAAAAATGATTGATAAGAATTTTATTAATTTTAGACTTCTTTTTGTTCACTTTTTGATAAGAAATTATTAGTAATTCAATAAAATTCACTAAAAATGATCGTTAGGTATTTAATAAATATGAAAACAAGTAAAAATAAAAAGAAATAAATATGTTTTCAAAAATAAAAGTATGAATGAAAATACATTTGAGGAAATAAGAATAGAAACCAAACAGTTTGTTATCCTTTTTGTTTGAGAAGAAATATTCAAAAAAAAGAAAAGAGAGATTCCTTTTATTAAGGTTCTATGAATATATTTGTTCTTTCTAAAGGTATTTTATATATGCTTATATTTTTTGCTTTTTTTGCCATTAAACAATATAAATACTCAAACGATGATGATTCAATAATGCGAGTAATTTATTGCACAGATGAAAGAGACATGGCATGGCCAAATTGTTAATGGGTCATTCTGTAATTTGAAAACTCTTCTAGTAGCAAATTGTGAAGGAATCTCAAAAGTACTTTCATTTAGCTTACTGAACCTTTTAAAAAATTTGGAAGAGTTAGAAGTGGAAGGTTGTAATTCAGTCGAGGTAGTATTTGACTTGGAGAAGATCACCAGTGAAGAGAGACATGTTGTACCAAAGTGCCACTTGGGAAAATTGATTTTAACTTCCCTACCAAATCTGAAGCATGTATGGAATAAAGATCCACAAGGAATTCTTGATTTTCAAAACCTTTCGACAATAGAAGCTATCGATTGCCCACATATGAATTATCTGCTTCCAGTTTCTGTTGCCAAAGCTCTTCCCAACCTTCTGGAGTTGGTGTTAGAGAATTGTACTGGGTTAGAGAATATTGTTGCAATGGAAGAAGGACTAGATGCAACTGTCAGATTTATGTTCCCTAAAGTGACAGAACTATGGCTTTGGGATCTACCAAAATTTAAAGGCTTCTATCCTGGAGGATTTAGAACAAAGTGGCCACAACTAAGAAAATTAGTATATCTATTTATTCCGAAAGAAGTGAACTGTTTTGAGGATGGACCCCAAGCTTTCGTGCAACAATCATCCTCTGTTGAAGAGGTTCGTGACCTATATCTTCTTCTTCTTTTTTTAATTTTAATTTTTTTATCACTTTACACTATTAAGATTCCTTATTCAAGCATCACTTCACACTTCTTTTCCTAATAATATAGAAATAATAAAGAACCCAGTCCAAGGAACCAACCCAAAACATGATTTGACATTAATTTAAGAAGATACTTTTAGAAGATTTTTCTAGACATGCATGGGAATTGTATAAAGTTTAGTAAGCTTGCATGTGAAAGCTCATTATGGTAGATAATTTTGAATCAATTAGGTTAAAAATATCCCTCCTAGTTGTACTTTGAATTTCTTTTAAAAAATTATCTCTCTTTTCTATTTGAATCCCAAGCTAGTTACTTTCACATATAAAAGTACCCATAACAACCTTTATGATCTATCAACAGTTGTTATCTTTCCTTTCCAATTTCTCAATTCTCATGTGTTTTCCAATACTAGTTTACTTCAATACCCACACTACTTTTACTTTTTGAATTAAAGGAAGTTAGTTAGAAGATTAGTTAGAATCTACCAAATTGGCATAAGTAGTTAGAACCCAGCTAGCCGCTTTGACCATTTAAAGTCCACCTTATTACAGTTTTTTACGTAACTCTTTTATTCGCTTCAATCTTGAATGTAAATAAGGAAAATGTTATGTGAAGACTTGCAGGAAAGGAAAACGCTCAGTTCGTACACGTAGTGACTATTACTTATTTGCAGGGATAATTATTTTAAAAAAAATAAGACAAATACAAAATGAAAAAAAAAAAGTAAAACAAAAACATGTATATAGTATATAGTATTATTCTATAAATAAAATGTTTGCTTTAATTGTCTCAGGTCATTCCAAATTTACAAGAGTTGGTACTAGATTGCGATGATTCTGCTCTTGTGACCTGGTTGTTAGAACATTCAGAAAGCTACTTCAACAAAATAAAACTTTTGAGACTACAAGACTTTCAAGAAGAAAAAATGATTTTGTCATATTCATTCATTCAAAGAATATCCAAAGTGGACACTCTTGTTGTGGTAGATAATTCATTTGAAGAAATATTCCCTTATGAGAACCAAGCTGGTGATGGAACAGAGCATGAAAATGTAGTACGGGTCAAAAATTTACACCTTGAGAATCTTCCTAAATTAAGGCAAATATGCAAAAAAGGTTATAATGCCATATGCAAAGAAGGTTATAATGTCAGGTTGAATAATCTTTGGGTTTGGAAGTGTCCCCGTTTGTCGAACTTAATGCCCTCATCAGTAATATTGAGCCATCTTACATCACTATCTGTGTATAAATGTGAGGGGCTGTTACATTTAGTGGCACCATCCACAGCAAAAACCTTGAGTCAACTCACTGTTATGAAGATAGAGGAGTGCAAAATGATAAATGAAATAGTAGCAGACAAGGTTAATGCTGACGCTGAAGAAGGAGATCATGAGATTACATTCAACAAAATGAAAATTATAAAACTCAAAAGCTTACCATTGCTGGAGAGCTTTTCTTCAGGGAATTATGCATTCAAATTTCCATCTTTGGAAAATGCACTTATATGTGAATGCCCGAATTTGAAGATATTCTCTAAAGGAGTCCCCATCACTCCAAAGCTGCGGAAAGTAGAAGTTGAATTGGAAGATAAGGACTGGTATTGGGAGGGTGACCTAAATAAAACTGTACAGAAGATGTATTCAAATAAGGTATGCAGCTGTTCCCTTCTCCCTTCCCATATTATTAAGAAAGAGTGTTTGAAAAATTGATTACATCCCTCTTACAGACATACATTGTTTCTCGTTTCCTTTCTATCTTTGTTTTTATTTTTTATTAATATATATATATATATATATATATATATATATATAATTGGCTTCTAAAGGTTGGCTTGTGGAGCTTTGAGCTATTTAAACGAGAAGAATTTCCTGAGTTAAAGGAATTATGGCATGGCCAAGTTTACACAAAAGAATTCAAGAATTTGAGATCTGTAGTGGTGGACAGTTGTGAGTTCATTTCAAATGTAGTTCCATTTAATGTTCTGAAGGCCTTAATCAACTTGGAGGAGCTGGAAGTGAAGAACTGCAGCAATGCAGAAGTTGTGTTTCTTTTGGATGGAAAAGACATTGATGACAAAAATGTCATACTAACTACTAAGATGAAGAAATTGATACTAAGTAATCTGCCAAATCTGAAGCGTGTTTGGAATAAGGACTACCGAACTGTTGCCTTCAAAAACTTACAAGGTGTACATGTTTCTCATTGTGAAAGATTATCATACTTATTCCCAGCTAATGTAGCCATAGGTTTGACACAACTTGGAGAACTGCATATACGATACTGTGGGTTTGAAGAGATTGTTGCAAAGGAAGAAGGGCAAGCAATGTTTGTTAGTTTTGTGTTCCCGAAATTAGCCTCTTTGGTTATCAGGTTTGTACCACAGTTAAAGAGGTTCTACCCAGGAAGACATACTGTAGAATGGCCAGCCTTGAAGGAATTAAATATTTTTATTGAAGGTGAAGTAAAAGTATTTGGGACACATGGGCAACGCAATCTTAATAGCTCAATTCAACAACCAATCTTCTTTATTGAAAAGGTACTAAATATGTCTCTAGTGACTTATTTAATGAGATAATTTTAATTAAAGAACTGCTAGCATTGGTTACTCTATCATCAAAATCATAAAACCATTGCCTTATTTATTGGTACAATAAATCCATATGCCTTATAAATTGCTATAATACTTTTCAAACACTAATACTTTTAAATAATTTTTGACATAATTTTGACAAAAAATTTAAAGTATATTTTTATTCGTATATCCAGAAACAAATTTTAAAATATATATTTTGTCTTAGAATTTCATTAGCTCATCCATAAAATATATAAAAGTAGTGCAACATAGTTAATCCTTAAAATACTTGATCACGGCCAAAATTTTATGTTATGCTTTGTGGCATTTTAGTAGAGACAAGAAAAATAGAGGAAAGAAGATAACATATGGGGGGGGGGGGGGGGAATTAATAAAACGGAGAACTATACTACTATTGGTAAATCAATATGAGTATAACTAAAAAGAGAGTGGAGATTTTGGAGAAGAAGTCTGAGTGATCAATCTTTCATAACTTTGCTGCTGAATTTATGCTTCATTAAAGCTTATTTCTTTCTTCTCCATCATCATTTTTCCAGGTCTTTCCCAACTTAGAGTCATTGCGCCTACACAATAAGGATGATATCTTGGACTGGCTTGGTCAGTTCTCCATAGAACATTTCCGCAGGCTCAATCTCCTCCAACTACATTTTTTCTATAAAGAAGAAGATAGCTTTCCATATTGGTTACTTCATAGGTTACCCAATCTGAAAAATCTTCTTGTGGGAGACAGTTACTTTAAAGAGATATTCTCCAAAGAAGGAGGATATACTAATGATCATTTGCAGCTCGAAGTTCTAATACTAGTGCAACTTCCTAAATTAAAGTATATTTGCAAAGAAGCGCCCTCTTCAGTGTCTTTCAATGAATTGACACATTTGGAAGTTTCAAATTGTGATGGATTGTTACATTTGGTAACAACATCGACAGCAAAAAGTCTTGTCCGGCTGGAAACCATGAAAATAAAAGAATGTTGGATGATAAAAGAGATAGTAACAAACAAGCCTGATGATGAAGCTGGAGATGAGATTACATTTGGCAATTTGAAAATTCTTGAACTTCAGCAGTTATCAAGCTTGACAAGCTTCTCCTCTGGGGACTATAACTTCAAATTTCCATCATTGGAAACTATAATTGTGAGTTTGTGCCCTAATCTAAAAACATTCTCTCGAGGAATTCCCATCACTCCAAAAGTTCAAAGAGTGCTAGTAGGAGATCAGGAAGATAGATGGTACTGGGAAGGCAATCTTAATGCAACTTTGCATAAGATGTATATAAACACGGTACGCATTCATGGCTGCTTAAAATGTTTAGATCGCAATTCTATTATAAAACTAGTGTATAGATTTGAATATAATGTGCTTGCATTGGGTTTTACTTCCAAAACTGATAAACATAAAGAAAATAAGCTGCAGCTGATTATATGTTTATGCAAATAAATTAAAAGTTCATGCACGACTCTGATTAAGTCACCATATGTGGTGTATTGACTAATTTAACCTACTTAATTGCATCATGCATGACTTTAGTTTGCACTGTTTTATTAAATCGGGTCAACTATGCTCAATTATATAGGAGGCTTATGGAAAGATAAGGAAAGAGATGAATGAAAGTAGTGAAGATGAGTCTTCCTATGTTAGTGAACCTGCCCTTTCAAATACGGACATAGATAAGATAGAAATGGACAAGGACCATCACCTTGAAGACCATCAAGAACTAGTTGATATTGTAGAACTTCTCTCACCATCAGAGGGCACACAAGAGGAAACATCTGACTTGGATATACCTGAACAGTAAATTCCAGAAACTTAAGTTGGTGATGTCATGGAGAGAGCAGGACAAACTAAAGAGACTCAAATAATCCTCGAGCAAGATTATGGAGCAGCCCTTATTGATGGCAATAGAGAGGGCAATGTTAATGTCTCTGATGCCTCTCTAGTTTTTGGTATGTCTTCTTTGCATTTCCACAGTTGAATCATTTATTTTTTGTTCTTATGGAATCAATTGATCCCAATCCTCAGGACCTACTTGTATTAAATGAATATTCATGCAGGGGTGTATGCACAAAGCAAGGATAAGCAGACTGACGCTAAAACCAACAAGGCATCATTGTCAGGTTTGATAGTCTATGCTTTACTTGTTTGGCTATATTATTCCGCCCTTGCCTTTTTTCCATTTTCTGTTTTAATCGATCTATTTGCTGCCCTAGGGAAAGAAATAAGTCTTGTTTGGCAAACTTAGGATAGCACAACCATTTTACAAGAAAAGAAAGCCATCATTTAAGACTAAGGTGTATATTATGTTAGACAAAAGCAGCAAGGATTCTACTCTTGATAACGAAGGTGATCAGGTTCTTGGTGATGGTAATTAGGTGGCTGTCTATGGCCAGGGCACCATGAATATTTCTGCTAGTACTAGTTATTTTCTTACCTTTTTCTTGGTTAAATGATTTTTCTTTTTCTTGTTGTCTTCTAGGTTATCAAATGGCTTCTGAATCTGTTCGTGCTTCACTACTTGCAGCACCACTTAATGCTAATTCTTTCATTAACACCACCTGTCATAACGTACCCTTTGGGGGTAAAAAACGCTACGACAAAGAATGAAATAACTTTATTTTTGAAAAAAATTAATTATGGAGTCACCACGAATTGCTTGAGAATTAGGTTATAATTGGAAACCCTATTTATTTTAAAATTTATGCATTTACTTTATTATTTTTTTTAGAAAGACAC
The DNA here is from genome assembly GCA_022379115.2 of Bauhinia variegata. NCBI lineage: Eukaryota > Viridiplantae > Streptophyta > Magnoliopsida > Fabales > Fabaceae > Bauhinia > Bauhinia variegata. The sequence goes on from CM039436.1 coordinate 6,460,890, forward strand.
TAAAATACAAACCAGAGATGAGTTCGGGAGTTGGTCGTGTGTGAGGAAGGTGTTAGGCACCTCAAAGCATTTGGAAAAAACAATTCCCAAATTGATTGCGCAAAATAAGATATGACCCAAAACTGTATTTTATTTTTCGTTAAAATAAAGGTTATAATCTTTAAAGCAATGACAAAAAAATAAACATGTATGCATGAATATTCTAGACGAACTTAGGATCTTTCCAACCTTCAAGACAGATAAACTGTTCCTCCAAATGGTGCTTATCCTCACCTAGGTTAGATATGGTATGCTCAGTCTTATAAAAGACTGAACTACCTATCCTTCCATGATTAGTGAGGGGTCTTGGGATCCTAAAAATTCAAATGCATCCTAAAGTATGTGCATGTTAATTACAATTTAGAGTTGAGAGCAGGATACATCAAAAATTACATGGGAAAAGTGGCATGATCACATCTTGACCAATTTGATTTAATCAAACTGCTTAGCTCACAGTCATAAGGCATCAAGATTCATGAATTCTTCAATTTCCATTAAGCAAAATGAATTTTTAAATTAACATAAGACTTCATTTAATTAACAAGGGAACTGGGAAGCATGCGTCGAGGCTATTTCAAGGACATCTACAGATTTTAGAAGCAAACTCGGCAGCCAGAAGAGTTTTCAAATCAACACATCAACTCATTTTTATTTTCCAGGAAGCCCAGAGGTATACTTCCAAGCTATCTCAATGAAGTACATAGACTCAAGAAGCAAACCCAACAACCAGAAGCATAATTTAAACCCTAGAAAATGGAAGCACTCAACCAACTACTAAATCCATGAATTAGAAAGCAAAAGGAAAAAGAAAGGAATTTCATGCAGTTTCAATCTAATCAAACCATCGAGAAAGTGAAATACTAAATCAAACACCCTCAAGCAAGTCAAATATTTCCTTCAAGAAATGAGAATCCCAACCTAATAAAGCCAAACACAAGGAAATGAAACAATAATAATTTCACCGAGCATTAGACAATGACCATACAAGACAACAACGATCAAATGGATGAACAAAGAGACAAAAACCCATCCAAACACACATTCATGTGATCAAAGCTACGGCATCAGGATTAATGATTTATCACTCTCATATCAACTCCATAAACAAAATACGCACAGAATGAATCAAAGAAATCACTCATTACAGAGAATAAGGAAAAATGGCGTACTATTATCCATCATCGAAACGGGGGAATATTCCAGAAACAAACCAGGAGAATCTTATATAGCAATTTCGGATTAATTCAGCAGCGCAAACAATCGGCAACCAGAGGATGAACCAAAGAGAAAGAAAGGGTGATTGGGAACTTACCCAGAAAATTTTCTTCGGTTTCTTCTTGACGGTGACGAAAGACGAGACAATGCTGATTCCTCTGTGTTTCTTCTCACCGAGACCCTTAAACGCATGTGTTAATCGCCTTGCCCTGTGCCTTCCTTTCCCCGATTCTCGTTCTCCTCAACTCGCATCCAGAGAAATCCCCCAGTTCAAGCTCCAGTTGCTTCAATCGGCACTCATAACCCCGATGAGTTTTCTCTCCCAAATGCCCCTTTCTCTCTTGACCCCCTCAGCTCTTCGTTCGTTCTCCCTATCTCTTGCCTTCGCCGCGAATTTCGCTTTTTCCCCCAACCATCTTCAGCATCTCGATCCTTCCCTTTTCTTTTTACCACCTTTTTTCCCACCGCTCCTTCGTTTTTTTCCTTTCTTCTTTTTTCTTCTGCTTTCTGTTATTATTTCCTTTCCTTTTCTTTTTCTTTTTTAACTTTTTAATTTTTTACTTTTTTTTAAAAAACATATATACAAGAAAATAAAATAATAATAATAAATAAAAAAAATTAAGGTAAATAATTAATTAAATAAATAAAGTGAAAAATAATAAAATAAAAATAATGTTTACACCACCTCTTCTAATTTCAACGCATACTGTAATACAAAATTAATGAAGTCAGGAGTTATCATTGAGAAATTATTGTTTCTAAAGTTATGGTATTCCGCAGTCTTTCATTAAAGAAATTAAATACATAAGTTGTATTCCTTTTTTACTCTGTGTACTAAAATTATGATTAAATGAAACTTCAAAATATGATGTTGAAATATTTTAATTTTTTTGTTAAAAAAATTAACCATGAAAGATTTTCAGCTAAAATTATTCATGGATTATTTTGAATGACTACACCAGATTATTACTTTAAAAGGTTTTCAGCAAAAATATTTAGGGTTAGATTTTCTGGTTGCCTATTAAAGATAGGAGTATATTACTGCTTATGTGTAAATGATCAATGAAGTGCCTATTAAAGTGCACGTGATTATTTCCTTTTTTTTTTTTTTTTAAAGAAACATATATACAAGAAATAAAAATAAAAATAAAAATAAAAAGAAAAAAAAAACAAGATAAATAATTAATTAAATAAAATAAATTAAAAAATAATAAAATAAAAATTTAGATAAAATATATTTCAACACGTGTTGTAGTACAGAATTAATAAAGTTAGGAGTTATCATATTGTTTTTAAAATTTTATATTTTTATAAATTATTTTATTGATATAAATATTAAAAATTTATTATATATTTTTTAAAAAATAATATAATACAAAGTATTACCATAAATTAAATATAAATGATATAAAATTTTTGTTTAGTACATTAAACAATAAAAAGTTATATTACACATTAACTCTTTGTATTATATTATTTTATTTGTACTGTTCAAGATTAATATCAAACGGACCCTAAATACATCAGTTGCATTCCTTTTTTATTCTAATTCTATGACAAAATGGAACTTCAAATCTGACGTTGAAATATTTTGGTTTTTTTGTTAAAAAAATTAACTATAAAAAGTTTTTAGCTAAAATTATTCATGAATTGTTTTGAATGACTGCACTAGATTATTACTTTGGAAGGTTTTCACCTAAAACATTTAGGGTCAGATTTTCTGGTTGCCTATTAAAGTACATAGGAATATAGTACTGCCATATGAGTAAATGATAAATGAAGTGCTGAGGTGTTCCTAGTGTTGTTGTACAATAGGCAAAATTATCTGAAAAATATAACACTGTTATGTTTCCCTCAAATATGAGAGGATCCAAATTCTAAAAAAATATTAAACGCAACATGATGTCAATTTTGATCCTTTGATACAAAATACACAACAATACAAATAAAATAATATAATATAAGAAGTTTAGATAAAGTATAATTTTTTATGTTATTCTTATTTGTTAATTAATGTACATGACAAAGAAATTCATACAAAATTTATTGTAATAATCTTTATACTTTTTCTGTTAAAAAAATGTATTAAAAGATATTTTTCTTTTATTAAAAAAAATAATCCTACATAATTCCTTCCAATTTCATATTTAAAGAAATACAAAGCTCTTAACACTTCCGTAAGGATATAAAACAAATTTTCTTTTTTTTTAAAAAAAAAAAACACAGTTAAACTACCTTGCTTTTATCTAGTAACTAATAGTTATCCATCTATCTATATATAAAATAAATAAATAAATAAAAAATTTTGTTTAAAACAACTTTTCTTAATAATTAAAATGTTCATGGGGTCTATAGAGTTTTTTATATGAACTTTTTCTATTTTAATTAATTTTGATTTTATAATTTCAATAATCATATCAATTTTTTTTTGTTTTAATTTTTAGCCACTATTTTTGGAAGTAGTTGAGATATCTTTCTCCACTCATTGGTAGTTTCCAACCAATTGTCAGCGTAGATATTTTTAATTTACACGTCTTCTTCTGCATTCTCATTGTTCTCTCTTTAGCATAATTGTTGTAGAACATTCAGTCGCTTCATATCTCTTCCTCTATACTCGATTCCAAAATAGGACCAAGATTCGGTGCTCTTTCACGACAAAATCAAAATCTCAGAATTAAAAAATAGGAGATATAAACATATCTAAAAAAAAAATTGATGTGAGGTCAATTTGATAATAAGATATAAGAAATATAGTCTTCACATTTTAAATAAAAAATAATAATATTTGACATCAGACACAAAGCATTTCCCGAGTTAAAAGAATTAAGGCATGGCCAAGTTTCTACAAAAGAATTAAAAAATTTGACATTAGTTTATTATTCCCTTAAATAGTTTTCCTCGGTTTATTTTTATAATTAAGCACAGTTAAAATATAATTATTATTATATGCTGTTGCACACACCATATAAAAACCTGCATATACATACACACATCAAGATATTATTAGTAACTTGGATATTTAGTTTTTTTTCTCTGAAATGAAGATTAATCATCTTAGAATGATAGTCTTTACAATTTTATCAAACCTACGTAAGAAGAGGTGTTTGTAGTTTTCTGAACTTTTTTTTTTTTATATCCGTAATTTTCTGTATTTTCATGAAGTTAACTTTATCCATTAAAGCAATTAACATAACTTACTTTTAAACCATCTTTTACTAGTGAAATAAGGTAGAAGTGCAGGACAGTATTAACTAAATATTAAAGGGATGAAGCTTGAAAAAGAAACTTACACCTTATAAATAAATAAAGAGTAAATTTTTTTTCTCTTAACACTTTTTTTAAAACCAAAAAAATAAACCCTCAAATTTTAAACTTCTCAAAATAAGTCTTCTCATTACAAATTCCAATCAAAAGGGACTTTTTTGTGTGTACATGAAGTTTAATTTGCTAGGGATTGTGTAGTTCGAAGGTTCAATTTTAGAAGTTTAAAATAAAACAGTTTTTCTTTCCTGGTTTTGGCAAAATGTGAGTGGTAAAAAGAAATTTTACTTTAAACACTAATATATTCTACATAGGTTTAGAATTTCTAATGAATCTTTTGAACATGTCAAAGAACTTTTAGGTTCAGATTTTCTGGTTGTCGATGTGTTCCTAGTGTTGCAGTGCAATAGGCTAAATTAATTAAAAGATGTAAAGATATAAACTATATATCAAAATATTGTAGTTTGAAAACTATTTACTAAAATAATGCTGTTTTCACCGCATTAACATTAGGTGCCAATTTTATTTGAAAAGCTCCAAACAAAGTGGCGCTATTCATTTTAGAAGGGCACTGCTTCATTTGAGGGGGAGAACATGAACAAGACTATAACAATTTTTCTCTCTCCTTAAAACTCACAGTTTTGCTAAGTTTCTTCTCCTTTAGCACCTCTCCAAACACAGTCATTTCCTCCTTCGTTAAACATGTCTTGGTTAAATTCTTGTGAGCTCCATAATAGTCTTTTTGAAAAATACCAGGAAAGCTAAAGTTTTCCAAAATTTTTTATAAAGATTCATCAATTGATAAGAAGGAAAAATAATACAGAAATAATAGGCAACAATGTACAAAATATAAAATTCCATGAAAAAAATTGAAAGCTTAAGAAATTTTTAAATAGGAAACAAAATTTACTTAAAGCAAATTAGAGAAACAGCATGATGTCCTATAATGTCGCACGATCAAAGTATTGTAAATTGGTAACACAATTTTATTATTGGCTTTTATCATAAACGTTTCTTTTGTTGAGTTTACTTAAAGGTATATCATTCCATAAAGGTTTGGTTTCTGTGACTGAAGTGATTGTTGAGTTTGATAAAGGTTTGATAATTTTAAGGAGATAAGAAAATTTAAGCAAAGACTAAAATAATAAATTAATATGACAAAAGATTCTTCTTGTCTAACTTTTTTTATTGTCGATTTCCTTGTGTGGAAGATGTGTCGTCTATTTCTCTAATTTTTTGATAAAGATATATTTGTCTTAGAATGTGTTTGTTGATGGAGATCGTAACCTATTTATCAAGTTAATAAATTAGTTAAATCACTTAAAAATATAATTTTAAATTATTTATCAAAATGTCATAAATTTAAAATTATTTTTTAATCTACCATATAAAATGCCAAATTGAATAACGTTTTTAAGTCACAATACACTAACAAAACGCTATCTAAACTGGAATATTGACTTGTACATAAGTAATACGCCATCTAAACGAAGAAGGCACTATGAATGTAGGTTACCTTCGGCAAACATTGTTGTTTTGGGAAAAGTGGGCTTTTAAAATGCCAAAATGTTTGGTGCATTACAAGTGTGCTTTGCATTGGCAAAACACCAATCAATATGGCGTTTTAAAAGACAATTGGAAGGCCAAATTAATTCGTGTTTTATAGTAATCATTCTTCTTAAAAACGCTAAATAGAATAGTGTTTTGTAGGAGATCTAAAAATAGTGGTAGATTAGAAAATAGTTCTGAGGTATTTCGATAAATAATTTAAAAAATTATATTTTACAAGTAATTTAGCCCAATAAATTTGTAGAACTATTGAATAAAAAATAAAAGGATATTTTAGTCTTTAGAAGCTATTTTTTGGAAAAATTAGTTGAAGTAACATTTAGCTTCTAAAATGTAACTACTTATAATCCATGTTTCAATTTTACCCACTTTTTTAATAAATGACAAATTTTACTTTCACACAATTATTACTCAAGCAACTGAACTCCCTCACTCTCTTGTTAATTACCTTCACAACACAACCGCCCCTCATTCTTTTTTCTATGCTATTTTTTCCTTCTTCCTTTCCTCTCTTTTCTCTTCTCCTTTTCCTTTTTTTCTCCTTCATCTTCTTTTCTAAACACACCGAAGACCGCAAGTCCTACAATCACCACCTCCACCCGTGGTAGCTTTGCCACAGACCACATGATGCCATCACATCACTACCACATGAAGCTCTACACTTCCTGTTGCTGTCACCTCTTAAATTAAGGTTGGCATGAGACGGTATGGATGAGATTTTACTTGTCCCAAAAACTTTTTGGGACACAAAACCCTATTCCAATCCTCTTATTTCAACAAAAAATAATTTTTTGAGGGGAGCATAACTGACACTAATACTTTCTTTTTCTCCTTAAAGCTAAAAATTTTATTAACTTTCTTCTTTCTTAGCAAGCATTCCCAAACACACAATCATTTCCTCCTTTCGTTTAACGTGGCTTGATTGCTTGCTTGTGAGCTCCAATATATTCTTTTTACACGGGTTCATCAATTCATTAGAAGGAAGAATAATACAGAAATAGGCAACCGAAATAAAAAATTCCAAGAAAAAAAAAATGAATGCTAAAGAATTTTTTTTTGAAAACGGAAACGAAATTTACTTAAAGCAATATAGAAAAACCAATGTGAAAAGGAGATATTAAACTTGGATAATTGACGAGTATGTACCAAGCTCAAATCTCAGCCATAAGTATCATGATTCCAAATTTTGTATTTTAGGCAATTTGTTTTAAATAGATATGAAATTTCTTTTTTTTTTTTTTGGTTCTCTTGTTCTTTTGGTGTGTGTGCTATCTGTGTCTTATGTTTTAGTAAATCAAATACAACCTTTGTTATATTACGTCACACGTCTTCTCAACCATCATGGTTTATTCCTGTAGCTTGGCCTTGTTAGGTTAACTGAAATAACATCTTAATTAACCTTCTCGTTCGAGGAAACCTGGAGAACACAATCCTTTGTACCACATCTTGTCCCATAAACTTTAGGTTGGTCTAAATAAGAGAGTAGTTTTATTTGCAGTATTATTTAATTGCTTTTGGATCAATCATAAACCCATAAAATAGAAGTTGAGACATGAAGACAAAAAATTTTATAACCAAAATGGTTACTGAGTTTAATGAATAGACAAACAATTTACTCTATCTTCACGGGAGATTATCTGGCTTATGGTGACCTATGGAATTTTTCAAACCTTTTTACTAAACAAATGTGTTTTATGTTCTGAATTATAATTAATATTTCTGAAATTACTACAAAAGATAATTGAGAGGATGTGTTATTTGTCAGTACTTTTTTTTTTTTTTGAGCTTTGTGCTTTGGACCTGCGTTGCAGTTCAATTCATTAAATTTTTAGATTATTATTCTTGGGTTGACGAGACTGATTGTGGAGATTACTCTATATAGCTGCAATTCACATGTTTTTTATTTTTCTCCCATTAGTTTTCTTTTTTTTTTTAATTTCAACTAAATCTATTTATCTTCTTTCAACTAACACGTTGTTTGAAATTAATTTTGCTTTTCTTTTTTATTTAAAAAATCTTATTAGATATTCCAACGTTTTGATAATTATAATTTTCAAATAACTATTATTATTTTCTAAGGATTTTGATAATTGTACTTTAAATTTAACATATCATGTGAACCAACTAGCGTATTGGCACTTTACCTAAAAGATATTTTTTCCAAAAAAATAAAAATAATAATTCTACATAATTCCTTCAAATTTCGTATTTAAAAAAGTACAAAGAGTACTTCTTAACACTTCTATCAAGATATGAAGCAAAATTTCTTCTTTTTTATTTTTTTAAAAAAACACAGAGTTAACTTCTTGTTATTAACGTAACTATTAGTTATTTATATATCCATTTATAAAATAAATAAATAATATAAAAATATTTTGTTTACAACAAATTTTCTTCATAATTAAAATGTTCATGAGGTGTATAGAGTTTTTCATATGAACTTTTTTATTTTAATTAATTTGATTTAATTTTCAATAATCATATCAATCTTTTTTAATTTTTTACACTATTTTAGGAAATAGTTGAGATATCTTTCTCTACTCATTAGGTAGAAATATTTAATTTTTTTCTCTAAAATGAATATTAATTATGTTGGAAGGATAGTCTTTACAATTTTATCAAACCTACGTAAGAAGATGTATTTTTAGTTTTCTGCTCTATTTTTTTTTAATCTCCGTAATTTTCTGTATTTTTATGAAGTTAACTTTATCCATTAAAGCAATTAACCTAACTTACTTTTAAACCATTTTTTACTAGTGAAATAAGGTAAAAGTGCAGTACAGTATTAACAAAATATTAAAGGAATGAAGTTTGGAAAAGAAACTAACACCTTATATATAAAGAAAGAGTAAAACTTTTTTTTTTCTCTAACACTTTTGTTAAAACAAAAAAACAAACTCAAATTTTAAACTTCTCAAAATAAATCTTCACATTACAAATTCCAATCAAAAGGGATTTTTTTGTATGTACATGAAGTTTAATTTAATAGGGATTGTGTAGTTTGAAGGTTCAAGTTTAGAAGTTTAAAACAAGACAGTTTTTTATTTTTATTTTTATTTTTTGTCAAAATGTGTGAGGGTAAACAAAAGTTTCACTATAAACACTAATATAATCTACATAGGTTTAGAATTTCTAATGAATCTTTTGAACATGTCAAAGAACTTTTAGGTTCAGATTTTCTGATTCCGGATTGTTCCTAGTGTTGTAATGCAATAGGCTAAATTAACTAAAAGATGTAAATATATAAACTATATATCAAAATATTGTAATTTGAAAACTATTTACTAAAATAATGTTGTTTTCACTGCATGAACGTTAGGTGCCAATTTTACTTGAAAAGCAACAAACAAAGTGGCGCTATTCATTTTAGAAGGCCACTGTGAGGGGGAGAACATAAATAAGACGATAACAATTTTCTTTTTCCTTAAAACTCACAGTTTTGCAAAGTTTCTTCTCCCTTAGCACCTATCCAAACACAGTCATTTCCTCCTTCGTTTAACATGGCTTGATTAAATGCTTGTGAGCTCCATTATGATCTTTTTGAAAAACACCAGGAAAACTAAAAATTCCCTAAATTGTTTATATAGGTTCATCAATTTACAAGAAGGAAGAATAATACAGAAATAATAGGCAACCATATACGAAATATAAAATTCCATGAAAAAATTGAATGCTTAAGAAATTTTTAAATAGGAAATCAAATTTACTTAAAGCAAAATAGAGAAACAATATGATGTCATATAATGTCGCTTGATCAAAGTAATGTAAATTGGAAACACACTTTTATTATTAGCCTTTTTCATAACCGTTTCTTTTGTTGAGTTTACTTAAAGGTATATCATTCTATAAAGGTTTGGTTTATGTGACTGAAGTGATTGTTGAGTTTGATAAATAGACAATCGATTGGCTCTATCTTCAAGAGGCTAAAATCTTGCGAATTACTATCTTCTATTTTTAAGCAACCATTATTGATAGTATATAATCAAAGTACGCTGATTAGAAAGGGAAATTAGGCCTAAACTAGTCTCATTTATATATTATTTTTAAATTATCAAAAAATGAAGAAAATGAAAAATAAAATAAACAGAAAAAGTACAGTTTTAATCAAGTTTGCCAAACCCATAGCCAGGTCCAATTGACAATACTAATTATTTTTACCGGGATTACAAGGAGGAGATGAAGTGTCATGGGTCAAGGTGGGTCTCTAAGAAAGTGTGGACCTACAATAATAAGAAAGAGGTGAGATTGGTACGTATCTACTCCAATGCTCAAGTCAGAATGTGCAAATGTAAAGAAACAAAAGGAGGTCAATTAGAGAGAGTAGAGGTAAACTTCATTAAATCATTAAAAGACTGCTTGATACTGTTGAAGAATTGCACATTGGCAAATTGGAAGGAGCAATAAATGTTCTTCCTTCCCTAAACAATGAAGATTTACCACAACTACACCATCTTTATGTCACTTTTAATGATGAGATTCATTGTATAATTGACTCATTCAGGGGCATTCGTCCTATTAATCTCTTCCCCAACTTGGAGTCAATGGTTCTCCAAAATGTAATGAACCTTGGAAAGTTATGCAGTGGGTCTCTTACTGGAGAATCCTTTTCCAAACTGAAGATTATTAAAGTAAAAAATTGCGGTAACTTGAGGAGCCTCTTCTCAGCTTCCCTTGCTAGAGGTCTTCCACAACTTGTTTTCGTATGGAAAGAGTGGTTTAGGATGATGAAAAAGCTGCTGGCATACTCCAGTTTCCTAAGTTATGCTCTTTAACAATACAATCTCTTCCTCAATTACTTGGATTCTATTATGAAGGCAATGTTCTTGGCACTTCAAATGTACTTTTTTGTGAGAAGGTATGCTAACAACTCTTACTATTAATTCAAATACTTTAATAACTTAATATTTGAAACTAGATTTCTTGTATGATCATTATGGAGATTAATATTAATTATGTTGCTATAGGTTATATATATATATATATATTGCTATAGGATAATTAAAAATATAGAATGGAGTCATTGTATGTTTTTTTAAAAAAGTGTATTTTAAAAAAGTGTAAGATTTTGAAAAAATATATATATTTGTTTTTTTTTTTTTTGAGAAAGAGCTCTATGGTTACCCCTTTGATTACAAATGTAGTCATAATGTATTTCTTGTTATTAACTATTCTTTTTATTTCTGAAAGCTTATGCAGTTTGGCCAAAATATTATATTCAGAACATATTTTTCAAACTAATAACAAAAAATATTAAATGTGGTTTTTTTCTTTTCTGTAAAAGCGCACTGGTCATTTATGTTGTTATCATGTTTTTACTAAGTTAATGTTAAAATAGAAAAATTATCCAAAAAATACAAAAGTTTAAACTTTTTACCAAAATATTACTAATTCAAAACTATTTCCAAATCTACTAGCTTGTGAAAATAAAAACAAGTTATTCTATTATAAATATATACATAAACTTTTTAGGCATCTATAAATTATTGTTGTTGGTATTATCATTTCATATTTCTTCGAGGTTTTGTAATATAAAAATACAAGGCTTTTGTGAAAACATATTGTGTAATTTTTCACTTATAAACACTTATATTCTCAAAAGTTGCACATATCTCTAATGTTACTTGTGCATTACACTAATTATTAACAGTTAATTAAAAAAATTAGTCAACAGTTAATATGGTCAAAATATCCTAAAAGAGTTCTAAATTTGATCTTTTTTACAGTTAATTTATTTTCGCCGACCCCTTTCTATTTCAAAATCTGCACATAGCTCCTCTATAATATGAAAATACAACACTTAAATTTAAATTATAACAATTTTGCCCTCCTAAATTTATAAATTGGAATCCATGAAATTTTTGTGACATTTTAAACTATATATGTTAAAAAGTAATGAAGACTTAGTTGCTAAATATATCATAAATCTCTCATTTTAATTAAACTATAAAAAATATAAATATAAAGATACTATTATATAATCTAAAAAATATTAAATCATACTTAATATATATATATATATATATATATATATATATATTACATTACATTCAAAAAGTTTACATGGACCATATAAAAATAATTTTTTTTGATGATGTCAATTTTTTTTTCTGTGAAAAGAAATTCTAGAAAATATTAATTTAATTAATGCTTGCATATATAGTTGAATTCGAGGCAAAAATAAAAGTATCTGAAAAGAATATTATTTAGCAGTGTTGAGTTTAAAGTGTAGATTGCTATAATATATGGGAGAGGTAAGTGAAAAATAAGGTAATTACAAAGATGATTGGTGTAATTTAACCTTAAAATTATCATATGCCAAACAAATCAACAATCATAAAGTATACTAATTGATAGAATGAAAGTAAAACAATGTAATACATTTATGGTAGAAACTAAATCTATAAAATCAGACAAAACCATATATAACTTCAATATATAGATTTTCAAAGAACATCTATGATTCCTAGCACATAAAGAATATTTTCATTCGGCGTCTTACTATGTATGGCCATGTGTTTAAACTGTAGCTTATGTTTCCTAGCTTAGAGAAATTGACTATCAATGGTCTGAATAATTTGAGATCTGTAGTGGTGGATAGTTGTGAGTTCGCTTCAAATGTAGTTCCATTTAATGTTCTGAAGGCCATAATCAACTTGGAGAAGCTGGAAGTGAAGAACTGTAGCAACGCAGAAGTTGTGTTTCTTTTGGATGAAAAAGACATTGATGACAAAAATGTCATACTAACTGCGAAGCTGAAGAAATTGATACTAAGTAATCTACCAAATCTGAAGCAAGTTTGGAATAAGGACTACCTAACTGTTACCTACAAAAACTTACAAGGTGTATATGTTTTTCATTGTGAAAAATTATCATACTTGTTCCCAGCCAATGTAGCCAAAGGTTTGACACAGCTTGGAGAACTGCATATACGATACTGTGGGTTTGAAGAGATTGTTGCAAAGGAAGAAGGGCAAGCAATGTTATTTGCCTTTGTATTTCCGAAATTAACCACTTTGAACATCTGGAGAGTACCCAAGCTCAAGTGCTTCTATCCTGCAGAATATAGTGTAGAATGGCCAGCATTGAAGGAATTAATTATTTTTATTGAAGGTGAAGTAAAAGTATTTGGGACAAAATGATTTGACACCAAAGAGACATACAGGGAACGCAATCATAATAGCTCAATTCAACAGCCAATATTCTTTATTGAGAAGGTACTAAATATGTCTCTAGTTACTTATTTAATGAGCTAATTTGTAATTAAAGAAAAGGCTAGCATTGGTTACTCTATCATCAAAATCATAAAACCATATGCCTTATTTTTTGGTCAATAAAACCATATGCCTTATAAATTGCTATAATAATTTTTAAACACTAATGCTTTTAAATAACTTTTGACATAATCTTGACAAAGCTTTTAAAGGAGATTTTTATTCTTACATATAGAAATAGATTTCAAAATATATATTTTGTTTTAGAATCATTGGCTCATCCATAAAATATATAAAAGTAGTGCGGCATAGTTAATCATTAAAATACTTGACTATCACCAATAGTTTATATCATGCTTTGTGGCATTTTAGTAGAGACAAAATAGAGGGAAAAAAAAAAAGAAAAGAAAAAAAATCAACAAACGGAGAATTATACTATATCTGGTTAATTAACATATGTGTAACTTAAAAGAGGGTAGAAATTTTGGAGCAGAAATTTGAGTGATAATCTTTCATAACTTTTCCGCTGAATTTATGCTTCATTAAGGCTTATTTCTTTCTTTTCCATAATCATTTTTCCAGGTCTTTCCCAATTTAGAGTCATTGCACCTAAACACTAAGGATGATATCTTGGACTGGCTTGGTCAGTTCTCCATAGAACAATGCCGCAGGCTCAATCTCCTCCAACTACATAAGTCTATAAAGAAGAGGATAGCTTTCCATATTGGTTAGATAAAAGGTTACCCAATCTGAAATATCTTCTTGTGGGACACAGTTACTTTAAAGAGATATTCTCCAATGAAGGAGGCCATACCAATGATCATTTGCAGCTCAATGTTCCAGTACTAGTGAGACTTCCTAAAATAAAGTATATTGGCAAAGAAGCGCTCTCTTCAGTATCTTTCAATGAATTGACATATTTGGAAGTTTCAAAATGTGATGGATTGTCACATTTGGTAACAGCATCGACAGCAAAAAGTCTTGTTCGACTGGAAACCATGCAAATAAAAGAATGTTGGATGATAAAAGAGATAGTAGCAAACAAGCCTGATGATGAAGCTGGAGATGAGATTACATCGAGCAATTTAAAAATTCTTGAACTTCAGCAGTTATCAAGCTCGACAAGCTTCTCCTCTGGGAACTATAAATTCAAATTTCCATCATTGGAAACTATAATTGTCTGTGCCCTAATCTAAAAGCATTCTCTCGAGGAATTCCCATCACTCCAAAAGTTCAAAGAGTGCAAGTAGGAGATCAGGGAGATGGATGGTACTGGGAAGGCAATCTCAATGCAACCTTGCATAAGATTTATATCAACACGGTACACATTCATGGCTGCTTAAAATGTTTAGATGGCAATAAGTTTCTCTCTTTTAAAATTTGTGTATACATTTCCATATAATGTGCTTGCATTGGGTTCTTCTTCCAAAACTGATAAAGAATAAACAGAAGAAAATAAGTTGCAGCTGATTATAGGTTTATGCAAATAAATTAAAAGTTCATACACAACTCTGATTACGTCACTATATGTGGTGTATTGACTAATTTAACCTACTTAATTATATCGTGCATAACTTTAGTTTCCACTATTTTATTAATCGGGTCAACCATGCTCAATTATATAGGATGCTTATGGAAAGATAAGGAAAGAGATGAATGAAAGTAGTGAAGACGATTCTTCCAATGTTAGTGAACCTGCCCTTTCAAATACGGACATAGATCAGATATAAATGGACAGGGACCATCAAGAACTATTTGATATGGTAGAACTTCTCTCACCATCAGAGGACACACAGAGGGAAACATCTGACTTGGATATACCTGAACAGTATATTTCAGAAACTGAAGTTTGTGATGTCATGGAGAGAGAAGGACATGCTGAAGAGACTCCGAAATAATCCTCAAGCAAGATTATGGAGCAGCCCTTGTTGAAGGCAATAGAGAGGGGAATGTTAATGTCTCTTATATCTCTCTAGTTTTTGGTATGCTTTGTGTCTTCTTTGCATTTCCACTGTTGAATCATTTATTTTTTGTTCTTATTGAATCAATTGTTCCCAATTCTCAGGACCTTCTTGTATTAAATGAATATTCATGCAGGGGTGTATGTACAAAGTAAGTATAAGCAGACTGATGCTAAAACCAACAAGGCATCATTGTCAGGTTTGATAGTCTATGCTTTACTTGTTTGGCTATATTATTCCTCCCTTGCCTTTTTTCCATTTTCTGTTTTAATCGATCTATTTGCTGCCCTAGGCAAAGAAATAAGTCTTGTTTGGCAAACTTAGGATAGCACAACCATTTTACAATAAAAGAAAGCCATCATTTAGGACTAAGGTGTATATTATGTTAGACAAAAGCAGCAAGGATTCTACTCTTGATAATGAAGGTGATCAGGTTCTTGGGGTTGGTAATTGGGTGGCTGTCTATGGCCAGGGCACCATGAATATTTCAGCTTGTACTAGTTATTTTCTTCTCTTTTTCTTGGTTAAATGATTTTTCTTTTTCTGGGCAAATGATTTTCTTTTTTTGTATTCTTTTAGGTTATGGAATGGTTTCCGAACCTGTTCGTGCTTCACTACTTGCAGCACCACTTAATGCTGATTCTTTCATTCACACCACCTCTTCCAATTCCAGCACATATTGTACTACATAATTAATGAAGTTTAGAGTTATCATTGAGATAAATGTTGTTTCGAAAGTTATGGTACTCGGCTGTCTTTCATTAAAGAAATTAAATACATCAGTTGCATCCCTTTTTTTACTCTGTGTACTAATTCTATGACAGAATGGAACTTCAAATTTGAAATATTTTAATTTTTTTGTTAAAAAAATTAACTTTGAAAGGTTTTCAGCTAAAATTATTCATGGATTGTTTTCAGTGACTGCATGTGATTATTGCTTTAGAAGGTTTTCAGCAAAAAACTTTAGGGTCAGATATTTGGGTTGCCTATTAGAGTACATAGGAGTATAGCACTGCCATATGTGTAAATAACAAATGAAGTGCTGACGTGGTTCTAGTGTTATACTACAATAGCAAAATTATCTAAAAAATATAAACTTTTTTACTAAAATACTGTTATTTCTGTTATCTCAGTTCTAAGTGCTGTTTTATTTAATAAACACCAAATGAAGTAGCGCCTCATTCAGTTTGATCTAGTGGTTCAATACCCTTCAAGAGTTCTTAGAATTTCTTCTCCTAATTTCAAATTCCCCCAGAACTCATGTTGCACTTCTTATCTTATCCTGATTCCCTCGTTTCAACAAAAATAATTTTTTGAGGGGAGCATAACTGACACTAATAATTTTTTTTTTCTCCTTAAAGCTAACAATTTTATTAACTTGCTTCCTTCTTAGCAAGCCTTCCCAAACACGCAATCATTTCCTCCTTTCGTTTAACGTGGCTTGATTGCTTGCTTGTGAGCTCCAATATATTCTTTTTGAAAAATACCAGAAAAATTAAAAATTTCCTAATCATGTTTACTAAGGTTCATCAATTCACTAGAAGGAAGAATAATATAGAAATAGGCAACCATGTATGAAATAAAAAACTCCATGAAAAAAAAAATGAATGCTAAAGAAACTTTTTTAAAAAGGGAAACCAAATTTACTTAAAGCGATATAGAAAAACCAATGTGAAAAGGAGATGTTAAACTGGGATAATTGACAAGTATGTACCAACATCAAATCTCAGCCATAACTATCATGATTCCAAATTTTTTATTTTAGGCAATTTGTTATAAATAGATATGAAATTTCTTTTTTTTTTTGTATGTGCTATCTGTGTCTTATTTTTTAGTAAATTAAATACACCCTTTGTTATATTATGTCACACATTTCTCAACCATTATGGTTTATTCCTTAGCTTAGCCTTGTTAGGTTAACTGAAATAACATCTTAATTAACCTTCTTCTTGTTCGAGAAAACGTGGAGAACACAATCCTTTATACCACATCTTGTCCCATAACTTTGGGTTGGTCTAAATAAGAGAGTAGTCTTATTTGCAGCATTATTTTATTGCTTTTGGATAAATTATAAACCCATAAAATAGAAGCTGAGACATGAAGTAAGACAAAATTTTATAACCGAAATGGTTACTGAGTTTAATGAATAGACAAACAATTTGCTCTATCTTCACGGGTGATTATCTTGCTTACGGGGACCTTCGAAATTTTTCAAACCTTTTTACTAAACAAATGTGCTTTATGTTCTGAATTATAATTAATATTTCTGAAATTACTAATCAAATTTGAGGTTGTGTTGTAGTTTAATTCATTAAATTTTTAGATTCTTATTCTTGGGTTGACTGATTGTGGAGATTACTCTATATAGCTGCAATTCACATGTTCTTTTTCCCATTATTTTTTTTTTTTTTTTATTTCAACTAAATCTATTTATCTTTTTCAACTAACACGTTGTTTGCAATTAATTTTGCTTTTCTTTTTTATTAAAAAATCTTATTAGATATTCCAACGTTTTGATAATTATAATTTTCAAATAACTATTATTATTTTCTAAGGATTTTGATAATTGTAATTTAAATTTAACATATCATGCGAGCCAACTAGCGTCTTGGCACTTTCCTTAAAAGATATTTTTTTCCCAAAAAATAAAAAATAATAATTCTACATAATTCCTTCAAATTTCGTATTTAAAAAGGTATAAAGAGTACTTCTTAACACTTCTGTCAAGATATGAAACAAATTTTCTTTTCTTTTTTTTTTAATTTAAAAAAACACATAGTTAACTTGCTGTTGTTAACGTAACTATTAGTTATTTATCTAAATAAAATAAATTTTTTTGTTTACAACAGCTTTTCTTCATAATTAAAATGTTCATGTGGTGTATAGAGTTTTTTATATGAATTTTTTATTTTAATTAATTTGATTTAATAATTTCAATAATCATATCAATTTTTTTTTTTGAATTTTTACACTATTTTAGGAAATAGTTGAGATATCTTTCTCTACTCATTAGGCGGTTTTCAACCAGTTACCAGTGTAGATATTTTTAATTTACATTTATATCTTTACACGTCTTCGTCTACATTCCCGTGATTCTCTTAGGCACAACAGTTGTATGTTGTTCGATATTTATATATAAATATTAACTAAATATTAAAGGGATGAAGTTTGAAAAAGAAACTTAAACCTTATATATAAATAAAGAGTAAAACTTTTTTTTTCTCTGACACTTTTGTTAAAAAAAAAAAAAAAACTCAAATTTTAAACTTCTCCAAATAAGTCTTCATATTATAAATTCCAATCAAAAGGGACTTTTTTGTATGCACATGAAGTTTAATTTGGTAGGGATTGTGTAGTTCGAAGGTTCAATTTTAGAAGTTTAAAACAAGACAGTTTTTTTTTTTTTTTTTCTGGTTTTGGCAAAATGTGAGGGGTAAAAAGAAGTTTTACTCTAAACACTCATATAATCTACATAGGTTTTATAATTTCTAATGAATCTTTTGAACATGTCAAATAACTTTTAGGTTCAGATTTTCTGGTTACCCGATATATTCCTATTTTTATGGTGCAATAGGATAAATTAATTAAAAGACGTAAAGACATAGGATATATATCAAAACATTGTAATTTGAAAACTATTTACAAAAAATAATGTTATTTATACCGCATGAATATTAGGTGCCAATTTTATTTGAAAAACTCCAAACAAAGTGGCGCTATTCATTTGGGGGTGAGAATATGACTAAGACTATAACAATTTTTCTCTCTCCTTAAAACTCACAGTTTTACTAACTTTCTTCTCCCTTAGCAAACTCTCCAAACACATAATTTCCTCCTTCGGTTAAAATGGCTTGATTAAATGCTTGTGAGCTCTATTATAGTCTTTTTGAAAAATACCAGGAAACCCAAAAGGTCCCTAAATTGTTTATATAGTTTCATCAATTTACAAGAAGGAAGACTAACACAGAAATAATAGGCAACCATGTATGAAATATAAAATTCCATGAAAAAAATTGAACGCTTAAGAAATTTTTATATATGAAACCAAATTTACTTAAAACAAAATAGAGAAACAAAATGATGTCATATAGTGTCGCATGTTCAAAGTAATGTAAATTGGAAACACACTTTTATTATTTGCATTTTTCATAGCCGTTTCTTTTGTTGAGTTTACTTAAAGGTATATCATTCAATAAAGGTTTGGTTTATGTGACTGAAGTGATCGTTGATTTTGATGAATAGACAATCGATTGGCTCTATCTTCAAGAGGCTAAAATCTTACGAATTACTATCTTCTATTTTTAAGCAACTGTTCTTGATAGTATATGATCAAAGTACGTTCATTTGAAAGGGAAATTAGGCCTAAACTAGTCTCATTTATATATTATTTTTAATTATCAAAAAAGAAGAAAATGAAAAAAAAAACTGCATGAAAAATAATAAAATAAACAGAAAAAGTACAGTTTTAATCAAGTTTGCCAAACCCATAGCCAGGTTCAATTGACAATACTAATTATTTTTACCGGGATTACAAGGAGGAGATGAAGTGTCATAGGTCAAGGTCGGTCTCTAAGAAAGGGTGGACCTGCAATAATAATACAAAGAGGTGAGATTGGCACGTGTCCACTCCAATGTTCAAGTTAAAATGTGCAAATGCAAAGAAATAAAAGGAGGTCAATTAGAGAGTGTAGAAGTAAAGTTTATTAAATCATTAATAAAAGGTATATACAGTGAGTAACTTGAATAGTATTCTCATAATCATAAGCTAATAAGCTCTTAATGGACCTTAGCCCAATAAATGGACTTATTCGATCAATTTTGTTTGTAATACTAACTTTTAGATATATTTGAGCTCTTTTCTAATGGAGCAGCAGCATGCTAAGGTGATACGTAAGCCAAAGTATAACAAAGTTATAAACTATGAGAAAGTTTGCATAAGATGAGTGATAAATATTGTTGCCTTCTAAGCAAGTCAGATGGCTAGGTCATATATTGTATTTGCGTTCAATACCCAATTGCTTCTGTTGAGAGTTAACATGAAATATACTTTAGGCTTTGCATTCTGCTACTTAATTATAAGGGCCTATATATGTAGTTATAGCAATTATTTACTGTGGACGATTAATCAAGGAAGCTAGGTAAATTGCATACATTTCAAAATTCGTTACTAAATCTCTTAAAGAAAATTTTGAGTCCCTTAGTTATTTTGGGTTTATCAAAATGATCCAGAAAAGAATCTTTATATGTGGTGATATAAATTATAATATCTATTTCAAATTTCTAGATATGCATACCATTTATATAGCTTGTTATCTTGTTTTTCTTGTTTACAAGATTCCTAACTTAATTTAATGTTTTCTATGTGAAAAAGTGTGCAAAGACTTTTTTTTTTTTTTTTTCCTTACTCTCACAATTATTCTTTGCCACAAGATGAATGCCTTTTCCTTATGCGTGGTAGAATGACATTTTTAATTTATTGCAATGAAGATCTCATTAATGCTTCAAAATGAGCATTTGGATTTTCTTTTACTTTTCATCTTTAGTTGTGGAAATCTTTCGTAGCACAATATGGACAATTAAAGAATTATATCTATTCAATGGAGGGTTGCTTCTTTAATGGAGAACCATGTTCGTTGAATAATTATTATATCTCTTCATAAAACAACATAATTTATCTCTGTATTAAAAATTTATATCCATTTATAAAATATACTTAATGTTTGTATATATACAATTTCCACCAATATTCGGAAGTCTTTGGACTTGGAAAATCTAGTATTCATAAATTCACTTACTTTTATCTTGAGCACATACAAGATAAAAAGAGAACTATCACTTCATAAAAGTTATGCATTAATGTCTTGATTTGAGCTTTGAGAGGATAAACTATCAGTATATAAATACAATTAATACATAGATATATAAAGGAGTTAGTTTCCAAATTAATGAGTCAAGCTCGGTTCATTCAATAAATAAGCTGAAACTGTTAACTCAAGCTCAACTCATCAACTTATGAGCTGTTAGTGAATTGAGCTTGTTTAACTCAAAAGCCAGCTCAACTTATTTCTATCTCTACAAGTCATATAACTTTCAAGTATCTGAAAGCAGCAGATCAGCTTTATGCTTCAATTTTTCTTCAAAGCAGACAAAAAATTATTTAGATAGATAGAGCTTTTCTATGTGATTTTCTTCTTGTTTTTGTCTCTAGTTATTCTTTTTTGGGTATCTCAAGAAAAATAAAGCAAAGAAAGTGTGATTTAATTCAAGTAATGAAACAAATAAGCAGAAAGGTGAAAACAGATAAGAGGATCTGTAATGTATTAATGGAAGCAAGAGAGAGCACAATGGATGGCAAAATGCAGACTTGCAAGATGAAGATCTAAGGAAGGGAGACAGCTTTATCAACACAAACCTTAAAGATTCCTAACTTAATAGAATTGTTCTTTTTCTAGTTTCTGGAAGAATTCTTTGCTACAAGATGATTGCTTTTCTATGTCATTTATAGCTTGGAAGTGAGGACTCGAATTTTCTTTTACTTTTCAGCTTTAGTGATATGAAATCTTGCCTAGCACAATTAATCTCACATAAAATTGTTTATTTTAGTAATACAAAAAAACATTAGGACAACAAAGGAGGGCCATATAGTTGCATATATTTATATGAAACAAAAGCACTGTTTATAGTAATGACATTACTAAATTTAATATCTAATTTAATATATTACGAAATTCTTGAACAGCTAAGTATGAAATAAAAATAAGTTTATAAATAGGGCAATATAAAATAGACGTCTAAAAACATTTATATAACAAAATTATGTAAAAAATTTCATTCCACTGCTTTGAAATTTGTCTTTTCGGTAGGATCCACTTAAATTGGATGATTCCACCCTAATATTAGACAGTAAAAATTTTCGGTCTCAAAAAACTCTTATGAAATAGTTATATTTATATCACCCCAAAGAAACAAGTAGGGGTTACAAAAATATTTAACAGAACATAAAGGAAAAAAATTAAAAAATCAGTAGTAATTACTTAAAATAAATGGTACAATAGAATAATGCTATATATACACTTATTTTTACACTTCTGTTTTTTTCTTTACATTTTTATTTTTTTATTTATAATTTTATTTTATCCCTACAAAATAACTAGAAAGTAAGATTGTAGAAAAGTGATTTACACTAACAAGTTTACTCAGCATTTGCTCAATTGAAAACCTTTAAAGTGATTTCATGAACAACTTATGGCACTCCTATATTGCACTAGGAAAGATTTCCACTACTAAAGCTGAAAAATAAAAGAAAATATCCGAGTCCTTACTTACAAGCAATAAGGAATTGTCAGAAGCACTAAAGAATAACTGCGAGAGAGTGGAAAAGGGAACATTCTTCCGTACCTATTTTCACATGGAAACCAATTCTATTAAGTTAGGAATTCATCTAGAATGGATATGCGTTAATTTATCATATTAACCATTTAAATGAGACCTGTCCAAGCAGTATTCCCGTTTAATCAGTGTTTTCTTAATTTGAGCCAGGGAAATCTTTTTATTTTGATCATTGGTATCTATAAAATATAAACTTATCATTAAGTCTCTTAATTCACAATTAATTTAATTTGAGCTAACTAAAGAACTTAAACAAATGTTGAACTCTTCAAAAAATATCTTCTCAAGCACAGGTCAACATACCTAAACTGTCATAACTTTTTACTACTAGGACTAATACCGGTTATTGAGCCATAGAACTTTGACAATTAACTATCAAAGACCGTTGCATAAAATAGAAGTAAATGCTAGTTGTAAATCCCTTTGTGTATTTGATGTACATCCACCTTGTTTTGGTCGTTTTGTAAAGACAAAATAATAAATAAGAAAATAACAGAAATACAAAAGTAAAAAGATGTATAAAGATAGTGGTACACATATCTGAGCAGGAGAAATGCTGATTGCATATTCACTTGTGCACACCTCTTTCCTACATCTTTTATTTTGTAATAAGTACTGGAGTAAATCTATAAATAGAAAAATAAGAGAGATACAAAAAAGAATATAAAAAGTGGATGTAGAACCTTGAATATACTCAAAAGCATATCTTTAATAAAAGTATGTTTCCACCCTACATCTCTTTGATCATGCCACATGATATGACATCATGCTGTTTTAACTATTTATTTTTGTTAATTTTACCCAATAACTTACTCAACCTACATTAAGCATGATACTGATCTCATTCAGATTATTATATAGTAATTATGGTTATCTCCTTTCCTTAACATATGCTCCACGAAAAGGTTACCCAACTGGCAAGTTTGATTTATTTACCAATTGAGCCATATGTATGTTTGAGTGTTCAATCAACTTGAAATTTATTGAATTTTTCAGATCCTGACTGCATATATTTGTGAAGCACGAATCTATTACCAGGTCTCTCAATCCACAACTAATTTGGTTTTAGCTAAATAAGACCTCAAGTGCAACAAAGCTCTCTCCCTATCAAATTTTAACGACCACTTCTGTCATAAAACTTTTTGTCTTACTTCTTGTCTCAACCTCTATTCCATGGTCTTAGGATTGGTACAAAAGTAATAAAATAATATTGTAAGTAGAACTAACCTCTCATTTGGAACAATATGAAGTTTAGGGGATAAGAAGAGGTACAAAAGATTGTATTCTCAATATTCCGCCAACCACAGGAAGGTTAATTAAGATGATATTTCAATTAAGCTAACAAGGCCAAGCTATAGGAATAAACCATAATGGTTGAGAACATGTATGACATGATATGACAAAGGTGTATTTGGTTTACTAAAAAATGACAGAAAGATAGCCCACAAAAAAAAAAAAAAATTGTCCCATGTTTGTTGGTTGCAAGAATTTGTCAAATATTTTGTTATTATCTTCTATTAACAGATATGTCAATTATAAAGCTATTAATATATTTTTTTAATTTATAAATTATTTTAGTTTTTAGAAAATATCAAAATCTTATTATATGTTTTTTAATAGAAAACCAACATAAAGAATATTGTATTGGACAACAAAGAAGAAACATCAATTTTAAAAACTATAAAGACTATTTAACAAGTTTTGAAAGTTCAAAAACTAAAATTTAACTTTTAAAAAGTTATAAAAACTAAAAGAATTATTTAATTAATGGGGACTTAACAGACTTTAACAGTAAGGATGAAAATTTTGTTTTTTGAAAACTATAAGGGCTATTTTATAGGTTTTGGAAGTATAAGGACTAAAATTTAACTTTCAAAAAAATTATAAAGAAGAAAAGAATAATTTAACCTAATAAAATTGTTAGATTTATGGAGAGAAAAAAAATAATTAGTCTCAGTCATATAACTAACTAAAACAACACCTAGGGGCTTACGTGGCAAAATTAATAGTATTTTAATAAGTAGTTTATATTTTTGTATTTTTTAGATAATTTTGCTTATTGTACTACAACACTAGGGACACGTTAGCACTTCATTTATCATTTACAAATATGGCAGTAATATACTCCTATGTACTCTAACAGGCAACCAGAGAAACGTATTGCCATCTAAACATTTTAAGCAGCCATGAATGCGTACCGTGTTGATATACATCTTATGCAAAGTTGCATTAAGATTGCCTTCCCATTACCATACATCTTATGCACATTAATTCGTTAAGTTCCATTAAGATTGTTGTCTTGCCTTTCTTGTTTACAAGATTACTATCTTAATTTAATTGTTTTCTATGTGAAAAAGTGTGCGAAGACTTTTTTTTTTCACTCTCACAATTATTCTTTGCGACAAGATGATGATTGCCTTTTCTTTATGCTTGATAGAGTGACAGTTTTAATTTATTGCATTGAAGATCTCTATAATGCTTCAAAATGAGGATTTGGATTTTCTTTTACTTTTCATCTTTAGTTGTGGAAATCTTTCTTAGCACAATATGGACAGTTAAAGAATTATATCTATTTAATGGAGGTTGTCTCTTTAATAGAAGGCCATATCTAATTATTATATTTTTTCATAAAACAATATAATTTATTTCTTTATTAAAGAATTATGTTTATTTATAAAAAAAAAAGTTAACGTATGTAAATAGACAATTTTCACCAATATTCAGAAAGCTTTTGGACTTGGAAAATCTAGTTTTTATAAGTTTACTCACTTTGTCTTAGTCACACACAAGATAAACAATGAACTGTTGTTTTGTAAAAGTCATACATTATTATCTTGGCTTGAGTTTTTGAAAGATAAACTGTGTGAGGTTCTTTATTGTATCATTCTATGAGAAGTTCATCATTTAACCCAATTTATATCCAAAGTTTGGAATTGATAAAGATAAATTATGCTGAAAAATAAGTGTTACTGTTGCCCACACATTAAAACTTGTGCACATAATTCTTTCTTCTCTTTATTTCTTCACTTCAAAGAATCGTTTCTACCTATTTTTATACTAAATATTTTTCTCACAAGTATATGATCACAGTGTGTAGGTTGGCTTGAATTAAAGATACACAAATTTGAACGGGAATCCAGGCCCTGATTGGCTAAATTTAAATATTATTTTATAATTAAAAAGAAAATGAAGAAAATCCGAAATGAAAATAATAAAATAAACAGAAAAGGGACTAAACTAAAGTCGGGACAGCCCTAAAGTTTAAACCTAGTGGGGACAAAAACACAGGCTGTTTGCCAAACCCATTTGTTTTACAGGCCAGGCTCATTGTTTCACAATACTAACTTTTAGGTATTTGCTTTCAGCATCCAATTGTTTCAGTTGAGAGTCAATATGAAATGCACTTTAAGCCTTGCATTCTGTTTTAATCACAAAATTTTATGGATCAATATTTCTAGTTCTAAAATTATGTAGTATGGACGATGAATTAAGGAGACTAGGTGAATTTTTTTACCAAATTTCTAAAGAAAATTTGAGTCCCTCAATTCAGCAATTTGGCCCAATCTTCACATATGGTGTTATAAATTATAATATCTAGTTTAAGTTTGTATAGGTGTTTATTTATATGGCTGTCTTGACTTTCTTTTCTGTAATGTTGATATTATTAGTTATTTCATTCTTTTCAAATTTTTTACTTTTCAAAGTTATATTGTATTTCGACTATAATATTTTTATTTAATTTCTTTTTATTTATAATATAATTAAAAGAAAGAAAGAATGAGTTATCATTATATAAAGATATAGAAAAAAAAGTTAGACATAATTTTAGAATTCTTAAAATGTAATATTTTTTAGAAAATAATTTCTTCAAAACACCAAAAAAAAATAGAATGGAGGGAGTAACATATATTTCCATATTCCTAACTTAATTGCACTGTTTTCTTTGTGAAAATGTGTACCGATGACGTTTTGGCTAAACCCAGTTTCTCACAATTATTGTTTGCGACAAGATGATTGCTTTTCCTTCATGCAAGATGGAATGACATTCTTTACTACTTTTGATGATCTCAGTTAATACTTGTTAATGAGTACTGGCCTTTTCTTTTACTAATTTTCCTCAATAGTGATAGAAATCCTTCCTACCACAAAATAGGAGTGCCCATTAATAATTGAAAAAATAATAAATGTTGTTTTAAAATTTTAAAATGACAAATAAATTGAAACAAATATTTTTCAACAAAATGACATTATATTTTTTAAAAAACTAAAAATTATGGCTCTCTTATATTGTCTTTATTTTTTTATTACTAAAATAAACAACTTTATGGTAGATTGTGCTAAGCAAGATTTCATATGATTAAAGATGAAAAGTAAAAGAATGTCCGAGTCCTCACATCCAAGCTGAATGAGATGGAGAAGCAGTAAAGAATGTGATTCTATCAAACATAAAGAGAAAAAAGGAATCATAATCTGCAGCAAAGAATTCTTCCAGAACAGTCTTTAAGTTAGGAATGACACTTTTACAGAGGAAACAATTCTATTAAGTTAGGAATCTTTAAGATTTGCATTGATAAAGCTATCTCGCTCCTTCAATCTTCATCTTGCAAATCTGCATTTTGCTATGCACTGTGCGCGCTCTCTTGCTTTCACTGATACAAATCCTTTTATCTGTTTTCAGCTTTCTGCAGATTTGTTTCATTACTAGAATTGAATCAGATTTTCTTTGCTTTGTTTCTTTTGAGATCACAAAAAAATAAAAAAGAAAAAAAAACAGGAAAATAAATCCCAGAGAAAAGCTCTATCTCTCTCAAATTGTTTGTTGTCTGCTTTGAAGAAAAATTGAAGCATAGAGCTGTTCTGCTGGTGTCAGGTACTTGGAAGATAATATGATTCATCTCTCTGAATTTTCTTAATTCTGTCTAAGAAACAAGGAAGACAGTATTTAATACCCATATTTCAATTTTGACAAGATTTTAGTAAAATTATTC
The DNA here is from genome assembly GCA_022379115.2 of Bauhinia variegata. Taxonomy (NCBI): domain Eukaryota; kingdom Viridiplantae; phylum Streptophyta; class Magnoliopsida; order Fabales; family Fabaceae; genus Bauhinia; species Bauhinia variegata. The sequence continues at coordinate 6,488,523 of CM039436.1, forward strand.
TATATCAAAGTAATATTACTCCCATAAAATCCAAAAATGATGTATATCTCTTTTATTATTACTCCCATGTCTTTCAATTTCTGTTTGTTGTGCTTTGAATAGGACCGAAGATCATTAACTTCCCTGGGTCCGTCCCTTTCCTAAAGGTAAGCTGTCCGAATTCCTTCTTGTTGCTGTATGGTATGTCTATGTGTATTGACTTTATATTATGTGATATTTGTATTTATATCATTATATTTGGACTGCAATATATCATTGACTTCTTTGTTAACATAATATTGGCGTTGACTTTTTATAGTTTAAAAATTATTTTTGTTTATTTTGTCATATGAATGTAATTTTGATAATTTTTTTTCCAATTTATAAGCTTATTTAATGCATATGAACCCAAAACGCTTCATTTTGAATTTGTTTAATTGAATTCTACTTGTAGACTTGTTTAACCTGTGAGTTTAGAGTGAACTGAGTTTATTCTAATAAAATAAGCTCCTTGGTTAAATGGAAAGAGTTTGAATTCATTAAATTTTATGTGAACAATGTATGATTTCAACCTAATTCTACGCATTTTTATTATTAATTACTAGCTGGAAATGTCAAAATCCATGAGAAAAAATAAAACTTTAAAAAATCTTTTATATTAAAAAAATCACTCATATAGTTAAAATACTTCTCACTTCTTTTAAACTAGAGATATAGAGGAGAGGAAGTCATAAAAATAATTTGATAATTCAAAATCATCTAGTATTTTAATATTTTTTTAATGCAATTGAGACAATATTTAGGATAAAATATGTTGATCTAAAAGAATGTTAGTTTTAATGCAAGTGAGGAAATATTTAAGACACACAGACTTAAACTATATTGTCTCATGAGTTAGATTGAAAATTTAAAATTCAAAAGTAATTAACTAATTCAAAAAATACTTCTTAATATTTTAAATATTAAGATATTATTTTAATAATTTTTAATAAAAATGAGATATAATTTAAGATACAAGTGTAAAACAAAAAATGTGGTCCACAAGATAAAATGAAAAAATCCTATCCAACCTCAACTCTCCTGTATATCACACAAATCTTTCACTGGACCACACCTAGGGACTAAAATAACAAACTTTCTGAGACCAATAAATTGAAGATTAAAGAGATAAACAAATATTACTTTTGCCACATGAGTGTACAAATATAAATTAATATGACAAAAGGTTCTTCTTATCTAACTTGTTTTGTTGTCTTTTTCCTTTTGTGGAAGATGTATTGTCGGTATTTCTCTAATTTTTTTGATAAAGATATATATATATATATATATATATATATATATTGCTGTAGAGTGTTTACTGACAGGAGATGATAACTTATTAAGTTAATAAATTAGTTAAATTATTTAAAAAATATAATTTCTTAAATTATTTATTAAAATGTCACAAATTTAAAATTATTTCTTTATCTACCATTATTTTTTGAGTGTTTTACAAAACGCTAAACTGAATGGTATTTTCAAGTCACAATACACTAATAAAACGCTATCTATATTGGTGCATTGAAACTAGTTGTGAATAAGTAATACACCACCCAAAATGACATTTTAAAGAGAACACCAGAAATGTGTAATAGAATACAAAAGTTTAGCAGTGGAACTTACCTATTACCTTGGACTAGGTCGCTCCTGAGATGGTAATATGGTAAGTTAATGAAAGCTTCACTTTATAAAGAATTGAATTCTGAATCTGACAAAAGCTGTCGGAACAATCCGATATTAAAAAGAGCAATTACATTTTCTCTTTCATTGGTTAATGAAAGCTTCACTATTTCGGTTGATCTTGTTTTGCTATTGTGAACATTCAAAGATTCTCTCCCTATTGTAGAACATTGCTTCTTGGCAGAACGAAAGAAGGCACTATGAATGTAGGTTACCTTCGGCAAACACTCTTTATTTGGGAAAAGTGGGCTTTTAAAACGCCAAAATGTTTGGCGCATTACAAGTGTGGTTTGCATTAGCAAAACACAAATCGATATGGTGTTTCATAGACATTTTGTTCTAAGAAAATGCCTAATTAATTGGCGTTTTATAGTAATGTTTCTTCTTAAAATTGCTAAAAGAATGGTGTTTTATAGGAGAGGCCCAAACACAGTGGTAGATTGAGAAATAGTTTTGAGTTTGTGGTATTTTCATAAATAGTTTAAAATATTAATTTTATAAGTAATTTAGCCCAATAAGCTTGGAGAACTATTTACTAAACAAAAATAAAAATGAGATTGTAGTTCTTAAAAGTTAGTGTTTAGAAAAAATAGTTGAAGTAACATTTAGCTTCAACAAGTTAACGATTAATAATTTCTCGCTAAATTTTACCTACTTTTTTAACAAATGACAAATTTTTCCTTCACACAATTATGACCCAAGTAATTGAACTTCCTCACTCTCTTGCTCTCTAGTTAATTACCTTCACATGACAACCACCCTCATTTTTTTCTTCTATGCTATTTTCTCTTCTTCCTCTCCTCCGTTTTTATGTCCCAATTTTGTCCCTATTCCTGAATTGTCTAGCATTGAACCCTTTGAATTGGGACGGAACATCGGGACATCTTGTCTCGTGTCCACCCCTATAAAGGAATCTTAGAGGAGGTAGTAAACCTAAAAAAAAAATTATCTTTTAATAATATACAATCTAGAAAATTCAAGGATTAAAAATTATAATTGGCAATAGAGAGACAACATGATAATTAAAATTTGAAGTGAAGACTTAAAATTAAGATAACATTTGTTTCATAGTACATTTATGTTGTACAAAGAAGCTCTATGTATCATATACTTAGTTTGTTTGATTCAACAGAAATTAAAATTATTCATGCATCTGTACCTCAAAACTTTTAGAATAAATCAATTTCCAACATGAATTGATTATGGTTGACATCTACATAGGTCAATACAAGGAATTGCTGCTAAAATCAGTTAGAAGAAAGGATGGAGTGTCTAACCATGGTAGGTGAGAAAATACTGGAATACACATTGGACCCAATGGCGCGACAGGTTGGTTATCTGATATTCTACAACAGCAATGTGAAGGAATTGAAGGAGAAAGCTGAGAGTCTACAGCATGCGAAAGAAAGTGTGCAACAACGACTTGATGCTGCCTATAGAAATGGAGATGAGATTTACAGTGGTATTCGCATGTGGCTCGAAAAAGTAGATGAAATGGCGATGAAGGTGGAGGGTTATATTCAAGATGATCACCACAAGAAGACAGGGTGCTCTAGCAGATCATTTCCTAATTTTTGGATGAGACATCAGTTAAGCAGGAAGTCAAAGAAGATGGTGCAAGAGATTGAAATCCTCAAGAACGAGGGACAATTTGAGCATGTGTCTTATCGGAAAGCTCCTAATGTAATACAGAACCTTTCATCAGCCGCGGGTGACAAGGAATTTGGATCAAGGGTTGAAATACTTGAAGCCATTATGGAGGCACTAAGAGATCCTAATATGAACAAGATCGGAGTATATGGGATGGGCGGTGTGGGAAAGTCCACTTTAGTCAAACAGGTTGCACAGAAAGCTCAACAAGAGTTTGATGTGGTAGTCATGGCAACTTTAACACAGAATACAGAAGTGGAGAAAATCCAGGGGCAAATTGCTGACATGTTGGGACTTAATTTGAGTAATGAGCAAAGTTTACTGGGTAGAGCAAGTCGTCTCCTTGAGAGATTAAAGAAAGAAAAAAATGTATTGTTGATTCTAGATGATCTCTGGGGAGAGCATAATTGGGATGAGATTGGCATTCCTTCTCCAGAGGAGAACAACAATAAGAAAATAAGCATCTCCTCTGAAATACAACAGAGGAGTTGCAAATTCTTAATGACCTCGAGGGATCGGGATGTTTTGTCAAAATTGAATTCCCAAAAGTACTTTTTGGTGAGGCCACTGTCAGATATTGAATCTTGGAAGCTGTTCAAGGAAAAGGCTATGCTTGATGAGTCTATTGGCAATGCTGAATTGCTTTCTATAGCACATGAAGTTGCTCAAGAGTGCGGCGGGTTGCCACTTGCTGTTGTAACTATTGCAAGTTCATTAAAAACCAAGAGAATATCAGAGTGGAAGGCTGTCTTGCAAGAACTAAGAAATCCTGCTCCAACAGGCATGCAGAATGCTATATATAGACCGATTGAAGTGAGTTACCAAAATTTAAAAGATGATCTCGTCCAGTCAATTTTCCTGCTTTGTGGAATGTTAACACAGAATGTTTGGATTAGTGGTTTGTTCAAGTATTCTGTTGGGCTGGATTTATTTAAAAACATTCATAAAGTGGTATATGCTCGAAATAAGTTTGATTCATGTATTCGTAAACTGAAAGACTCATGTTTGTTATTAGAAACAGATAGTTCTAATGAGTTTTACGAAATTCATGATGTTGTCCGAGATGTGGCTTTAATGATAGCATCGCAACATCAACAATATTTTGTGAAAATAAATCAAATTTTGGAAGAATGGCCTGAGGAAGAGCAAATGAAAAATTATAAGACAATCATATTACGGTTCTGTTATTTAAATGACCTTGAAAGGCTATGTTGTCCCAACCTCACATTTCTTTTAATAAACAATGAAAACCCCTCTCTAAAACTGTCAGACAACCTTTTTGAAGGAATGCCTAGACTCAAAGTACTAGATTTGACATCGATGAAATTTGAGTCCTTGCCTTCATCGATTAGTCTCTTGAGCACACTTCGTACCTTGTGTCTTGATCATTGTTCTTTGAGAAAAATAGAGGCCATTGGAGAGTTGAAGGGTTTAAAAGTCCTCAGCTTTTTCAAATCTGACATCAAACAATTGCCCCAAGAACTAGGGCAATTGACCCAGCTACAATTGCTGGACTTGACTGGCTGTTCTCAACTAAAACTAATCCCACCCAATACCTTATCAAGCCTTAAAAAGTTAGAGGAGCTGTACATGGAAGACAGTTTTGTGAACTGGGACGTTATTGATCCAATGGACCAGCAGCAAAGTAATTCTAGCGTTGCTGAACTAGACAATTTGCCTCTCTTGACAACATTAATAGTTCATATTCCTGATGAGAGAATGTTGCCAGAAGTTCTGGCTTTTGAAAGACTTCAAAAGTACAAAATACTTATAGGAAATGTCTGGGATTGGTCTTCTGACACAGAAACTTCAAGGATCCTGAAGCTATGGTTTAGCACTAGCATTCACTTTAGAGATGATATCAAACGACTACTTGATACTGTTGAAGAATTGCACGTTGGCAAATTGGAAGGAGCAAAAAATGTTCTTCCTTCCCTAAACAATGAAGGTTTACCACAACTACAGCATCTTTATGTCACTGATAATAATGAGATTCAGTGTGTAATTAACTCATTCGGGGTCATCCATTCTATTGATCTCTTCCCCAACTTGGAGTCAATGGTTCTCCAAAATGTAATGAACCTTGAAAAGTTATGCGGTGGGTCTCTTACTGGAGAATCCTTTTCTAAACTGAAGATTATTAAAGTAAAAAATTGTGGTAACTTGAGGAGCCTCTTCTCAGCTTCCATTGCAAGAAGTCTTCCACATCTTGTTGAAATAGAACTTGAAGAATGTTTTCGGATGGAAAGAGTGGTTTATGATGATGAAAAGGCTGCTGGCATACTCCAGTTTCCTAAGTTATGCTCTTTCACAATACGATCTCTTCCTCTATTACTTGGAATCCATTATGAAGGCAATGTTCTTGGCGCTTCAGATGCACTTTTTTGTGAGAAGGTATGCTAAAAATCTTTACTATTGATTTAAATACTTTAATTTGAAACTAGATTTCTTGTAATGATCATTATAGGGATTAATATTAACTATGTTGCTATAGGTTATATATACATATATATATATATTTGCTATAGGAAAATTTAAAATATAGACTGAGTCATTTATATGGTTTTTTTTTTAAAAAAAGTATTTTAAAAAGGTATAAGATTTTGAAAAAAAAAAATATCTTTTTTTTTTTTTTTTGGGAGGAAGAGTTCTATGAAGTGTTGCCCCTTTAATTACAAATGTAGTCGTAATGTATTTATTGTCAGTAACTATTTTTTTTTTTTTATTTCTAAAAGCTTATGCAGTTTGGCCAAAACATTATACTCAAAATATATTTTTCAAAATAATAGCAAAAAAAGAAATCAAAAAGAGTACCCATCCTATATGAGAGAGGTAAGTGAAAAATAAAGTAATTATAAGGGAGATTAGTGTAATTTAACCATAAAATTATCGTATGCCAAATAACTCAATAGGCATATTGATTGATAGAATGAAATTAAAACAATGTCATACATTTATGGTTAAACTAAATCTATAAAATTAGACAAAACCATATGTAACTTCAATATGTAGATTTTCATAGAACATCTATGATTTCTAGCACATAAAGAATACCCTCATTTTGCCTCTTACTGTGTATGTCCATGTGTTTAAACTGTAGGTTATGTTCCCTAGCTTAGAGAAATTGACTATCGATGGTTTGGATAAGTTGAATATGATATGGAATAGGCTTATGGCAGAAGACAATACTCACAATTCTTCCATTTGTGACAAGGTAGTTTCTATCTTTTTTTTATGATTAATTTTTACAGATAATATTGTGAAATATTTAGTGGCTCTAATTGCATACAAAAAACTTGTGAGATTGTTACAATTGACACAAACTATTATTTTTTAACACTTTTATAGGTTCTTAATTAAAAATAAAAATTTTCTATTTAGTCTTATTTTATTTTATTTTCATATTGCATATAATCATTAATTTTTTAATAAATAAATTAATAACATATCACATATATGTAAGGTACTGAGCTTTGTTTAACAAAATTTCCATCCAAGTAGACAAAAAGTTTACGGGCTTCAATTCCAAGATCTGTTTGACAAAATTTGTACATACGCTTTAGCTGTTTTCTCTTGTCATCTTTTTCAGTGAAAATGAAAATAGTACTTATAATTGTGTTTAGTTTAATAAACCGAACATGTTTCGACTAAAAACTGAAAAAAGGAAAAAAGAAAATTATTTTCAGTATTTTCAAAAAATAATTGATGAATTTTATTAATTTTGGACTTCTTTTTACTGACTTTTTGATAAGAAATTATTAGTAATTCAATAAAATTCACTAAAAATGATCGTTAGGTATTTAATAAATATAAAAACAAGTAAAAATGAAGACAAATAAATATTTTTTCAAAAAATAAAAGTGCCAAGATGAAAATACATTTGAGCAAATAAGAATAGAAACCAAACAGTTTGTTGTCCTTTTGGTTTAAGAAAAATTAAAAAAAAAAAAAGAGAGAAATTCCTTTTATTAAAGTTCTATGAATATATTTGTTCTTTCTCAAGGTATTTTATACATACTTTTATGTTTTGCCTTTTTTGCCATCTAACAATATAAATACTCAAATGATGATGATTCAATAATGCAAGTAATTTATTGCACAGATGAAAGAGAATTGGCATGGCCATATTGCTTATGGGTCATTCTGCAGTTTGAAAACTCTTAAAGTAGCAAATTGTGAAGGGATCTCAAAAGTACTCTCATTTAACTTACTGAAACTTCTAAACAATTTGGAAGAGCTAGAAGTGGAAGGTTGTAATTCAGTCGAGGTAGTATTTGAATTGGAGAAGATCACCAGCAAAGAGAGACATGTTGCTCCAATGTGCCACTTGAGAAAATTGATTTTAATTTCCCTACCAAATCTGAAGAATGTATGGAATAAAGATCCACAAGGAATTCTTGAGTTTCAAAACCTATCTATAATAAAAGCTGCAGATTGCCAACATATGAATTATCTGCTTCCAGTTTCTGTTGCCAAAGCTCTTCCCAACCTTCTGGAGTTGGTGTTAGAGAAATGTACTGGGCTAGAGAATATTGTTGCAATGGAAGAAGGACTAGATGCATCTGTCAGATTTATGTTCCCTAAAGTGACATTACTATGGCTTTGGGATCTACCAAAATTGAAAGGCTTCTACCCTAGAGGATATATAACAAAGTGGCCACAACTAAGAAAATTAATATATTTATGTATTCCTAAAGAAGTGAACTGTTTTGGGTCAAAATATTTATGTTTCAGCGAGTCACGTTTTGAGGATGGACCCCAAGCTTTAGTACAACAATCATCCTCTGTTGAAGAGGTTCGTGACCTACATCTTCTTCTTCTTCTTTTTTTTAATTACTTTACACCATTAAGATTCCTTAACATCATCTAGGGCACATGTTGAGATCATCCAATGATTATAGAATTTATGCATGAATGTCGATGCTTTTATTTCTTTTTTTCCTGCATATCATCAATATTAATGACATAGAAATAATAAAGAACCCAGTCCATATAACCAGCCCAAGCCATGGTTTGACATTAATTTAAGAAGTTACTTTAGAAGATTTTTCTAGACATGCATGGGAATTGTAGAAAGTTTAGTAAGCTTGCATGTGAAAGCTCATTAGGGTGGATAATTTTGAATCAATTAGGTTAAAAATGCCCATATTGAACTAGTACAAATATCCCTCCTAGTTGTACTTTGAGTTTCTTTTAAAGAGATATCTCTTTTTTCTATTTGGCTCCCAAGCTAGTTACTTTCACATATAAAAGTACTCATAATAACCTGTATGATCTATCAATACCTATGATTTTTCCTTTTCAATTTCTCAATTCTCCAGTGTTTTTCAATGCTAGTTTACTTCAATATCCACGCTATTTTTCCTTTCCCTTTTAACGACACTTTGTATCTTTTATGCTGCTTATGCTTTTTGAAACTGTTGCGTCACAGAGACCTTTGCACAGTAGGGAAGTTAGATCAGTTCTTGAAATAAGGAAGTTTGTTAAAAGATTAGTTAGACTGTACCAAATTGGCATAAGTAGTTAGAATCCAGCTGGTGGCTTGGCTGGCTATGACCATTTAAAGTCTGCTTTGTCTCAGTTTCTCATGAAATTCTATTGTTTGCTTCAATCTAGAATGTGAGTAAGGGAAATGTTATTTGAATATTTGCAGGTATACACTCAGTCTGTAAATAAATAAAAAAAAAAGTGTAGATAGTATATAGTATTATGCTATAATAAAAGTTTTGCTTCAAATGGTGTCGCAGGTCATCCCCAATTTACAAGAGCTGACATTAGATCAAGATGACTCTGCTCTAGTGACATGGTTATTAAAATATTCAGAAAGCTACTTTGGCAGAATAAAAATTCTAAGACTACAATCCTTCCAAGAAGAACAAATAAATTTGTCATATTCATTCTTTCAAAGAATATCCAAAGTGGAAACTCTTCTTGTGGGAGATAATTCATTTGAAGAAATATTCCCTTATGAGAACCAAGCTGGTGATGGAACAGAGCATGAAAATGTAGTACGGGTAAAATATTTATACCTTCAGAATCTTCCTAAATTAAGGCAAATATGCAAAGAAGGTTATAATGTAAGGTTGAATGATCTTTGGGTTTGTGAGTGTCCCTGTTTGTTGAATTTAGTGCCCTCATTGGTAATATTGAGCCATCTTACATCATTATCTGTACATAAATGTGAGGGGTTGTTATATTTAGTGGCACCTTCCACAGCGAAAACCTTGAATCAACTCACTGTTATGAAGATAGAGGACTGCAAGATGATAAAGGAAATAGTAGCAGAGGAGGTTAATGCTAACGCTGAAGAAGGAGATCATGAGATTACATTCAACAAAATAAAAATCATACAACTTATGAGTTTACCATTGCTGGAGAGCTTTTCTTCAGGGAATTATGCATTCAAATTTCCATCTTTGGAAAATGCACTTATCTGTGAATGCCCGAATTTGAAGATATTCTCTAAAGGGGTCCCCACCACACCAAAGCTGCGGAAAGTAGATGTTGACTTGGAAGAAAAGGACTGGTATTGGGAGGGCGACCTTAATGAAACTGTACAGAAGATGCATGCAAATAAGGTATGCAGCTGTTCCCTTCTCTCTTCCCATATTATTATGAAAGAGTGTTTGAAAAATGAATTACATAGTCGGGTCAGATATTCTCAATTGTACAGGAGGCCTATGTTAGTCACGATTCCTTGTCACAAATGGACAATGATCACCTTGAAGGCCATCCTCCAATGGAGACAAAGGTCAATGAAATTGAATTGGTTGAAGGAAGCCAAGTATTTGATGTAGAACTTCTCTCAGCATCGGAGGGCACAAAAGAGGAAAAATATGACTTGCAAATACCTCAACAGCAGATTCCAAAATTAGAGGTGGCTACAGAAACTGAGACTGCAGAGACTCAAAAACAAGCTTCCAGCACAATTTCTGGAGCAGTCCATATTGAAGGTAATAGAGTGGGCATTGTTAATATCCCCTATGCCACTCTAGTTTTTGGTATGATTTGGGTCTTCTTTACCTATTCCACTAGGGAATCGTTTATTCATTTTTTCTTTTTTTGGAAGCATTTTTCCTGATTCACAAATGCTATTTCTCTAGGTTTTTTTATTTTCTCTATTTGTATTAAATGAATATTCCTGCAGGGGTATATGTACAAAGCAAGAATGAGAGCACTGATACTCAAACCAACAAGGCATCATTGTCAGGTTTTATAGTCAAAGTTTAACAAGCTTAGCTGCATTTTTTCCTCCCTTGCCCTTTTTGACGTTCTTTTTTCTGTTATAATCAATGTGTTTATTGCTTCCCTGACCCCATGCCCCAAAACCAAAGATGCAGGTGTTATTTCCGATCAAAACAAAGAAATCAGTGTTGTTTGGCAAACTGAAGATAGCATTCAAGACCACGGTGTCTCTTCTATTATAGCCCAGAAAGGAACTATTCTTGATTCAAGCTGTATGGATATTATATTTGACAAAGACAGCAAGGAATCTACGCATGATGATCAAGGTGGTGGTGTTCTTGGTGATGATAATGAGGTGGTTGTCTATGGCCAGGGCACCATGAGTATTTCTACTAGCACTGCTGTGACTCATTCATCAGGTTTGCATTATTGCCATGCATTATTCTCAACATTTTCTCCTCTCATGTGGCATTCTGTCATATTAGCACTTGATTCAATTTGCAGGCGAAATTGATGCTGCTACTGTTGTGTTCTATGAGGAACCTACTTCAGAAGATGCAGTTTCTGGTAAGCATTTAGATTATCCTTGTCACATTCAATTCTTAATTTCTTCTCTTTTTCTTGGGAAAATGATTTTATCTCTTCTTTTAGGTTATGGGACAACTTCAGAATCGGTCTATGTATCACTATCTATCCCACCAGTTAGTGCTGATTCTTCCATTGCCAACACAAATTGCACTACAGACATCACATTCCCTGAGGGCTTAAGGAAGTTTAGAGATATCATTGAGCTAAACGATGAGGACATTGCTTTGGTGAAGCGAGCAGTTGCTCAATATCCTAATCTGTTGAAAATAAAGGGAAGCTTTAGAGCTCGTTTCTACGGCTTGGCTTACAAAACATTGGCAGAGTTGTTACACTTTCTAAATACTGCGAGTGCTTTGACCATCACCCAAGAGCGTGAGCAAATGTTTCAAATGATGTGTGATGAGGCTATTCAATTTGGTTTTGATAGAAAATGGGTGGAAGAGATGAGAAAGTGCATTGCAAGAGATCCAGAAGTTGATCGTGCCCAGAAGCGGCTTAAGGAATTAAGGCAAGAGATAGATATGTTGGAAAAAAATTTATTAGATAGGAACAAATGTTTTCTATCTATGTGAAAAGTGAGAAGGAAAAGAACAAGGAAAATGTTATTTGACGGAAAATTTACTTAAACTTTGAATATGGAAGATTATATAGATAACATTATTATATCCAATTAATGTATCAGATTTCATGTTCTATCTAAGTCATCATAAATTTGTGACTATAAGATATCTTTTAATACTTGATGGAATGTCTATATTTGTTGGAAGGCAATGGCAATTGTCCAGAACAAGTGTCCTCAAATGTCAATATTGCGTGATGAATGCTGGAAGGATTTTGAAATAATTGGCAGCTAGCATTATTTCTACTAAATTTGGGAACCAAGCAATCCTGGAAATTATATCATACATGCATGGCGGGGTTTGCCCTATGCAGAGACTACTGGTCAGGCTGACTACGACAAGTTTTTGTATAAAAATTCTGTGATAAAAATGATGAAGGATAACTTGTCTAATTTAATATTCTTAAACTATTTGAGAGATATCTGTAATCACAATTATTTATGATGGGATTTCTTTTTAACATCCCTCCAATTTCTCTTCTAAGCCCACACCAATTTTTCTTTCTCAACATACTCTTTGAGCACCTTTTACCTTCCGTTACTTAGCAGGAATGTGTTGTTTTGTTTATGGTTTGAGTTTTTGGTCCCCACCCATTTTTTCACCATCACTCCAATCCTCTGTCGTTCACAGCACTTGCAAAGAAGGAAATTGTTGTTTGTTAATCTGCCTATTCTAGATGGTATATTCTTTCACTTTTTTTTTAATGGTTTAAGAGCTACTTCAATGGGGCCATTTTAGTGGAAAAGAAAAATCGTATATAAGCTTTTTAGAGGAAAAGGAAAATTGTACCAGTGGGACCACTTCTTTTGATACACTCCATTTTTCTAACCACACACTCCATTTTTCCTTTTTAAATTTTTCTTCACAAAAATATCCTTATGTTAAACACACACACACACACCCCTCGTCCACCAACTGCAAGCACAATATTGGGGTGCCACTTAAGTTGTTTATCAAATCTTCTTAAAGATTTTTCTATTTTAACCTACATTTTACATAATTAGTGGTGACTTTTAATTTTATTTTTTTTTAATGGGTAGTTGACATTCCCATTACAACTACTCAAAATATGTGTCCTACCCAGAAGATTAGATTTCATGATAGAATTTTTTTTAACAAATTTTAAATATATCACTATTTTTCAAAAAAGTTTTTTGGATTTTTTTTTTTTATATTGTCCTATCTATATAATCTTACTCTTTTGATTTCACGTTTAGCTGTTTAAGAATTTGTAATGATAATAAAATTGATATGTGACTCCTACCAAATTTTGAAATCAGGATCCTCTGTTCTTGTAACAGGAATAACAGGAATAGTAAAGTGATATTGGTCAATCTAAACCATTAACTTTAAATTTAATAATCAAGATTTAATCACATATGTTGAATAATTTATAATTTTTAGATAGATTTACTATCTAAGAAAATTCATTCATATTTAGCAAAATTTAAATTATTAAATTTAAAATTAATGATATAAATTCATAAATATTACTTTACCAATACTATTAATAATTGTCTAAAATTTAGTTCATTAAATCTCTCCAAAATACCCAAAATCCCACACTAATAACAAAATCTCAATTTGTAATTTTTTAAAACTGACCAAGCTGATTCAGTGCAGTTTGGAGGACAAACCAAACTGACGTACACCCTTAGTTTGCAAGTTTAGAGGAAAAGAATGAAGGGAATTCAAAGGAAAGAAAGGAGAATAAGAGGTTTATCTCCCTCTTGTTTGGGAGATTAAAATCTCCTCATTTTAAGACACTATAAAAATAGCTTTCCATGATTTTGAATGAAAAATTCTCAAAATATTTACCATTCTAAGTTAAAACTCATAAATAAGAAGAAGATTTACATATATCTTTCTTTTCTTTTTCTTTTTTTCAAAAATTAACTCATAAACACCCTAAAAGAATATATTAAAAGAAAAATTATGTTAAGCGTTTAAAAAGAGAAGACGAACCATTGATACGAGAAGGAGAAGGAAGACAAAAATGGTGGAAGCCAAAGGAATAACGCGAGCCATTTGGGAAGAAAATGTTTGATGAGAATTGAAGGTTGTATTGAGTGGCCTTAATATGATGAACCTTGGAAGAGAATTTGCCTTGTTCTTCTACATAATCTGAAACAGAAAGTACAGTAATTGATACTACCAAGAGCTCAAAACTTTACTGTTATTTTGATTCTATAAATGGCTCTGTCTTGTTGGAAATGGACAAAAAGATGGCATTGTTAGAGCCCCAAGGAAGCCGAACCCCCCAACATGTCAAGGCCATTTTTGCAAGTTTTTCGCTAAAATGGTTTAAGTACAAATTTTTTTATTAAAATGGATTTAGCATAAATTATTTATGAAAGTGACTTTCTTAATAAATAAAAACAAAACATCAAAAAAATAAAAATCCAAAAAAATATCAAAACACTAAATTTCTAATGCTTTTTTTTTTTTTTTGGTAATAAGGTATTTTCTAGTCTACAGTTAAAGATTAATTTTTCAAAGTATTGAGATCACTAAAATAAGCACACATCTCTTAACAAAATTTTCTCTATATATATAACCAACAATCGAATTCATGTCAACAATTTGATGTTTTGACCAAAACTTAATATGTTTAACATTTTGTTACTGTTTTTTTTTTTATTTTATTTTAGTGTATTTTAACAATTTTTATATCATGATTGAGGTGAACTATACATAATATTTCAACTTTATAACTATGTGCATAACTGATTAATCAAAACATAAAAAGATAAAAAATGAGAATAAAGTGGGATAATAAATTTTATCCTTACAAAATAAGTGGTGAAATTTGAAACAAAAGAGTAAAAAGGCTTAATGGTCAATTGAAATTGTTTTGCTATTAAACATGTAGTTTAATTGGGAAAGATTGAGTTAACTTGATAAAAAGGCCTATGTTAAAATCCTAGTACAAGTTGTCTCTTTTAAGTAATACTGTAAGTGTTTAATGAAAGTCTATATAGCATGCCTTAATTAGTCTTAAATTGATTATATTCTCTCATATATGTTTGATGATACTTAATCAAACTGAATAAGGTGTTGCTAATTGGTCATCATCAAGTTTAATTAAAATAGAATGAGATGAAACTCTTTCAAGACTTACATTAATTAAATCCTATGAAAAATAATTAAATAGAAGAAGAAAAATTTTCCAGCTTATCAGGGCATTGGTTGGCTTCTAATATTAGGGTAAATTTTGTAATTAACACAAAACTAGTGGGTTGTTTTAACATTAACAGAAAACTAGTAAAGCACGTCAATTCATCCAATTTTATTTTCTTAAAAAAAAAACTTTTGAACAATAAATTTTCGGTTCTAGCATTTTGAGCCACTTGTGATGTCTAGTTAGAGCATCTTTTAATTATAAAATCATGATAAATTATATAGATTAATTTTTTATTATTTATTTATCAATTTTGTTATAATACATAATTTTTATGTAATTTAAATAATTTTTCTTTAATCAAACAACTTTTAAAAATTATATTAAATAGCTTCATAAGTTATTATATCTCTTTATTTATTATTAATATTTTTTATTACAAGTTTAGCTCATTTTTTTAGGTAATCAATACATATTTCAAGAACTCTATAAAATTCTGGTGCCATCTAAACCATTTTCATATAAAAGGAAAAATTTTATACAATCTATCGTTAGAGCTTAGATGTCAATTTAAAAGTCTCCCAGATATGTAACTTAAATCTGGGATGGTTCAAATAACTTAAAAATTATTTACCAAAATATGGTAATTTAAATTTTTTTATTATTTTTATTACATCAGCCTACGCATGTCTAGTTAAAAAGGGTAAATAAAGTAATGCAATTTCAATAGTAAGAATGCCGAAAGCGTCACTTTATTTGACGGTTTCAATATATATATATATATATATTTTATTTCAACACTGATGGGTGCATGTGCTTCAACATTTCCAGAGTTGAATATCCTATTCACAAGGAAAAAAGAAATATTTATAATGGACAATAGGGTCCTGAATTTTTCATTTGTCTTCTTCCTTTACTTTATATTTTTTTTAATTTACCACTGTTTTAGAAAGAAAAATCTTAAATAATCAAGAAATTTAGATTAAGATAAATATGGCATTACATTAAGAAGTTAAAACAAAAAAAAGAAATAATTTTATATTTAGATTAAATTTTTAAATATCCTTGAGCACCTTTACCTTCCTTTTAACATCCCTCCAATTTCTCTTCTAAGCCCACACCCACTTTTCTTTCTCGACATATCCTTGAGCACCTTTACCTTCCTCACACTCTAACCTTACGTACTTAGCAAGAATGTGTTGTTTTGTTTATGTTTTGAGTTTTTGGTCCCCACCCATTTTTTTCACCATCACTCTAACTCTTTGTTTTTCACAACACTTGTCGTTTTGTTAATTGGCCTATTCTAAATGTTATATTCTTTCACTTTTTTTATTTTTTTATTTTTTTATAGTTTAAGAACTATTTCAATGAAAATTGTATATAGGCTTTTATATGGATATGAATTATTTAAAAAAGTTGCTTATATAATTATCAAAAACAATTACATAAAACTTTTATGGTCCATAATTGTAGAAATGAGGTGAGAAAGAACAAAAAGAAAAGGTCATATGGGGCCATTTCTTTTGATACACCACATTTTTCTATCAACACACTCCATTTCTATTTTTTAAATGTGTATTCTCAACATATCTTTTTGTTAAACACACACCTCATCCATCCATTGCCAGAACATTCCAACTTTGAGCCACCACAAATTTTCACCGACCAAAATCGATTCTTCCACGGCCATCACACACCCCACTATTATTATATATCTTTTTACTGGATTTTCAATCTTACGAATTTCCAAATCCATAAACACTCCTATGTGTTGGGTTCTTTGTTATTTCCAGAAGTTAACCTCAATAAACAGCCAACAAGGAACAAGGAAAATAGAAGATTTTGCTTCCTTCAATTTGGCACCGGTTATCCCTTCTGAAAGGCAAAACATAAGGGGTAAGGCTTCATCTCTCTGAATTTTCTTAATTCTGTCTAAGAAACAAGGAAGACGGTGTTTATACCTTTCAAATTCCTTTTTTCTATTTTTTTGTTGTCACAAATTAATACTTATTTCATTTAATACCCATATTTCAATTTTGACAAGATTTTAGTAAAACTATTCTATATCAAAGTAATATTACTCCCATCAAATCCAAAAATGATGTATATGTTTTTTATTATTATTTTTTCGTTGGGATAATATACATGTCTTCTAATTTCTGTTTGTTGTGCTTTATATAGGAGTGAAGATCATTAACTTTCCTGGGTCCGTCCCTTTCCTAAAGGTAAGCTGTCCGAATTCCTCGTTGTTGCTGTGTGCTATGTCTATATTATTATTATTATTATTATTATTATTATTATTATTATTATAATATTATGTGATATTGGTATTTATATCATTATATTTGGACTGTGACATATCATTGACTTTTTTTGTTAACAAAATATTAGTAGGAACCTAATAAAGTTGTGAACTTGTTTAACTTGTGAGTTTAGAGTCACTTGAGTTTGAACTAATAAAAATAAACTCTTTAGTTAAATGAAAAGAGTTTGAATTTATTAAATTTTATGTATCACACAATTTTTTTACTAGACTACGCCTAGGGATTAAAATAAAAAACTTTTCAATTCAACCAATAAAGTAAAGATTACAGAGATAAACAAATTTAAGCAAAGGATAAAATAATAAAAATCACACAAAAGTGCAGCCACAACGACAGATATTACTTTTGCCACATTAGTGTGAAAATATAAATTAATATGATAAAGGATTCTTCATATCTAACTTGTTTTGTTGTCTATATAATATATATATATATATATATATATATATATATATATATATATATATTCAGTCCTTGAATGTGTTTGGTGATGGGAAATTATAATTTATTCACCAAGTTAATAAATTGTCATTTTGTTAATTTGCCTATTCTAGATAGTACATTTTTTTTAATAGTTTAAGAGCTACTTCACTGGGGCCATCATTTTAGAGGAAAGGAAAAATTGTTTATAAGCCTTTTAGAGGAAAAGAAAATTTGTACCAGTGGGCCATTTCTTTTATTACACCCCATTTTTCTAAACACACAGTCCATTCTTCCTTTTTAAATTTTTCTTCTCAAAATATCCTTATGTTAAACACACACACACCCCTCATCCACCAACTACTTGCACAATACTGGAGTTCTCCTTAAGTTGTTTACCAAATCTTTTTAAAGATTTTTCTATTATAACCTACATTTTAAATAACTAGTGATGATATTTTTTTTTTTAATGAGAACATTCACGTCACAACTACTCAAAATATGTGTCCATAAGATTAGATTTCAAAGAAATTGACAGATTTTTTTAACAAATCTTCACTAAATCACTATTATTCAAAAATTTTTTTTGGACATTTCTTTTATATTACCCTATTTATACAATTTTACTCTTTTGATTTCACATTTGAGATTCAAGAATTTTTAATGATACTAAAATTGACATGTAGGTCCTACCAAATTTTCAAATTATGATTCCATGCTAGAATAGTAAAATGACATTGATAAATTTAAACCATAAATTTTAAATTTAACAATTCAGACTTAATCACGTATGTTGGATAAACTTATAATTTTTAGATAAATTTTTTTATCTAAAAAGATTCTTACATATATGAAGCAAATTTAAATTATTAAATTTATAATTAATGATATAAATTTACTCAATATTACTTTACCAATACTGTTAATAATTATCTAAAGTTTAGGTCATTAAAAAAAATTGAATATCATATATCTAATAAAATAGAAATGACTGTTTATTTAGTATACGATTATTTATACAGCGCATAGTGAAACGTCCATAGCAATAATAGAACTTGAGGTACATCAAATCCAACTCTTTGATACTTCAAACCAAAGATACTACTAGACCAACAGATCATCGGAAGAGGAATAATATATTAATAACAGATTGCTAATACTTTCTTTTGGGGATGTTTTCGACTGGCACATCAAATTTAACATTTACTTGTTTAATTTATTACCCATATTTCAATTTTGACAAGATTTTAGTAACATTACTCCTAGAAAAATCCAAACCTAAGATAAGAAAAAAATGCAAATGTATTTTGATTACTTCTTGTGTTTTATACAGGAGTGAAGATTGTTAAGGTGCTTTGGTTGGTTCCTTTCCTACGGTAAGCTGTCAAAACTCCTTAAATAATAAATTTGTCAGTCTATCGATTGTACTCTTCTAGTAATCGAGCTCTATACACTTTTCTTTCAATATAATGTAAACATTGCAAATTCAGATAACAAAAATATAACTATTAATTGAGAGAGAAATAAAATTAAGAGGAATGATTTCTAAAGAATCATATGCTAATAACAACTCACAAATATGTAGAGGAGGGATTGATGTGAAATACGTATTTTAGGGTTTAGGAATTAAGATTTTATTAGACTTTTGAATTAGAGTTACCTTCTTAGAATTCATTGTTTACTATTATAAGGAAAGTTGCCTCAATTTGTATTATATCATTATATTTGGACCGTGGCATATCATTGCTTAGATTGTCCAAACTTAAATATTTGGAATCTTTTCTTCTTTTGGTTTTTTATAATTCTTTTTTTTTTTAATAACGTTTCTAGTGATTTTATAATTGTTTTATTTTTTTAATATGTTAACTAAAATATATTTAATGTAAGTGAGATAAGATTTGAGACTCTTGGATAAGAAAGTAAGTTTTGAAAAGCAAAAGAATTCGAAATTAATTAAATAATTCATAAGAAAGTAATATTTTAATAAAATAAGACATAATTTAATATTACAATATTATTTTAATACAAATGCGAAAATATTAAAAATATTTAAGATATGATATGGGATAAAATATATTACTCTACGAGGCACTTTAAAAATTAAAAGTAATTATATAGTTCAAAGAAAATATTTCTTAGTATTTAAATAGAAAAGATAATATTTTAATATTTTTAAATAAAAGTGAAAAATTGATTTAAGATACAATGTAGAACCAAAACTGTTGTCTAATGTGAAATTTAATTTTGAAATTCAAAATTCAAACAAAACATCTTAGTTATTTAATAATTTTATAATATACTATTTTAATTTTTCAATGAAAATAAAACATAATTTAAGATAAAAATACCGTTTCATGGGAGATTAGTTATATAATTTCATATGAAAAATAATTAAATTATTTATCTTAAAACCATAACTTAATTATTTAAACATTTATTATAAAATATGATATTATAGTATACTTTTTTAATAAAAAAGAGACAGAATCTGAGAATCAATGTTAGACAAAATATGCTGTATGAAAAAATATAGTTTTGAAATTTGAAACGAGGCGGGGAGAAAATTTGAAGAGAGGTGGTATTTTTTTTTTTTAAATAAAAAAGAGCACATGTATCGGTTCGAGAGATGTGGGTTAATGTGAGAAAAGTACTGTTTTTCGCATAAGATGATGTATGTCCTTGATTATTATAATATTTTATTAAACCAAACTAACTTTTAACAGGCATTTTTTAGCACAATTAATATTTAAAAATAAAAATATCAGATTTTATTTTTAAAATGTAATTTTCAATATATAAAGATCAAAAAGTTTTTTTATGTCTATTCTTATATTACATAAGAAAATCCAACCATATTATCTACAATATATCACATAAACCCTTTACACACTAAACCACACTTAGGAATTAAAATGAAAAGATTTTTATTCAACCAATAAAGGGAAGAATAAAAATGTGAAGGAATTAAAGGAGAAAGCTGAGAATCTACAATATGCAAGAGAAAGTGTGCAAAACAGAGTTGATGCTGCTCATAGAAATGGAGATGACATCAACGATGATGTTCGCACATGGCTAGAAAAAGTAGATGACATGGCGAGGAAGATGGAGGGTCATATTCAAGATGATCACCACAAGAAGACAAGGTGCTCTAGCAAATCATTCCTTAATCTTTGCATGAGACATCAGTTAAGTAGGAAGTCGAAGAAGTTGGTGCAAGAGATTGCAAATATAAGGAATGAGGGACAATTTGAGCATGTTTCTTACCAGAAAGCTCCTAATTTCATACAAAACCTTTCATCAACCACAGGTGACGAGGACTTTGGATCAAGAGTTGAAACACTTGAAGCCATTATGGAGGCACTGAGAGATCCTAATGTGAACAAGATAGGAGTATATGGGATGGGCGATGTGGGAAAGTCCACTTTAGTCAAACAGCTTGCACAGAAAGCTCAACAAGAGTTTGATGTGGTAGTTATGGCAACTATAACACAGAATCCAGAAGTGGAGAAAATCCAGGGGCAAATTGCTGACACGTTGGGACTCAATTTTAGTAATGAGGAAAGTTGAATTGGAAGAGCAGGTCATCTTCATGAGAGACTAAAAAAAGAAAAAAATGTTTTGTTAATTCTAGATTATCTTCGGGGAGAGCTTAATTGGGGTGAGATTGGCATTCCTTCCCTAGAGGAGGACAACAATACGAAAAATAAGCATTTCCTCCGATATTCAACAGAGGAGTTGTAAATTCTTAATGACCTCTAGGGATCGGTATGCTCTGTCAAAATTGAATACCGAAAAGTACTTTTTGGTGACGCCACTATCGGAGATTGAAGCTTGGAAGCTGTTCAAGGAAAAGGCCATGCTTGATGAGTCTATTGGCAATGCTGATTTGCTTTCTATAGCACATGAAGTTGCTCAAGAGTGTGGTGTGTAACACCTTATTTTAACTCTCATATTTATGAAAAATCCTTTTCATTTAACTCTATCTCATAAGGAAATTACCAATTAAAGGTTTAGACCTCAATTGGACAGTTTACTGTTTTAGACAACATGCTACCCTGTTCTTGTAAAATATGAAAACGTGATATATAAATGTCCAAAAATCATGAAAAGCCCCAGATTAAAAGTTAAATGTGTCTAGAAAATGTGATAAAAATTTCATAAAAATCTCGTTGGTTTAATGGGTTAATTGAGCAAAGCTTTTACATTGCCCTGTGCACTGCGAGAATACTATTTGGCTAATTTGGAAAATTATTTGGGCATGGATTTGTACTCCAATTGCCACGAAAATTGGTATGGATGAAGTTAAGTATGTTAAATACTTTATATAAAATTTTCAAGTTAAAACTCGGGGTTTAAGGCATATTACTTGATCTATTCTCTTAACTGCCAGAAAACCGGTTTAGGGTTATTGTACATGCTTGACTAAAATTCTATTAGTTTACCTCTTTCATCTATTCAGTCCATTTCTCATACATGAACATAATAATACATCCTCATACATCAAGTTTTCAATTACAACAATTAATTACACACTAATCATAATATTATACAATTTAAATCACAATCACACCCTATGTGAAGCTTGGCAGCCACCCTTAGTGTTTCTCCACCTAGAAATCATTGGTATTTCCACAAAAATGGATATGAGACCTCAAGTCTCAATAGCTAATAAGCCAATTAGTAAAGATACAAGGTTGGAAATAGTTAATACTCTCAACCAACAGCATATGAATGCAAAGGGGACACCATAGTGCACCTAATAACACATACTTAGAACTACTTACTTGGCAGCTCTAAGCATCACAACAAGATATTCTTCTTGAATATCACTTAAACACACAACAAGAGGATAGATAATAGCATCACAAACATTCACATCCATAAGCAATTACATGGCATGCAATAAGAGGTTAAGGAGCCATTAGCTACCTCAACTCCTAGCTTTGTTTCTCTTCTTTCTTTTCTCCTCCTCCTCCTTTCCTCTGCAGCTCCTCTGTTTCTTTCTTTGCTGCAGCTCCCTCTGCCGACTTACTTTCCTTTCTTCCCCCTTCATTTATTTGCTTTTTGCCTAATTAATTTTCTATAATTATCCCCCTCAATTTAATTAATATTATGGGTAATAATAGTAGAGACAAGTGTGGCTGCTAGAATTGGTTGTCTTGGTAAAGTGTGGCTGCTGTGGCCAAGTGTGGCTGCTGGGATTGGTTGTCCCATTAACTCACCAATTCCCTTAACCAACTTGCCTTGGTCTTCAGCTCTCCTAATTCCCTTCCTCTCTTGCGCAAGCCTCACACAAGTCTCCCTTTCATGCAAAGTCTTACAAAATATCACCACAAGTGCAATTATCACCTATGAAATGTTGTCAAGCTTTGATTGGTGGGAGTGTCCTCTCTTTAATTGCACAATTTCTAGAGGCTAAGACATGCAAGTGGCATGAGACTTGGGGGAGGCCAGCTGCTGCCTTCATTTGGTTCAATTGTGACCAATTTAGTCACCTTCTAACTATTTCTCTAACTAATAATTCACTTATATAGATATTTAATTCAATTGCACTAATTATACCACGCCTCTAACTCTTTAATTCCTTAATTAATTATTCAAAGGTCATTCATCTTAGTTTGCTTCATTTTTATGATAATAAGAATAACAATTACATAAGTACATTCAATAGAAAGCAACCAAGAATTCACCATTAACTCTCAATCATATCTCATCAAGTAAGGTAGGAATTAAATTCCATAGTCCTTTAATATGTTATGAAATAATATTACAATTCATATGTGGCTATCATGAATAAATAGAGAGATGTTACATTTACTTAAGCTAATATACAATCATATAAATATATAACATTAATTTTCTGGTTGCATGTGCATGTACACATAAATATCATTCGTATACATATTCTTAATATTCCCACACTTCTCATTTACATTTAGTAAACATACCACTAATTAAATTATCCTAGTGTAAATTTATATTCTTCTTTAGAAAATTCGGGATGTTACATGGTGGGTTGCCACTTGCTATTGTAACTGTTGCAAGTTCATTAAAAAACAAGAGAATATCAGAGTGGAAGGCTGTCTTGCAAGAACTAAGAAATCCTGCTCCAACAGGTATGCAGAATGCTATATATAGATCAATTGAAGTGAGTTACCAAAATTTAAAAGATGATCTCCTCCAGTCACTTTTCCTGCTTTGTGGAATGTTTGCACAAAATGCTTCAATTATAGATTTGTTCATGTATTCTGTTGGCTAGATTTATTTAAACACATTCCTAAAGTGGAATATGCTCGAAATAAATTTAATTTATGTATTTATCAACTGAAAGACTCATGCTTATAGTTCTAATGAGTATATGTGGCTTTATTAATTGCCTCCAAGTATGAACCCGTCTTTGTGAAAAGAAATGAAATTTTGGAAGAATGGCCTGAGGAAGAGCAAATACAAAATTGCAAGACAATCATAATAGAATTTTCTGATTTAAATGGCCTTCTTGAAAGGCTGTGTTGTCCGAACCTCACATTTTTTGTACTAAGCAACCATGACCCCTTTCTAAAACTGCCAAATAACTTTTTTGAAAGAATACCTAGACTCAAAGGGCTGGATTTGACCCAGATGAAATTTGAGTCTTTATCTTCATCGATCAGTCTCTTGAGCAACTAACGTACCTTGTGTTTCTATTATTGTTCTTTGGAGAAAATAGAGGTCATTGGAGAGTTGAAGTGTTTAATAGTTCTAAGCCTTTTTAAATCTGATATTAAATAATTGCCCCAAGAACTAGGGCAATTGACCCAGCTGCAATTCCTAGACTTGACTGGTTGTCCTCAACTAAAATTAATCCGACCCAATAACTTGTCAAGCCTTAAATAGTTAGAGGAGCCTTACATGAATGACAGTTTTGCGAACTGGGATGTGAATGATCCAATGGACCAGCAGCAAAGTAATGCTAGAGTTTCTGAACTAGACAATTTGCCTCTCCTGACCACATTAGTAGGTCATATTCCCGATGAGAGAATGTTGCCAAGAGTCCTGACCTTTGAAAGACTTCAAAAGTACAAAATACTTATAGGAAATGTCTGGGATTGGTCTTTTGAGACAGAAACTTCAACGATCCTGAAGCTCTAGCACTCACTTGAGAGATGATATCAAAGGACTGCTTGATACTGTTGAAGAATTGCACATTGGCAAATTGGAAGGAGCAAAAAATGTTCTTCCTTCCCTAAACAATGAAGGTTTACCACAACTACAGCATCTTTATGTCACTGATAATGATGAGATTCAGTGTGTAATTGACACATTTGGGGGCGTCCATCCTATTGATCTCTTCCCCAACTTGGGGTCAACGGTTCTCCAAAAGTAATGAACCTTGAAAAGTTATGCAGCGGGCCTTTTACTGGAGAATCCTTCTCCAAACTGAAGATTATTAAAGTAAAAAATTGTGGTAACTTGAGGAGCCTCTTCTCAGCTTCCCTTGCTAGAGGTCTTCCACAACTTGTTGAAATTGAACTTGAGGAATGTTTTCGTATGGAAAGAGTGGCTTATGATGATGAAGAGGCTGCTGGCATACTCCAGTTTCCTAAGTTATGAAGGCAATGTTCTTGGCACTTCGGATGCACTTTTTAGTGAGAAGGTATGCTAACAACCTTTACTTTAAATTCAAACACCTTCATACTTCAATATTTGAAACTAGATTTCTTGTATGATCATTATGGAGATTAATATTAACTATGTTGCTATAGGTTATCTATCTATATATATATATATATATATATATAGATATATATATGTTTGCTATAGGATAATTAAAAATATAGACTGGAGTCATTTGTATGTTTTTGGAAGGAAGAGCTCTATGGATTGTTACCCCTTCAATTACAAAAGTAGTCATAATTTATCTATTGTCATTAACTATTCTTTTTATTTGTGAAAGCTTATGCAGTTTGGCCAAAACATTCTACTCAAAACATATTTTGCAAAATAATAACAAGAAATATGAAATGTGATTTTTTTCTTCTTTTTCGTAAAGGTGCTCTGGTCATTTATGTTTATATCATGTTTTTACCAAGTTAATATTAAAATGGAAAAATTATAAAAAAAAAATACAAAAATTTAATCTACTTATCAAAATATTACAAATTCAAAGCTATTTCCCAATCTACTAGCTTGTGAAAATAAAAGCAAGTTATTCTATCATCAAGATATACATAAACTTTTTAGGAATCTATAAATTATTATTGTTGATATTATCATTTCATATTTCTTTGAGGTTTTTTAATATAAAAATACAAAGCTTTTGTAGAAACCTATTTAAAGTCAAATTACGTTAACAGCATAGGAATTCAAAATAAGACCAACACATTAGGTAGTTATTATATTTCTTCACTTATAAACTCCTATGTTCTCAAAGCTTACACATATCTCTAATGTTACTTGACAAGGTGCTATACTTAAATCTAATTATTTTCAATTGAATAGTAGAAATGTTAGTCAACAGTTCATATGATTAAAATACCCTAAAAGTCTAAATTTGATCTCTCTTATAACTAATTTATTTTCACCCACCTCCCTTTTATTTCAAAATCTACACATATCTCCTTTATAATATGAAAATACAACACACTTAAGTTTAATTTAAAACAATTTCACACTCCTAAATTTATAAATTGGAATCCATGAAATTTTGGGGACATTTTAAACTATACATGTTAAAAAGTAATGAAAATCCACTTGCTAAATATATCATAAATCTCTCATTTAAATTAAATAATAAAAATTTAAATATATAAATACTATTATATAATTTAAAAAATATTATATCATGCTTAACTTAATATATATATATATATATTGAGTTTAAAGTGCGGATTTCTAAAATAAACGGGAGAACTAACTGAAATAATTTTAAATTATAAGAGATTGGTGTTATTTAATCTTAAAAATATCATATGTCAAACAACTCAACAGTCATAGAGTATATTGATTGATAGAATGAAAGTAAAACAATGTCATACATTTATGATAGAAACTAAATCTATAAAATTATACAAAACTATATATAAATTCAATATGTAGATTTTCATAGGACATCCATGATTTCTAACACATTAAGAATATTTTCATTTTGCCTCTTACTAAGTATGACTATGTATTTAAACTGTAGGTTATGTTCCCTAGCCTAGAGAAGTTGACTATCGATGGTCTAGATAAGTTGAATATGATGTGGAATAGGCTTATGGCAGAAGAAGACGATACTCACAATTCTTCTATTTGCCACAAGGTAGTTTTTTTTTTTAAATCATTTTTTATGATTAATTTTTACAGATAATATTGTGAAATATTTAGTGACTCTAACTGCATACACAAGACTTGCGAGATTGTTACAATTGAGGCAAATTATTATTTTTTAACACTTTTATAGGTTCTTAATAAAAAAAGAAAATTTTCTATTTAGTCTTATTTTATTTTTATTTTCAGATTGCATATAATCATTAATGTCTTAGAGAAATAAATTTATAACATAACACCTATGTGTTACCGAGCTTTGTTTAACAAAATTTGGATACAATATCTAAATTCAAGTGGACAAAAGTTTATGGGCTTCGATTCCAAGATTTGTTTAACAAAATTTGAGCATAGGCTTGTTTGCTTTAGCTGTATTCTTTTTTCATTTCTAGTGAAAATGAAAATAGTACTTGAAATTGTGCTTGGTTTAATAAATTAAAAATGTTTTTATTGAAAATTGAAAGCAGAAAAAAATTATTTTCAGTGTTTTTAAAAAATGACTAATGATGATTTTGTTAATTTAGGACTTCTTTTTATTTTCTTTTGATACGTACAATTCACTAAAGATGATTGTTAGGTGTTGAATAAGTATGAAAATAAGTAAAAATAAAAATAAAAATAAATAAATATGTTTTAAAAAATAAAAGTGTGTAGATGAAAATACATCTGAGGAAAAAAGAATAGAAACCAAACAGTTTGTTATCTTTTGGTTTGAGAAGAAAAATCCAAAAAAGAGAGAGAGAGTCCTTTTATTAAGGTTCTATGAATATATTTGTTCTTTCTAAAGATATTTTATACATGCTTTTATTTTTTTATCCTTTTTTCCATTGAACAATATAAATACTCAAACAATGATGATTCAATAATGCAAGTAGTTTACTGCACAGATGAAAGATGGCCAAATTGCGAACGGGTCATTCTGCAATTTGAAAACTCTTAAAATAGCAAATTGTGAAGGGATCTCAAAAGTACTCTCATTTAGCTTAATGAACCTTCTAAACAATTTGGAAGAGCTAGAAGTGGAAGGTTGTAATTCAGTTGAGGTAGTATTTGACTTGGAGAAGATCACCAGCGAAGAGAGACATGTTGTACCAAAGTGCCACTGGAGAAAATTGATTTTCATTTCTCTACCAAATCTGAAGCATGTATGGAATAAAGATCCACAAGGAATTCTTGATTTTCAAAACCTATCTATAATAAGAGCTATGGATTGCCAACACTTGAATTATCTGCTTCCAGTTTCTGTTGCCAAAGCTCTTCCTGACGTTCTGGAGTTACTGTTAGAGAAGTGTACTGGGCTAGAGAATATTGTTGCAATGGAAGAAGGACTAGATGCAACTGTCAGATTTATGTTCCCTAAAGTGACATTACTATGGCTTTGGAATCTACCAAATTTTAAAGGCTTCTACCCTGGAGAATATATAACAAAGTGGCCACAAATAAGAAAATTAATATATTTACGTGTTTCGAAAGAAGAGAACTGTTTTGGGTCAAAATATTTCTGTTTCAGCAAGCCACGTTTTGAGGATGGACCCCAAGCTTTAGTACAACAATCATCCTCTGTTGAAGAGGTTCGTGACCTATATCTTCTTTTTTTTATTATTATTACTTTACACTATTAAGATTCCTTTTTTAAGCATCACCTAGGGCACATGTTAAGATTATCCAATGATTATAGAATTTATGCATGAATTTCTATGCTTTTGTCACTTCTTTTCCAGCATATCATCAATAACAATGGTATAGAAATAATAAAGAACCCAGTCCAAGTAACCAGCCCAAGGCATGGTTTGACATTAATTTAAGAAGATACTCTTAGAAGATTTTTCTTGACATGCTTAGTAAGCCTGCATGTGAAAGCTTATTAGGGTAGATAATTTTGAATCAATTAGGTTAAAAATGCCCATGTAGAACTAGTACAAATATCCCTCCTAGGTGTACTTTGAATTTCTTTTAAAGAGTCATCTCTCTTTTTAGTTACTTTCACATATAAAAGTACTTCATTACCCACGCTACTTTTCCTTCCCTTTTTAACGACACTTCTGTTTCCTTTATGTTACTTTTACTTTTAGAAGTGAAGGGAGTTAGTTAGAAAATTAGTTAGAATCTACCAAATTGGCATAAGTAGTTAGAACGCAGCTGGCCGCTTAGCTGGCTTTGACCATTTAAAGTCCACTTTGTTTCAGTTTTTCACTAACTGTCCTGCTTGCTTCAATCTTGAATGTAAATAAGGAAAATGTTATGTGAAGATTTGCAGGTAAACACTCAGTTTATACATGTAGTAACTATTACTTATTTGCAGGGACAAATTGTTAAATAAAAATTAAGATAGATACAAAATGAGAAAAAAAGAAGAAGACATATAGATAGTATATAATATTATTCCAAACTTACAAGAGTTGGTATTAGATCACGATGATACTGCTCTTTTGATTTGGTTGTCAAAACATTCAGAAAACTACTTCAGCAAAATAAAAGTTTTGACACTACAACACTTTCGAGAAGAACAAATGAGTTTGTCATATTCATTCTTTCAAAGAATATCCAAATTGAAAGCTCTTTTTGTGGGACATAATTCAAATGAAGAAATATTCTCTTATGAGAACCAAGCTGGTGATGGAACAGAGCATGAAAATGTAATATGGGTAAAGAATTTATGCCTTCAGAATCTTCCTAAATTAAGGCAAATATGCAAAGGTTGTAATGTAAGGTTGAATGATCTTATTGTTGAGGGTGTCCCTGTTTGTTGAACATAGTGCCTTCATCGGTAATATTGAGCCATCTTACATCACTATCTATATATAAATGTGAGGGGCTATTATATTTAGTGGCACCTTCCACAGCAAAAACCTTGAGTCGACTCACTGTTATGGAGATAGAGGAATGCGAGATGATAAAAGAAATAGTAGAAGACAAGGTTGATGCTGAGACTGAAGAAGGAGATCATGAAATTACATTCAACAAGATGAAAATTATAAAACTTATAAGTTTGCCATTGCTGGAGAGCTTTTCTTCAGGGAATTATGCATTCAAATTTCCATCTTTGGAAAATGCACTCGTCTGTCAATGCCCAAAAATGAAGATATTCTCTAAAGGAGTCCCCATCACAACAAAGCTGCGGAAAGTAGAAGTTGAATTGGAAGATAAGGACTGGTATTGGAGGGCGACCTTAGTAAAATTGTACAGAAGATGTATGCAAATAAGGTATGCAGCTGTTCCGTTCTCCCCTCCCATATTATTATGAAAGAGTGCTTGAAAAATGGATTACATCCCTCTCACAAACACATATCATTTCTCGTTGCCTTTCTATCTTTCTTTTTCTTTTTTTATTAATATATATAGATAATTGGCTTCTAAAGGTTGGCTTACGGAGCTTTGAGCTATTGAAACAAGAAGAATTTCCTAAGTTTGAGGAATTATTGCATGGCCAAGTTTCCACAAAAGAATTCAAGAATTTGAGATCTGTAGTGGTGGACAGTTGTGAGTTCGTTTCAAATGTAGTTCCATTTAATGTTCTGAAGGCCATAATCAACTTGGAGGAGCTGGAAGTTAAGAACTGCAGCAATGCAGAAGTTGTGTTTCTTTTGGATGGAGAAGACATTGATGACAAAATTGTCATACTAACTACTAAGCTGAAGAAATTGATACTAAGTAATCTGCCAAATCTGAAGCATGTTTGTAATAAGGACTATCGAACTGTTACCTTCAAAAACTTACAAGGTGTATATGTTTTCAATTGTGAAAGATTATCATACTTGTTCCCAGCCAATGTAGCCAAAGGTTTGACACAGGTTGGAGAACTGCATATGTAAGACTGCGGGTTTGAAAAAATTGTTGCAAAGGAAGAAGGGCAACCAATGTTAGTTACCTTTGTGTTCCGAAATTAACCACTTTGATAATCTCGAGTTTACCCAAGCTCAAGTGCTTCTATCGTGGAGAACATAGTGTAGATTGGTCAGGACTGAGGAGTTTGGATATTTACATAAAAAGTGAAGTAAAGGTATTTGGGACAAAATTTCTCAGTTTCAAAGAAGCATATCAAGAGCAGGGTCTTGATGTCTCAATTCAGCAGTCCATTTTCCTGATGGAAAAGGTATAAACTCTTGTTTATTTGTTTGGAGTTTTCCTATCTACATTATCATCGTAACTAAATAAAAATTAAAGAAATAAAACTACATTACCGATAAATATATATACATGCGTGTGTGTTTGTTGTATGTCTTCATAGTATAAACAAAAAATTGTGCACCATGTCTTTATTCAATTGGTATCTTTTTTAAGTTTACAACATTTTATTTTGGGTCCCCTATCATCAGACCCCATGTATAACATATGTGACTTGCTTGGTCCCCTTCTTTTGTTTGCCCTCCACCTAATCATTTTAAAAACAAGGTTTTGTTGGTGAAAAAAAAAGATCTGAAAGAAAATCTTTGGAAAGTGAAGTGTCAATAAGGCGACAGATTTAAACAGGGCATTTGCTAATGAATTTGAAATCATGATATATGCTTGCACAATAGGAACACATTTAAGGAATGTTTTGGTAAGGAGTAAAGGGCTAAAAAACATTGGAATATCATCTACATTTTTTTTGCCTCAACTTTGAGTGTAAACATTAGTCTTCAATCATGTTTGTTATGCTTTGTAATTTGAGGAGATGAAGGAAGGAAGAAGGAAGAAGAGTTTCAAGAGAAAACGGATGGAGAATGTAAATTTCCTCCTTTATTATTCCCTTAAATAGTTTTCTTCTGTTTATTTTTATAATTAAGCATACTTAGAACAGAAATAAATTTAATTTAATATTTTCACTTTCCTACCAAAATAAAACTTTAAGATTAATCTGAAAAATAAAATAAAATAAAAACTTTAAGATGAGTGTTTCATTTTTCTTTGATTTAAAGGAGATTACCATGTCCTACAAGGAAGTGGGTACTAAATTTATTATATTCATTGTATTAAAAGTCACAACTTTTTAACAAGAGAATTGTTGCTCTGTTATACATTTCTTCTTCCTTTCCGTAACTTGTGCGTAGTGTTACTTTTATTTTCCTTCCACTTTTGAACTTATTCTTACTCATGGATTACATTTGTTGCAATTTGCCTTACTAGGTCTTCCCCAACTTGGAGGAATTGACACTAAACAATACCGACTCTATAATAAAATGGCTTGATCAATTTTCCATGGAACACTTCCAGAAGCTCAAAGTCCTCTTTCTGCATTACTTTGACGAAGAACAAGCTAATATTCCATACTGGACCTTCCAAAGAATGCCTCGTTTGGAATGTCTTGGTCTGGCATGCAGTTCCTTCAGGGAGATATTCCCCCATAAAAGATATATGGTAGAAGGAGATCAAAGTGATAGTTTAGAGCTGTTCAAACATTTAGTCCTTTGCAAACTGCCTAAACTAGAGGATATATGTGAAGAAGGCTCTAAACTAAGCCAGTATTTCATGAATCTACAATCCTTGAGTGTATGGGAATGTTGTCTCCTCAAAAATTTAGTGCCCACTTCAGTATCTTTCAACAACTTGGCAGATTTGGACGTATGGAGTTGTCATGGATTGCTACATTTAGTAACATCCTCAACGGCAAAAATTCTTGCTCAACTCAGAACAATGAAAATAAGGGAATGCAACATGATAGAAGAGATAGTAACAAGTGACATAGTTGAATGTGGAGATGAGATTATATTTACTAAATTGAAACTATTGGAACTTAATAAATTGTCAAGCTTGAGGAGTTTCTGTTCTGGAAAATATGATTTCAAATTTCCATGCTTGGTAAATATAATTGTGTTGCAG
Organism: Bauhinia variegata; assembly: GCA_022379115.2. Lineage (NCBI taxonomy): Eukaryota > Viridiplantae > Streptophyta > Magnoliopsida > Fabales > Fabaceae > Bauhinia > Bauhinia variegata. The sequence continues at coordinate 6,521,213 of CM039436.1, forward strand.
TGCCCTAAGACGAGAACATTTTCTCAAAAAGTCCCCAGCACTCCAAGTCTCCAGAGAGTACATGGAGATGGATCTTCCTGGGAAGGAAATCTCAATGCTACCATATGTATGATCTACACAAAGATGGTACGCATTCATTTCTACTTTCAAGATATATTTTTAAAAGAAAAATTATATAGATGGTGTTCGAATTGATTTCTGCTTTATAAAAATTAATTTAATGGAAGGCTGCTTCTTTTAGAATATATTTTTATCCAAAGTATTTATATTTAGATACCCTTTATGCATGTATGTACTTAATCGTTGAAACTTATCAATTTAAATGATGTAAAAAGAAATTGTAATCTTAATGTGCAAGCTTCTAGGAAAATTCCAGAATTGGTTGAAGCATGACTTTGGGTGTTCAAACAAAGTTAAAGTGACTGTTAAAAAACCTGATTTTGATAATTTATTGACCGTATAATTGTGTGTGATTGATATCGTAAGGTCAAAGAAAATGAGCTGGTTGAAGACCATCCACAAGTGCCAACTACACAGATGGGAGGAATGGTCAATGATAATGAGGTGGATGAAAGTGGCGAAGTATTTGATATTGTAGAACTTCTTATACCATCAGGGGGCACACAAGAGGAAAAATATGACTTGGACATACCTCAACAGCAGATTCCAGAATTAGAAATGGCTCAAAACTGAGACTGCAGAGACACAAAAACAAGCTTCCAGCACAATTTCTGGAGCAGTCCATATTGAAGGTAATAGAGTGGGCATTTTTAATATCCCTTATGCCACTCTAGTTTTTGGTCTGATTTGGGTCTTCTTTGTCTCTTCCACTAGGGAATTGTTTATTCATTTTTTCTTTTTTTGGAAGCATTTTGTCCTGATTCACAAATGCTTCTTCTCTAGGTTTTTTTTTTTTTTTTTTTCTCTATTTGTATTAAATGAATATTCCTGCAGGGGTGTATGTGCAAAGCAAGGATGAAAGCACTGATACTCAAACCAACAAGGCATCATTGTCAGGTTTTATAGTGAAAGTTTAACAAGCTTAGCTGCATTTTTTCCTCCCTTGCCTTTTTTTCGCTTTTTATTTTTTTTTTTTTTTTTTAACTTTAACCAATGTGTTTATTGCTTCCCTGACCCCATCCCCCAAAACCAAAGATGCAGGTGTTATTTCTGATCAAAACAAAGAAACCAGTCTTGTTTGGCAAACTGAAGATAGCATTCAAGACCAAGGTGTCTCTTCTATTATTTGCCAGAAAGGAACTACTCTTGATACAAGCTGTATGGATATTATATTTGACAAAGACAGCAAGGATTCTACTCTTGATGATCAAGATCATGGTGTTCTTGGTGATGGTAATGAGGTGGTTGTCTATGGCCAGGGCACCAAGAGTATTTCTACTAGCACTAGCGTGACTTCTTCATCAGGTTTGCATTAATGCCATGAATTATTCTCAACATTTTTTCCTCTACGTGGCATTCTGTCTTATTGCACTTGATTCAATTCGCAGAAGAAATTGGTGCTGCTACTGGTGTGTTCTATGAGGAATCTTCTTCAGAAGATGCAGTTTCTGGTAAGCATTTAGATTATCCTTGTCACACTCAATTCTTAATTTTCTTCTCTTTTTCTTGGGAAAATGATTTCATCTCTTCTATTAGGTTATGGGACAGCACCAGAATCAGTTTGCACATCACTACATGTCCCACCAGTTAGTGCTGATTCTTCCATTACCAACACAAATTGCACTACAGACATCACATTCCCTGAGGGCTTAAGGAAGTTTAGAGATATCATTGAGCTAAATGATGAGGACATTGCTTTGGTGAAGCAAGCAGTTGCTCAATATCCTAATCTGTTGGAAATAAAGGGAAGCTTTAAAGCTCGTTTCTACGGCTTGGCTTACAAAACATCGGAAGCTTTAGAGCTCGTTTCTACGGCTTGGCTTACAAAACATTGGCAGAGTTGTTACACTTTCTAAATACTGCGAGTGCTTTGACCATCACCCAAGAGCCTGAGCAAATGTTTCAAATGATGTGTGATGAGGCTATTCAATTTGGTTTTGATAGAAAATGGGTGGAAGAGATGAGAAAGTGTGTTGCAAGAGATCCAGAAGTTGATCATGCCCAGAAACGGCTTAAGGAATTAAGGCAAGAGATGGATATGTTGACAGAATTTTTATTAGAAAGGAACAAATGTTTTTATCTATGTGAAGAGTGAGAAGGAAAAAAAACAAAGAAAATGTTTTTTGACGGAAAATTTACTTGAAGTTTGAATATGGAAGATTATATGGATTACACTATTATATCCAATTAATGTACTAGATTTCATGTTCTATTAAGTCATCATTAACTTGTGACTATAAGAGATCTTTTATACTTGATGGATATTTGTTTGAAGGCGATGGCCATTGTCCAGGACAACTGCCTTCAAATGGCAACATTGCTTGATGTATGCTGGAAGGATTTTTAAATAATTGGCAGCTAGCACTATTTTCTACTAAATTTGGAATCCATGCAGAAAGTTGTCTCTCAATTTATTGGCAATGAGATCTGAAACTTCCAAATTGCTGACCCAGGGAAGCTATGAGCAAAGATACTTATGTATGTAAGTTTTGTAACTTAATTAGTTTTAAATATTCCAAATTAGAGAAGCAAGAAAGCCAAGTGACAAGAACTTCGTCTGTCAAATTGCCACCCTCAATGAAAAGACTTGAAACTTTTGAAGACCCTTGAACTATCTTGTCAAATCTTGGCATGCTCATAGATATAGATAATCATATCGTTCCCAAAATATATTTTAGCAAAAACTCAAGATTTAAGCAGCCGAATTGGCCGAGATGATTATGTTGACTCCATGACACCTGCTAAAATCCTGAGCTCCAAGCACCCAATTACATACAATTCTTCAAGTCTATAAAAGTTTCTAACAGAATTATGAATTTTAATTAAATTCGTGCAACATTTGACATTCAATTTCCTTAACTTATGGAGTCTAGATATATCATGTATTCATCTTAAAAACATCTTATTACTCAACTCTACATAAGTCAAATGCTTGAATTTCTACAGAACAAAAAGTTAAATCAGCCTGTTAAACTTAAAAATTTAAGTTAGACTTTATGAAAAAGTAAAATCTATAAAAATTCAAAAAACTGAAAATTATATTATTCATGCATAGAGGGGTTTACCCTATGCAAAGAGACTATTGGTCAGGTTGAGTATGACAAGTTTTTGTATAAAAATTTTGTGATGAAGATGATAAAGGATAACTTGTCCTATTCAATATTCTTAAACTACTTGAGAGATATTTGTAATCACAATGATTTATGATGTGATTTAACCCTCCAATTTCTCTTTTAAGCCCACATCGATTTTTCTTTCTCAACATACCCTTGAGCACCTTTAACTTCTTCACACTCTAACCTTCCATTACTTAGCAAGAATGTGTTGTTTTGTTTATGTTTTGAGTTTTTGGTCCCCACCCATTTTTTCACCATCTCTCTCTCACCATCACTCCAACCCTCTGTCATTCACAGCACTTGCAAATAAGGAAATTTTCGTTTTGTTAATTTGTCTATTCTAGATGGTATGTTCTCACATTATTTATTTATTTATTTTTTATTGTTTAAGAGCTACTTCAATGCGAATTGTATATAAGCTTTTCAGAGGAAAAGAAAAATTGTACCAGTGGGGCCATTTCTTTTGATACACCCCATTTTTCTAACCACATACTCCATTCTTCCTTTTTAAATTTTTCTTCTCAAAATATGCTTATGTTAAACACACACACCCCATCCACCAACTGCTAGCACATCCCTACCACTGACCCACCTCAAATTTTCACCAACCAAAATCAATGCTTCTGCCACTATCACACACCCCACTATTATTATATATTTTTTACTGAATTTTCAATCTTACAAATTTTGAAATTCATAAACACTTTTTATGGATTTTGAAGTCCATGTGTTGGAAATACACGTACATATTTTGAAATTCATATGTGGTGAAAATACTCTCTCCGATATATATCTTTTAATGTTTTAAATATTTTATTTTATCTCAAAACTTTACATTTTTAAATTTTTAAAATTTTATTAAAACTTATTTTTCATAGTTACTCTTATTTAATTAACGGTTTTTCTATCACGGGCCCTTAATGGTCATTATAAGTTAATATATATGCAATTCCAGATTGGAAACTTAATTAAATTGTTTTCTATGTGAAAATTTGTGCAGAAGACTGCTCTTTTCCATTTTGCCACAACACGAATGTCTTTCCTTCATGCTTGGTGAAATGATTCTTTACCGCATCTGAAGATCTCCTTAATGCTTGGACGTGAGGATTTGGATTTTTCTTTTACTTTTCCTTTCCTAGCACAACATCGGAGTGCCCCTTAAGTTGTTTACCAAATCTTTTTAAAGGTTTTCTATTGTAACCTACATATTAAATAATTAGTGGTAACTTTTTAATTTTTTAATGAAAGTTAAACATTCACGTCACAACTACCTCAAAATATGAGTCTTATTTATATATAAACCTATTCTTTTGATTTCACATTTAGTTTGTTCAAGAATTTGTAATGATGTTAAAATTGATAAGTGAGTCCTACCAAATTTCTGAATCAAGATACTCTACTGTTGTGGTGGAATGGTAGGGTAACATTAGTGAATCTGGACTGTTAATTTTTCATTTAATGATTCAAATTTAGTTACAAATGTTAGATAAATTTATAATTTTTAAATAAATTTACTATCTAAAAAATTTTATTCATATATATAACAAAATATAAATTATTAAATTTAAAATCAATAACATAAATTCACTCTATTACTTTAATGTCATGTCATATGAGAGGACTTTGAGTTTTGATAAAACCCACACAAGGACAGAACCAAAGAAATTTTGGTTGGGGACAAAATTTTACATATATTAAACTAAATCATCAATGACTCACCAATACTATTAATAATTGTCTAAAATTTAGTTCATTGAAAAATTAAATATCATATATCCAATAAAAACACAAATGACTGCTAATAATTTAACTATATTTTTAATCTTTTGGTTGATTTTAGTATATAAATGTTTATATAGCGCATAGTGCTGGGGAAAGGGGAAGGAAATCGTCTACGGTGGTAATAGAATCTGGGATACATCAAACCTAACTTTTTGATACTTCAGGCTAAAAGATGTGCTACTAGACCAGAAATCATCGGAAGGGGAATATATATACATTAATAACAGATTACTTATACTTTCTTTTGGGGGCCCTTTGGGCATAACATGTTCTGCCCCTCGACCAACACATCAAATTTAACATCATTAGAAATTCTTCAACAACTAAGAGATGAAGGTAGGTCTAGATAGCCGCCAGCAAAAACAATGTCTTTTGTTCCAAAAGCAACTATATGGCCCTCCTATGTTGTCTGTAATTTCTCTTGTTATTACTGAAATAAAAAAACTAAAAGCAAATCCGAGTCCCCACTTACAAGCTTAACGAGATTCAGAAAGAGTAAAGAATGTGATTCTATCCAGCATAAAGAAAAGCAATCCTCTTGCAATAACAAATTCCTCCCGAAAGTGGAAAAGAACAGTCTTCCTTACATTTACAGAGAAAAAAATTCTATTAAGTTAGGAATCTTTCAAGATTTGCATATGTAAAGCTATCTCTCTCTCTTCAATATTCATCTTTCTTGTATTCTCTGCATTTTGCCATTTTCTGTGCTCTCTTTTGCTTCCATTGTTCTATCTCTGTTCTACTGCTGATACATACAGATCCTCTCATCTGTTTTCACTTCTCTACTGATTAGTTATCTCAAAGAAGAAAAAAAGAAGCAAAAATACGAGAGAAAATCTCTATCACTCTTGAATCGTTTGTTGTCTGCTTAGAAGAAAATTGAAGCATAACTTAATTTGCTCTACTGGTGGTGTCAGATAATTGAAGGTAATATGATTATCTCTCTGAATTTTCATCTACAATATAATGTAAGAAACAAGATGGTATATGTACGTTTAAAATTCTTTGATTTCGTTTGTTGTTTTAGTTAATATTGATATTTTTTTTTTCCTCTAAAAGAAACTCAACAGAAGAAAATTGTATGCTTGTAGTCAAAAATTACTGTCAGTTTTATAATCTCATTTGAATTAATATATAGTTTACATTTGTGTCATTAGATAACAGGATTTCAATTTTTAACATGATTTTAGTAAATTCTTCTCATCTGTTTTTGCTCAAGTCTCTCATCACTAAACTATATCTGGTAATTTAAATTTTATAATCACGTTTGAATTAATATTTAGTTTGCACTTGTTTAATTTATTACCCAGATTTCAATTTTGACAACATTTTAGTAACATTACTCTCAGAAAAATCCAAACCTAAGATTAAAAAAAATGCAAATGTATTTTAATTACTTCTTGTGTTTTATAAAGAAGTGAAGATCGTTAAGTTGCTCTGGTTGGTTCCTTTCCTTATACAATTAATTTATCTGTCTGTCGATTGTATTATTCTAGTAATCCAGCCCTATACACTTTTCTTTCAATAGAATATCAAAATTACAAATTCAGATAAAAAAGTATAACTATATATTGAGAGAGAAATAAAAAATTAACAAGAGGAATGATTTCTAGAGAAGCGCTGTGAAATAAGTATTTTAGGATTTCTATTAGGAATTAGGGTTTTATTAGACTTTTGAATTAGAGTTGCTTTCTTATTAGAATTCAATCTGTATTATATGGTTATATTTGGACCGTGGCATATCATTACTTAGATAGAACAAACTTAAATCTTTGGGATCCTTTCTTCTTTTCATTATTTTATAACGTTTCTAGTGATTTTATTACTGTTTTATTATTTCTAATCCATGGTTAAAAAGTAGTCATTGACTTCTTTATTTAGTCAATATTAGCAGGTGCATTCAGAAAAAAATATATATTAGTAGAAACTTAATAAATTTTAGGTTTAATTATTGTAATAGTCTTATAGTTGAAAATAAAATTTAAAAGGTTAAAAATTAATTCATATAATTTATAAATATTTATTTATCAACAGAAAATTATTTTATGAATATTTATAAAGTTTAGGAACAAATTATGAAAACTAATAGTATGTAACTAATTGATAGAATTAGACCGTAAAAGCTAATTTGTAAATATTTATAAATTATGAATTTTTTTAATATTTTAAATCATAAAAACATTTTCAAAATTTGAGAAAATTATAGGGACTACAAATATAAGTAAACTTAAATTTTATGAATTACTGTTTACTCTTTTTTTTTTGATAACGTACTGTTTACTTTTTATAGTTTGAAAAGTTACTTTTCTAGTAGAAAGACCTTAGTCAAAGCGGCGTAAATTCTTTTTTGGTTAAAAGTTTTTAATTTTGTAGTTAAGATTAATCTGGTAAAAGTAATAATATTTTAGTAAATAACTGTTTAGTTATAATATTTTGATAAATAATTTTCTTTTTGTAGTTTTTAAGTATTTTAGCCTGTTAAATGAGAAGAGCTTCAGCTAAATTTTGGCTGGGCTCATTTCCATATTTAGTTATGGGCTAGAGATTTCAAAATGCATGCAAGCACAAAAAAAAAAAATCTTTAAAAGTTTTAATCTTTTAGATTTAGATAAAAAATAAAAATTATTTATAGGTTTAAAATACTTCTCACTTGTTTCAATCTAGAGATATAAAAGAAATGAACTCATAAAAAATAATTTCATAATTTAAAAACAATATTTTAATAAGCTAATGATTTTTAATAAGCTAATTATAATATTTTTTAATGTAAGTGAGAAAATATTTGAGACTCAATATAGAATAAGAAAGTCACTTTTGAAATGCAAAAGTTCAAAAATAATTAAATAATTCATAAGAATGTATTATTTAAATATTTTAATAAAAATAAGACATAATTTAATATTACAATATTATTTTAATACAAATACGAAAATATTAAAGATATGATATGGATAAAATATATTGTTTTACGAGGCATTTTGAAAATTAAAAATTTCAAAATAATTATATAATTCAAAGAAAATATTTCTTAGTATTTAAATAGAAAAGATAATATTTTAATATTTTTAAATAAAAGCGAAATATAATTTAAGATACAGTGTAGAACCAAAAATGTTTTCTAATGTGAAATTTACTTTTGAAATTTAAAATGTAAAGGTTATTAAATAATTCAAAAGAAAAAAAATTAGTAATTTAATAATTTTATAAAGTATAATATTTTAATTTTTTAATGAAAATGAGACATAATTTCAGATTAAATTTGGGATAAAAGATGTTGCTTCATGGGAGATTAGTTATGTAATTTTCTATTAAAAATAATTAAATAATTTAATATAAAACGATATCTTAATTATTTAAAAATTTATTATAAAATAAGATATTATTGCTATACTTTTTTAATAAAAAATAGACAGAATCTGAGAATCAATGTTAGACAAAATATGTTGTGTGAAAAAATGTAGTTTTGAAATTTGAAAAGAGGTGGAGAGAATTTATATTTTTTTTTAGGAAAAAAAAAAGAGAGAAGATTTGTCATTGGAGAGATGGGGGTTAATGTGAGAAAAGTACTGTTTTTGGTTTAAGATGACACATGGCATTGACGCTTATAATATTTTATTAAAGAAAACTAACTTTTAATAGGCATTTTTTAGCACAATTAATATTTAAAAATAAAAAAATTTTAGATTTTATTTTTAAAATGTAATTTTCAATATATAAAGAATAAAAAGTTTTTCTTTTCTTAGCATTACACGAGAAAATTCAACCTGTATATCACACAAACTCTTTACTCATTAAACTATACTTAGAGACTAAAATGAAAAACTTTTTGATTCAATCAATAAAGTGAAGACTAAAGTGATAAATAAAATTAAACAAAAACAAAAAGTGAAAAATAAAAATCACACTAAGTGTGCCAACAATAACAACTCAAAAAATTTTCCCTCACAACTTATACTTTTAGATTAAATAGATTTCCAACATGATTTGCTTACGACATAGGTCAATATAAGGAATTGCTGCCTAAAGCGGCTGAAAGCAAGAATGGAGTGTCTAGCCATGGTAGGTGAGAAATTACTGGACTGCACATTGGCACCAATGAAGCAACAGGTTAGTTATCTGATATTCTACAACAGCTATGTGAAGGAATTGAAGGAGAAAGCTGAGAATCTGCAGCATGCGAGATCAAGTCTGCAAGAAAGAGTTGATGCTGCCCATAGAAATGGAGATGAGATTTATGATAGTGTCCGCACGTGGCTAGAAAAGGTAGATGAAATGGCAAGGAAGGTGGAGGGTCATATTCAAGATGATCACCACAGAAGACAGGGTGCTCTAGCAGATCATTCCCTAATCTTTGGATGAGACATCAGTTAAGCAGGAAATCAAAGAAGATGGTGCAAGAGATTGAAATCCTCAACACCGAGGGAAAATTTGATCATGTCTCTTACCGGAAAGCTTCTAATTTGATACAGAACCTTTCTTCAGCCACCGGTGACGAGGACTTTGGATCAAGGGTTGAAACACTTGAAGCCATTATGGAGGCACTGAGAGATCCTAATGTGAACAAGATCGGAGTATATGGGATGGCAGGTGTGGGAAAGTCCACTTTAGTCAAACAGGTTGCACAGAAAGCTCAAGAAGAGTTTGATGTGGTAGTCATGGCAAATATAACACAGAATCCAGAAGTGGAGAAAATCCAGGGGAAAATTGCTGACATGTTGGGACTTAATTTGAGTAATGAGCAAAGTTTAATGGGTACAGCAAGTAGTCTCCTTGAGAGATTAAAGAAAGAAAAAAATGTTCTGATAATTCTAGATGATATCTGGGAAAAGCTTAACTGGGATGAGATTGGCATTCCTTCTCTAGAGAAGCACACATACAACAATAAGAAAATAAACACCTGTTATCTTTCCTTTTCAATTTCTCAATTCTCGAGTGTTTTCCAATGCTAGTTTACTTTAATACACAGGTTTCTTTTCCTTCCCTTTTTAACGATACTTTTGTTTCCTTTATGCTACTTTTACTTTTTGAAATAAAGGGAGTTAGTTAGAAGATTGGTTAGAATTTACCAAATTGGCATAAGTAGTTAGAACCCAGCTGGCTTTGACCATTTAAAGTCCACTTTGTTTCAGTTTTTCATGTAACTCTCTTGTTTGCTTCAATCTTGAATGTAAATAAGGAAAATGTTATGTGAAGACTTGCAGGAAAACACAGAGTGTATGCATGCAGTGACTATTACTTATTTGCAGGGATAATTTCTTTTTTTTTAAAAAAAAAAATAAAAATAAGATAGATAGATACAAAATGAGAAAAAAAAGTAAAACAAAAATATTTAGATAGTATATATTATTATTCTATAAATAGAATATTTGCTTCAATTGTCTCAGGTCATTCCAAAGTTACAAGAGTTGATACTAAATTGCGATGACTCTGCTATGGTGACCTGGTTGTCAAAATATTCAAAAAACTACTTCAATAAAATAAAAATTTTGAAACTACAGGACTTTCAGGAAGAAAAAATGATTTTACCATATTCATTGTTTCAAAGAATATCCAAAGTGGAAACTCTTATTGTGGCACGTAATTCGTTTGAAGAAATATTCTCTTGCGAGAACCAAGCTGGTGATGGAACAGAGCATGAAAATGTAGTCCAGGCAAAAAATTTATACGTTGAGAATCTTCCTAAATTAAAGCAAATATGCAAAGAAGGTTATCATGTAAGGTTGAATGATCTTAGAGTTTGGGAATGTCCCTGTTTGGTGAATTTGGTGCCCTCATCAATAAAATTGGACCATCTTACATCACTATTTGTTTATAAATGTGAGAGACTGTTATATTTAATGGCACCATCCACAGCAAAAAGCTTTAGTCAACTCACCTATATGAAAATAGTGGAATGCGATAAGATGAAAGAAATAGTAGCAAACAAGGTTAATGCTAACACGGAAGAGCTAGATAATGGGATTGCGCTCAGCAAAATGGAAATTATAAAACTCAAAAGTTTACCATTGTTGGAGAGCTTCTCTTCAGCGATTTATGCATTCAAATTTCCATCTTTGGAAAATGCACTTATCTGTGAATGCCCGAATTTAAAGATATTCTCTAAAGGGGTCCCCATCACACCAAAGCTGCATAAAGTAGAAGTTGAATTGGAAGATAAGGACTGGTTGGGAGGGTGACCTTAATAAAACTTTACAGAAGATGTATGCGAATAAGGTATGCAGCTGTTCCCTTCTCCCTTCCAACATTACTAAGAAAGAATGTTTGAAAAATTGATTACAACCCTCTCACAAACACATTGTTTCTCGTTTCCTTTCTATCTTTGTTATTCTTTTTATTAATATATATATATATATATATATATATATATATATATATATATATATATATATAATTGGCTTCTAAAGGTTGGCTTGCGGAGCTTTGAGCAATTGAAACAAGAAGAATTTCCTGAGTTAAAGGAATTATGGCATGGCCAAGTTTCCGCAAAAGAATTCAAGAATTTGAGATCTGTAGTGGTGGACAGTTGTGAGTTCATTTCAAATGTAGTTCCATTTAATGTTCTGAAGGCCTTAACCAACTTGGAGGAGCTGGAAGTGAAGAACTGCAGCAATGCAGAAATTGTGTTTCTTATGGATGGAGAAGACATTGATGACAAAAATGTCGTACTAACTACTGAGCTGAAGAAATTGATACTAGGTAATCTACCAAATCTGAAGCATGTCTGAAATAAGGACAGCCGAACTGTTACCTTCAAAAACTTACAAGGTGTACATGTTTTTCATTGTGAAAGATTATCATACTTGTTCCCAGCCAATGTAGCCAAAGGTTTGACACAGCCTGGAGAACTGCGCATAGAATCCTGTGGGTTTGAAGAGATAAAGGGCAAGCAATGTTTGTTAGTTTTGTGTTCCCAAAATTAACCTCTTTGGTTATCTGGAATGTACCACAGCTAAAGTGGTTCTACCAAGGAAGACATACCTTAGAATGGCCAGCTTTGAAGGAATTAGAAATTTTGATTGAAGGTGAAGTAAAAGTATTTGGGACAAAATTATTAGACTCTAAAGGGACACATGGGCAACGCAACCGTAATAGCTCAATTCAACAACCAATCTTTTTTATTGAAAAGGTACTAAATATGTCTCTAGTTACTTATTTAATGAGCTAATTTTTAATGAAAGAACTGCTAGCATTGGTTACTCTATCATCAGAATCATAAAATCATATGCCTTAAATTTTGGTACAATAAAACCATATGCCTTGTAAATTGCTATAATATTTTTCAAACGCTAATACATTAATTTTGACAAAGCCTTTAATGTAGATTTTTATTCATACTTCTAGAAATAGATTTTAAAACATATATTGTCTTAGAATTTCATTGGCTCATCCATAAAATATATAAAAGTAGTGTGTCATAATTAATCAATAAAATACTTTATCATCACCAATATTTTATGTTATGCTTTTTGACATTTTAATACTGACAAGAAAAATATGGGAAAAAAAAAAAAAGAGCAAACATAAGGGAAAAAAATCAATAAAATGGAGAATTATACTATAACTTGTAAATCACCATGAGTGTAACTTAAAAAGAGAGTGTAGATTTTGGAGCAGAAATTTGAACGATCAATCTTTCATAACTTTGCTGCTTAATTTATGCATCATTAAAGCTTATTTCTTTCTCTTCCATAATCATTTTTCCAGGTCTTTACCAACTTAGAGTCATTGCGCATGATATCTTGGACTTGCTTGGTCAGTTCTCCATAGAACATTTCCGCAGGCTCAATCTCCTCCAACTACATTGTTTCTATAAAGAAGAAGATAGCTTTCCATATTGGTTAGTTCAAAGGTTACCCAATCTGAAAAATCTTCTTGTGGGACGCAGTAAATTTAAAGTGATATTCTCCAATGAAGGAGGCCAGACCAATGATCATTTACAGCTCAAAGTTCTAGTACTAGTGCAACTTCCTAAATTAAAGTATATTTGCAAAGAAGCGCCCTCTTCAGTGTCTTTCAATGAATTGACAAATCTGGAAGTTTCAAATTGTGATGGATTGTTACATTTGCTAACAACATCGACAGCCAAAAGTCTTGTTCAACTGGAAACCATGAAAATAAAAGAATGTTGGATGATAAAAGATATAGTAGCTAACAAGCCTGATGATGAAGCTGGAGATTAGATTACATTTAGCAATTTGAAAGTTCTTGAACTTAAGCAGTTATCAAGCTTGACAAGCTTCTCCTCTGGGAACTATAAATTCAAATTTCCATGATTGGAAACTATAATTGTGAGTCTGTGCCCTAATCTAAAAAATTCTCTCGAGGAATTTCCATCACTCCAAAAGTTCAAAGAGTGAAAGTAGGAGATCAGGGAGACGGATGGTACTGGGAAGGCAATCTTAATGCAACTTTGCATAAGAAGTATATCAATACGGTACGCATTCATGGCTGCTTAAAAGTTTAGATGGCAATACGTATTTCTATTATAAAATTAGTTTATACATTTGCATATATTGTGCTTGCATTGGGTTCCACTTCCAAAACTGATAAAGAATAAACAGAAAGAAGATAAGTTGCAGCTGATTATAGGTTTATGCAAATAAATTAAAAGTTCATGCATGACTCTGATTAAGTCACCATATGGGGTGTACTGACTAATTTAACCTACTTAATTATATCATGCATAACTTTAGTTTGCACTGTTTTATTAAATTGGGTCAACTATGCTCAATTGTATAGGAGGCTTATGGAAAGATAAGGAAAGAGATGAATGAAAGTAGTGAAGACGATTCTTCCTATGTCAGTGAACCTGCCCTTTCAAATACGGACATAGATCAGATAGAAATGGACAAGGACCATCACCTTGAAGACCATCAAGAACTAGTTGATATTGTAGAACTTCTCTCACCATCAGGGGGCACACAAGAGGAAACATCTGACTTGGATATACCTGAACAGTATATTCCAGAAACTGCAGTTTGTGATGTCATGGAGAGGGAAGGACATGCTGAAGAGACCCCGAAATAATCCTCGAGCAAGATTATGGAGCACCCTTTATTGAAGGCAATAGAGAGGGCAATGTTAATGTCTCTGATGCCTCTCTAGTTTTTGGTATGCCTTTGCATTTCCACCGTTGAATCATTTATTTTTTGTTCTTATGGAATCAATTGTTCCCAATTCTCAGGACCAACTTGTATTAGATGAATATTCATGCAGGGGTGTATGCATAAAGCAAGGATAAGCAGACTGATGCTAAAATAAACAAGGCATCATTGTCAGGTTTGATAGTCTATGCTTTACTTGTTTGGCTATATTATTCCTCCCTTGCCTTTTTTCCATTTTCTGTTTTAATCAATGTATTTGCTGCCCTAGGCAAAGAAAAATAAGTCTTGTGTGGCAAACTTAGGTAGCACAACCACTTTACAAGGACAGAAAGCCATCATTTAGGACTAAGGTGTATATTATGTTAGACAAAAGCAGCAAGGATTCTACTAATGATAATGAAGGTGATCAGGTTCTTGGTGATGCTAATTAGGTGGCTGTCTATGGCCAGGGCACGATGAATATTTCTTCTAGTACTAGTTATTTTCTTCCCTTTTTCTTGGTTAAATGATTTTTCTTTTTTTGTTGTCTTTTAGGTTATGGAATGGCTTCCGAATCTGTTCGTGCTTCGCAACTTGCAGCACCACTTAATGCTGATTCTTTCATTAACACCACCTCTTCCAATTCCAACACATATTGTACTACATAATTAATGAAGTTTAGAGTTATCATTGAGATAAATATTGTTTCTGAAGTTATGGTACTCGGCTGTCTTTCATTAAAGAAATTAAATACATCATTTGCATCCCTTTTTTACTCTCTGTACTAATTCTATGACAAAATGGAACTTCAAATCTGACATTGAAATATTTTAGTTTGTTTTGTTAAAAAAATTAACTTTGAAAGGTTTTCAGCTAAAATTATTCATGGATTGTTTTGAGTGACTGCATCTGATTATTGCTTTGGAAGGTTTTGAGCTAAAAAATTTAGGGTCAGATATTTGGGTTGCCTATTAGAGTACATAGGAGTATAGTACTGCCATATGTGTAAATAATAAATGAAGTGCTGACTAGTTCCTAGTGTTGTACTACAATAGGCAGAATTATCTAAAAAATATAAAAATATAAACTTTTTACTAAAAATTTCCTAATCATGTTTACACAGGTTCATCAATTCACTGGAAGGAAGAATAATACAGAAATAGGCAACCATGTATGAAATAAAAAAGTCCATGAAAAAAGAAAAATGAATGCTAAAGAAATTTTTTTAAAAACGGAAACGAAATTTACTTAAAGCGATATAGAAAAACCAATGTGAAAAGGAGATATTAAACTTGGATAATTGACGAGTTTGTACCAAGCTCAAATCTCAGCTATAACTATCATGATTCCAAATTTTTTATTTTAGGCAATTTGTTATAAATAGATATGAAAGATTGATAAAATATCTATTCAAACCACCTTAAAAAAATTTCCTCCTTAATAGCTTTAATATTTCAAAAAATAGAATGTTTTTGTTTTTAATTCGTTACAACTCAAAAAAGAGGATGCAAAGCCTGGAGGTTCAAGGAAGAGCCAATAAGGGGATAAAACTTTATCTCCTGCCTTAATGAGTAACAAAAGATAGAGTATTTGTCCAACACTTTGGTCAAGCTTTTGTCCTGAGTTTTAGTTATTATCAAAATCAAACATGAGATTTTTTTTTTTTGTGTGTTCTATCTGTGTCTTATTTTTTAGTAAATCGAAGACACCCTTTGTTATATTATGTCACACATTTTCTCAACCATCATGGTTTATTCCTGCAGCTTGGCCTAGTTAGGTTAACTGGAATAACATCTTAATTAACCTTCTTCTTGTTCGAGGAAACGTCAAGAACACAATCCTTTGTACCACATCTTGTCCCATAAAATTCAGGTTGGTCTAAATAAGAGGGTAGTTCTATTTGCAGCATTATTTTATTGTTTTTGGATCAATCATAAACCCATAAAATAGAAGTTGAGACATGAAGTAAGACAAAAAAAATTTTGACCAAAATGGTTACTGAGTTTAATGAATAGACAAACAATTTGCTCTATCTTCACGGGAGATTATCTGGCTTATGGTGACCTATGGAATTTTTCAAACCTTTTTACTAAACTAATGTGCTTTATGTTCTGAATTATAATTGATATTTCTGAAATTACAACAAAAAATAATTGAGAGCTTGTGTTATCGGTCAGTATGTTTTTTGAGCTCCCTGCTTTGGACCTGCTTTGTAGCTTAATTCATTAAATTTTTAGATTATTATTCTTGGGTTGACGAGGCTGATTGTGTAGATTACTCTATATAGCTGCAATTCACATGTTTTTTTTTTTTTTTTTTTCCACTAGTTTTCCTTTTTTTAAAAAAAAATTCAACTAAATCTATTTATCTTTTTTCAACTAACACGTTGTCGCACGATCAAAGTAATGTGAATTGGAAACACACTTTTATTAATGGTGTTTTTCATAACCATTTCTTTTGGACCTTGTGCATGTGTTAATGGTATATCAAGTTTACTTAGGCACATTTTGTTTTATTTCTGTAGCTTGGCCTTGTCAGTATAGCTGAAATAACATCTTAATGGTATATCATTCCATAAAGGTTTGGTTTATGTGACTGAAGTGATTATTCAGTTCGATGAAACGATTGGCTTTATTTCAAGAGGCTAAAATGATGAAAATTACTACCTTCTATTTTTAAGCAACTCTTCTTAATAGTATATGATCAAAGTCGCCCATTTGAAAGGGAAATCATGCCCAAACTAGTCTCATTTATATATTATTTTTAAATTATCAAAAAAGAAGAAAATGAAAAAAAATCTGAAACGAAAAATAATAAAATAAATAGGAAAAATACAGTTTTAATCAAGTTTACGAAACCCATTTGTTTTAAGGCCAGGTTCAATTCACAATACTAATTGTTTTAACCGGGATTACAAGGAGGAGATAAAGTGTAATGGGTCAAGGTTGGTCTCTAAGAAACGGTGGACCTACAATAATAAGAGGTGAAGTTGGTACGTGTCCACTCCGATGCTCAAGTCAGGATACACAAATGTAAAGAAACAACAGGAGGTCAACTATTAATAAAAGATATTTTTAGTGAATAACTTAGATAACATTCTCGTAACATAAGGTAATAAGCCCTTAATGGACCTTAGCCCAATAAATGGACTTATTCTATCATAACATTAACTTTTAGGTTTATTTGAGCTCTTTTCTAATGAAGAAGGAGCATGCTAGGGTGAAACGTAAGCCAAAGTCTAAACAAAAGTTATAAACTATAAGAAAGTTTGCATAACATGGGTGATAAATATTGTTATCTTCTAAGCAAGTCAGATGGTTAGACCATATATATTATTTAACCTAATTTGTATCCAAGGTTTGGAATTGGTGGAAGTAAATTATGCTTAAAATAAGTGGTCGACACATTAAAACTTGTGCACATCATTCTTTCTTCTCTTTACTTCTTCATTTCAAAGTATCCTTTCCACCTATTTTTCTACTAAATATTTTCTCACAAGTAAATTATCAAAGTGTGTAGGTTGGCTTCAATTAAAGACACACAATTTTGAACGCGAATCCAGGCCTTGATTGGCTAAATTTAAATATTATTTTTATAATAAAAAAAGAAAATGAAGAAAATCTAAAATGAAAGTGATAAAATAAACAGAAAAAAGGGACTAAACTAAAGTCGGGGCAGCCAAGCTTAAAGCTAGTGGGGACCAAAATACAGGCTGTTAAAGCTATAGTTTGCCAAACCCATTTGTTTTACACACCAGGCTCATTGTTTCAGTTGAGAGTCGATATGAAATATACTTTAAGCTTTGCATTCTGTTTTAATTACAAAATTTTATGGATAAATGTTTCTAGTTCTAAAATTATGTAGTGTGGACGATGAATCAAGGAGACTAGGTGAAATTTTTTACCAAATCTCTAAAAAAAATTTGTATAGGTGTTTATTTATATGGCTGTCTTGACTTTTTTTCTGTAATGTTGATATTAATAGTTATTTCATTATTTTCAATTTTTTTGTTTTTTAAGGTTATTGTGTATAAATTAAAAAATATTAATTAATATATTATATCGACTATAATACCTTTATTTAATTTCTTTTATTTATAATGTAATCAAAAGAGAGAATTAGTGAGTTATCACTATATGAAAAAAAAAAAAAAAACTAAGTTACACATAATTTTAGAATTCTAAAAATGGAATATTTTTTAGAAAAAGATTTCTCCAAAACACCAAAATATATAGAATGGAGGGAGTAACATATAATTCCATATTCCTAACTTAATTATATTGTTTTCTTTGTGAAAATGTGTACCGAAGATGTTTTGGCTAAACCAATTTCTCACAATTATTCTTTGCGACAAGATGATTGCTTTTTCTTCATGCACGGTGCAATTACATTCTTTACTACTTCTTCTGATGATCTCAGTTAATGCTTTTTAATATACCTTTTATTTTAATGTTGTACTAACTAATTTTATAATAAATATATGAAATAATTAAAATTAACGAAGATAAGAGCATAATTGAGAAATAATAAATGTTGTTTTAACCTTTTAAAATGACAAAAAAATTGAAACAAATATTTTTCAACAACATGATATTATTTTCTTAAAAAAAAAATTATAGCCCTCTTATATTGTCTTTGATTTTTTCATTACTATAATAAACAACTTTTATGGTAGACTGTGCTAAGCAAGATTCATATGATTAAAGATGAAAAAGTAAAAGAAAATCCGAGTCCTCACATGCAAGCTAAATGAGTTGAGAAGCAGTAAAGAATGTGATTCTATCAAGCATAAAGGAAAAAAAGAATTCTTCCAGAACAGTCTTTAAGTTAGGAATCACACTTTTACAGAGGAAACAATTCTATTAAGTTAGGAATCTCTAATATTTGCATTAATAAAGCTATCTCGCTCCTTCAATCTTCATCTTGCAAATCTGCATTTTGCTACTCACTGTGCTCTCTCTCTATTGCTTTCACTGATACAAATCCTCTCATCTGTTTTCACCTTTCTGCAGATTTGTTTCATTACTTGAATTGAATCAATTTTCTTTGCTTTGTTTCTCTTCAGATCTCAAAAAATAATAAAATAAATAAAAACAAATACAGGAAGAAAAAAAATCCTAGAGAAAAGCTCTATCTCTCTTAAGTTGTTTGTTGTCTTTTAGGTTATGGAATTGCTTCTGAATCTGTTCTTGCTTCACTACTTGCAGCGCCACTTAATGCTGATTCTTTCATTAACACCTCTTCCAATTCCAACACATATTATACTACAGAATTAATGAAGTTTAGAGTTATCATTGAGATAAATATTGTTTCTAAAGTTATGGTACTCGGCTGTCTTTCCATTAAAGAAATTAAATACATCAGTTGTATCCCTTTCTTACTCTGCGTAGTAATTCTATGATAAAATGAACCTTTAAATCTGATGGTGAAATATTTTTTAATTTTTTTGTTAACAAAATTAACTTTGGAAGGTTTCCAGCTAAAATTATTCATGGATTATTTTGAGTGACTGCACGTGATTATTGCTTTGGAAGGTTTTCAGCTAAAACATTTAGGGTCAGATTTCCCGGTTGCCTATTAGAGTACATAGGAGTATAGTACTGCCATATGTGTAAATGATAAATGAAGTGCTGACATATTCCTAGTATTGTTGTACAATAGTCAAAATTATCTAAACAATATAAAAATATAAACCATTTACTAAAATGCTGTTATTTTCGCTACATCAGCCCCTAAGTGCTATTTTAGTTAATAAACAGCAAATGAAGTATCTCTGCATCTGTTTTGGTTTAGTGGTTCACTGACCCTCAAGAGCTCTTAGAACTTTCTCACCCGATTTCAAAGTCCCCCCAAAACTCGTATTGCAATTCTCATCTCATCCCGATCCCCTCCTATCTCAGCAAAAATAAAATAAAAGTGGTGCCACTTCATTTGATGGGGAACATGACTGAGACTAATAATATTTTTCTTTCCTTAAAGCTAACAATTTTATTAGGTTAAATTATTTTTTTGGTCCTTATAGTCTTCTGGAAAATAAGTTTTAGCCCTTCTACTTCTAAAACCTATGAAATAGTTCTTATAGTTTTCAAAAAGTTAAATTTTCGTCCTTACCATTAAAATCTGTTAAGTTTTCATTAATTAAATAATTCTTTTAGCCCTTATAATCTTTTAGAAGTTAAGTTCATAAGTTAATAGAACTATTAAATGATAAAAACAAAAGTAAGTTATTATTTATGAAAAAGTACTTTCATTTTAGCTTTTTTTTTTTCATTTATTTATGAATTTCAAAAACAATTTTTTAAAAAACCAATTTATTCTGACTCTTATTTTTTGTTACAAGGAACTACATAGCATATGTTAAATCTTTTATATGAACCCTTCTTTTTTTAAGACCAAATAAGGTGTTGCTTGATCAACAAAAAGTCTTTGGCTATCAATTGAGGGAAGAAAGAAATACATTAAAAACCATAATAATATTCCAGTAGCAGTATATCAAAGATGTACTGAGGGTGAGATTCAACGGAAGACGAGGAACAAACAAGTCAACAGACAGGGAAAACAAATGGAACGAACAAACAAACACATAGAAAGTGGAAGGATGACATGTCCTGAAATTCATCATCTTCATTTTAACAAGGTTTGGTGCAAAAGCATCTAAGGAATCCTATACAATGCCCTCCAGGGTAATCCTCTTTTCTGCAAATAGTAGCACAGTTGATGTCACTCAAACATGCTCCCCTAAACTCTTGGCTTATAGACTCACATATCGTGGCTTCTGCTACCAATGTAATCAATGCAATTGGATGCTCTTAAGTAGGACAGCAATTCTCCATTGAAAGACCACGTATTTCTTGGTCACATCCCATGTAATAAAGTGAGTATATATAATGTCATCTTTCTGCTTAATTCAAGTATTTCCATTCAATTTTTTATTTAAGCACATTAACCCTAGTTTATTTGTATTTCTTCCTTGGAAGTTTTTATGTGCTAGGGAAAAAAAGTGCACTAAAAGTACAGCAGAAACACCTGGATCGAAAGGGACCACGGAAGATAGCAAAATGCAGAGAATGCAAGCAGGATGAAGATTGAAGAGAGCAA
Organism: Bauhinia variegata; assembly: GCA_022379115.2. Classification (NCBI taxonomy): domain Eukaryota; kingdom Viridiplantae; phylum Streptophyta; class Magnoliopsida; order Fabales; family Fabaceae; genus Bauhinia; species Bauhinia variegata. The sequence continues at coordinate 6,542,412 of CM039436.1, forward strand.
AATAGCTTTATCTAGCAAATCTTTAATATTCTTAACTCAATAAAATTGGTTTCACTGTAAAAGTGTCTACGGAAGATTTCTTTTCCACATTTTGGAAGAGTTCTTTTCTGCAAGATGACTGGTTTTTTATTTATGTGGATTGAATCACATTCTTTAGTGCTTATCAATCTCATTAAGAAGCTTCAAGTGAGGACTCGGATTTTCTTTTACTTTTAAGCTTTAATCATATAAAGTCATCCTTAGCACAAACTTATCACAAAAGTTGTTTATAGTAGTAAATTAAAGACAAGAGGGCTATATAATTGCTTATGAAACAAAAGACTTAGTTTTCAGATTCATAATGTAATTGAGTTGTTTTCTGTGTGAAAGTGTGTACGGAAGACTGTTCTTTTCCACATTATGTGGCAATTATTCGTTGCCAAAAGATAATTGCCTTTTGTTTATGCTAGTTGAAATGATATTCTTTACTGCATTTAAAGATTTCTTTAATGATTGGAAGTGAGGATTTGGATTTTCATTCACTTTTCATACTTAGTAGTGGAGATATTTCCAACCTCCTAGTAAGAAAAGCTGTGCACACACTTTTTAGCACACTTTTTTATGCACATTTATTATTTTTAACTTATTAATAAAGTAAAGTTATAAATAAAAAAAAAAAGAGATATATTAAAAAAACAAAGAAGAAAGATATAAAAATGAGTGTGAATGTATAAATGTACATGTAACACATCTCTTCCAAACATGATACAGGAGTTCTCATAAAGTTGTTTAAGAAATCACTTTAAAGAGTTTCTATTGTACCTTATATTTTAAATAATTAGTAGTGGATTTTAAAATTTCCTTATTATCTTTTAGGTTTAGTTGAACCAAAAACAATGTCTTTTGTTTCATAAGCAAATATATGGCCCTCCTATGTCGTCTTTAATTTTTTCTATTTGTAATTACTAAAATAAACAACTTTAATATAGATGTGCAAGGCAAGATTTTAAAAGATTAAAGCTGAAATGAAAAAAAAATCCAAGTCCTCGCGTCCAAGCATAATGAGATTCAAAATCAGTAAAGAATGTGATTCTATCCATCATAAAGAAAAAGGCAATCTTCTTGCAGCAAAGAATTCTTCCAGAAAAAGTAGAAAAGAGCAGTCTATCGCAATTTTACAGAGAAAACAATTCTATTAAGTTAGGAATCTTTAATATTTGCGTAGATAAAGCTATCTTGCTCTCCTCAATCTTCATCTTGCTTCTATTCTCTGCTTTTTAACATGATGAGCAAGTATCAAAAGTGCTTTCAAAAGAAAAGTTTTTTTCTTTTTCCCAAAAGAGCTCTAAGATTTTTTTAAAGAAAAATCTCTCGTGTGTTTAAAGAAAAACTTCTCACTTCTTTTTAAATTATATAATATTTTATTAAAGGAAAACTGGCTTTTAAAAGGAATTTTTCCTGAGATAAAAAAAGGGGAACTTTTCAGAATATATTTTTAAAAATAAAAATTTTCAGATTTTATTTTGAAAATATATTTTTCAAATGTAAAAAATGAAAAGCTTTTTGATTCAACGAATTTACTAATGATTGAGAGAAAAAAAAAAATTCCACGCTAAGTGCAAGTGACGATGAAGATTATTTTAGCAATATTAGTCAAAAAAATTAATTAATATTCTGCTAATAAATATAAATTAATATGACAAAAGATTCTTCTTGTCTAGCTCATTTTGGTTTTTTTTTTCATTTTGTGGAAAATGTGTAAAAGTCAACTTACTTGAGTCATTAATGAAAAGTATTTATATTAAGTAACTTGGATGACATTCTCCTAATTATAAGATAATAAGTTTTTAATAGGCTTTAGTCTAATACACTGAACGAAGTTCTAAACTATAAGGAAGTCTGCATAAGATGAGTGATGAATATTGTTATCTTCTAAGCAAGTCAGATGGTTAGGTCATATAGTGTATTTGCTTTCAGTACCCAATTGCTTCAGTTGAGAGTCAATACGAAATCTACTCTAGGCTTTGTAATCTGCTACAAAATTATACGGGCCTATATAATATGATTTGAATAATAATATTTTGGACATAACTATCCGAAGCTGATCCGGATGGGAAGTGAGCACGTGTGGTGTTTGGAGGTTAGGGTGCATCCGTTGTCAACAGCAGCACATGCACACAAAAGTCGGATCCTATGCACCGGCCCAATGCTATCTTAGCTTCTCAAGCCAACCCAAATGTCAAGACTGAACGCAACTCACAATTCAGAGATTTAAGAAAACACACGAGGTATATGAAGGGACAAAACGCACTGACAGACGTACACATTCCATATTTTCATTTACATTTTCATGTTGGTTTATTAGTAGGGATAGAAATACCCAAGCTTGCTGATGTCTTTTATGATGCCTTTATGAGTTCGTATACATTAAAGAGGAATTGTCAGCTACTTGAGCACTTCAAAGAGTATAATATAATAGACACTGTGTTTAATTTCTCTGTTAAGTTATATTTGTGTTTGGCACTTCTTAATTTTTTATTTAAAAGTAAATATATTTTATATTATATCTTTTAAATTTAAATTATTTATTCATTATTAAAAAAAAAGATAATCCAATAAACAAATTAGATTCAATACAATTTAAGTGTATTGTGGTGCCATAAACAAGGTGTTCTATACTCTAATAACTCCTTGAACATAAGTTCATTGACACTTTTTAATGCTTTCATGTCTCTAGTCATAGATATAATAATGTTTAAATAGGTAAGATGATCAAGAACAACCTGTGAAGGTAATGTGTGTGGTAATAATGGTTTCCTTTTTTTATTATTATTTATTAAGAATAGATAATTATTAAATCAGCCTTTAGTGTTCGACTAAATGATAATTTTTTATGTGTGAAAAATAATATTATAAATCACAGTATAAACATATATTATTAATATAATTGACGGAGACATATATTATATACGGTGAACTTCATACATTTCAAAATTCTTTACCAAATCTCTTAAGAAAATTTTGAGTCCCTTACTTATTTTGGGTTTATCAATATGATCCAGAAAAGAATCTTCACATATGGTGATATAAATTATAATATCTATTTCAAATTTGTATAGGTGGATATCATTTATATAGCTTTCTTGTATACAAGATTCCTAACTTAATTTAATTGTTTTCTTTGTGAAAAAGTGTGCGAAGACTGTTCCTTTCCACTCTCACAATTATTCTTTGTGACAAGAAGATAACTGCCTTTTCTTTATGCTTGGTAGAATGACATTTTTAATTTATTGCATTGAACATCTCTTCAATGCTTCAAAGTGAGGATTTGGATTTTCTTTTACTTTTCATCTATAGTTGTGGAAATCTTTCTTAGCACAATATGGACAATTAAAGAATTATATCTATTCAGTGGAGGGTTGTCCCTTTAATTAAGGTCATGTCCATTGAATAATTATTATATCTCTTCATAAAATAATATAATTTATCTCTTTATTAAAAAATTATGTTTATTTATAAAAAAAAACTTAATGTCTGTAAATAGACAATTTCTATCAATATTCAGGAAGTTTTTGGACTTGGAAAATCTAGTGTTCATATATTCACTCAATTTTATCTTGAGTAGATAAAAAGAAAACTATCACTTTATAAAAGTCATGCATTATTATTTTGGCTTGAGTTTTGGGAGGATAAATTATGCTTAAGGTTCTTCATTGTATCATTCTACCAAAAATTCGTCATTTAACTCAATTTGTATCCGAAGTTTAGAATTGATGAAAGTGAATTATACTTAAAGAAAAGTGTTGCCCACACATTAAAACTTGTGCACATCATTTTTTCTTCTCTTTACTTTTCCATGAATCGTTTCCACCTATTTTTATACTAAATATTTTCTCACAAGTATATGGTCAAAGTGTGTAGGTTGGCTTGAATTGAAGATACCCAAATTTGAAAGTGAATCCAGGCCTTGATTGGCTAAATTTAAATATTATTTTTATAATAAAAAAGAAAATGACGAAAATCTAAAATGAAAATAATAAAATAAACAGAAGAAGGGACTAAACTAAAGTCGGGGCAACCAAGCTTAAAGGTAGTAGTGGGGGACCAAAAGACAGGCTGTTAAAACTATAGTTTGCCAAACCCATTTGTTTTACAGGCCTGGCTCATTTGACAATACTAACTTTTAGGTATTTGCTTTCAGTATCCAATTGTTCCAATTGAGAGTCGATATGAAATATATTTTAAGCTTTGCAATCTGTTTTGATAACAAAATTTTATGGATCAATATTTCTAGTTCTGAAATGTTGATATTATTAGTTACTTCATTCTTTTCAATTTTTTTTGCTTTTCAAGAAGGTTGTGTATAAATTAAAAAATAATTAATTAATGTATTACTCTTATTTAATTTCTTCTACTTATAGTACAATTAAAAGAGAGAATGAGTGAGTTATCATTATATAAGGGCATAAAAAGAAAAGTAAATTTGACATCATTTTAAAATTCTAAAAATGTAATATTTTTTTTAAAAAAAAATTCTCCAAAACAGGAAAAAAAAATATAGAATGGAGGGAGTAACATATAATTCCATATTCCTAACTTAATTGCATTATATAAGGCTAAACCGATTTCTCACGATTATTCTTTGTAACAAGATGATTGCTTTTTCTTCATGCAAGGCGCAATTACAATCTTTACAACTTCTGACGATCTCAGTTAATGCTTTTTAATATACCTCGCACTACTTAATTTTATAATGAATATGCGAAATAATTTAAATTAACGAATATAAGAGCATAATTGAAAAATGATAAATAGTATTTTAAACTTTTAAAACGACAAATCAATTGAAATAAATATTTTTCAACAAAATGATATCACTTTTTTTTAAAAAAAAAATTATGGCCCTCTTATATTGTCTTTGATTTTTTTTATTACTAAAATAAACAACTTTACGGTAGATTGTGCTAAGCAAGATCTCATATGATTAAAGATGAAAAGTAAAAGAAAATCCGAGTCCTCACATCCAAGCTAAATCAGATTGAGAAGCAGTAAAGAATGTGATTGTATCAAGCATAAAGGAAAAAAAGAACTCTTCCATAACAGTCTTTAAGTTGGGAATCACACTTTTACAGAGGAAACAACTCTATTAAGTTAGGAATCTTTAAAATTTGCATTGATAAAGCTATCTCGCTCCTTCAATCTTCATCTTGCAAATCTGCATTTTGCTATTCTCTGTGCTCTCTCTCTCGCTTTCACTGATACAAAACCTTTCATCTGTTTTCACCTTTTCTGCAGATTTGTTTCATTACTTGAATTGAATCACATTTTCTTTGCTTTGTTTCTCTTGAGATCTAAAAAAAAATAATAAAAAAACAAAAACACGAAAAAAAAATCCAAGAGAAAAGCTCTATCTCTCTTAAGTTGTTTGTTGTCTGCTTTGAAGAAAAATTGAAGCATAAAGCTGTTCTGCTGGTGTCAGGTACTTGAAGGTAATATGATTCATCTCTCTGAATTTTCTTAATTCTGTCTAAGAAACAAGCAAGATTTTAGTTGTTGAATTCGTTTCAAATTCCGTGAATTCATTTGTTGTGAAGTTAATATTCACCTGCCTTTTTTCTATTGGTTTTATTGTCAGAAATTACTGCCAATTTTTATAGTACCATTTAAATTAATATATAGTTTATTAAAGTTATTCAATTTTGACAAGATTTTAGTAAAATTATTCTATATCAAAGTAATATTACTCCCATAAAATCCAAAAATGATGTATATCTCTGTTATTATTACTCCCGTGTCTTTTAATTTCTGTTTGTTGTGCTTTAAATAGGAGTGAAGATCATCAACTTCCCTGGGTCCGTCCCTTTCCCAAAGGTAAGCGGTCCGAAATCCTTGTTGTTGCTGTATGGTATGTCTATGTATTGATTTTATATTTATTATTATTATATTATTATGTGATATTTGTATTTATATCATTATATTTGGACTGCGATATATCGTTGACTTCTTTGTTAACATAATATTATGGGTTAGTGTTTACTTTTTATAGTTTAAAAAGTTACTTTTGTTTATTTTATCAAATGAATGTAATTTAGACAATTTTTTTGTCAACTCATAAGCTTATTTAATGTATATGAAAGCAAAACACTTAATTTAGAATTTGTTTGATTGAGTTCTACTTGTAAATTTGTTTAATTTGCGAGTTTAGAGTGAGTTAAGTTTAAACTAATAAAATAAGCTTCTTAGTTAAATGAAAAGAGTTTAAACTTAATAAATTTTATGTAAGCAAAACATAAGCTCAACTTAACTTAGTTCATTTTCATCCTTAGTTACTGGTTCAAAATGTTAAAATGCATGACAAAAAAAGTTTAAAAAATCTTTTATAATAGAAAAAAGAAAAATCATTCATATGGTTAAAATACTTACTTTTTCCAATCACACAAAGTGCGGCTACAACGACAAATATTACTTTTGCCACGTTAGTGTAAAAATATAAATTAATATGACAAAGATTCTTCTTGTCTACCTTGTGTTGTTGTCTATTTCCTTTTGTGGAAGATGTGATCAATTCCCTTTCTCATAGAATGCTTGATCACTCTAACCTTAAAGGGAACATCAGAAATGTGTAATAGAATTCAAAATTTTAGCAGTGGAACTTACCTATTACCTTGGACTAGGTCACTGTTGAGATGGTAATATGGTAAGTTAATGAAAGCTTCACTTTTCAAAGAATTGTATTATGGATTTATTATAAGTGTGGTTTGCATTGGCAAAACACCAATCGATATGGCGTTTTATAGAAAATTTGTTCCAGTAAAATGCCTAATCAAATTAGTACTTTATATTAGTGTTTCTTCTTAAAAACGCCAAATAGAATGGCGTTTTGTAGGAGAACCAAAAACAGTGGTAAGTTGGGAAATAGTTGAATTTGTGGTATTTCGATAAATAATTTTAAAAATTATATTTTATAGGTAAATTTAGCTCAATAAATTTGTAGAACTATTTGTTGAATAAAAAATAAAATAATATTATAGTCTTTAAAAACTAGCCTTTTGAAGAAATTAGTTGAAGTAACATTTAGCTTTTAAAAGCTAATTACTAATAATTTGTGTCTCAATTTACCCACTTTTTCAACAAATGACAAATTTTACTTTCACACAATTAATATTCAAGCAATACTCCCTCACTCTCTTATTAATTACATTCTCAAGACAACCATCCCTCATTTTTTTTCTAAGCTATTTTTTCTTCTTCCTCTCCTCTCTTTTCTCTTCTCCTTTTCCTTTTTTTCCTCCTTCATCTTCTCCTTTCTCTGAACACACCAGACATCACAAGTCCTACCATCACCACCTCCACCCATGTAGCTCTGCCACAGATTGCATGATGTCATCACACCACTACCACATGAAGCTCTACTTTTTGTTTTGCTTCACCTCTTGAACTACGGGTACGCATGGGACAGTATGGATGAGATTTTACTGATCCTAAAAATCTTTTGGGACACAAAATCCCGTCTTGATCTTGTCCTGAAATCTTATTATCTCTTGTCTAGATTCCAAAAAAGGTTATCCCGGTCCCGTCCTAAACACAATTGCCCCATCCCACCCTGAATTTTTACCTTTTTTTTTGAAAAATAAAAATGTAAATTTGCCTTTAACACCAACAGAATACTTTTACACTTTCCTTCATTTATTTTCTTTGTAAATGTATATCTAGAAAGCTTTTTTTGTTTATCAATTTTGTATTCATTGTCTATCTTTTTTATTGAGATTTATCATTCTCATTTTTCATAAGAAAGCACAAATAATAATTTTTATATAGTGCAATCTCAAATATATGTGTGTATATATATATATAAATAGAGAGAGAGAGAGAGGCTTATAGAAATAAATTTTAATGTTTTTTCTTTCTTTTTTTTTTTCTATGAGAAAGAATAAGCTTTATTATTCTATAATTTAAGGAACTATCACTAAGCTGCTTGGCATGAATTTTGGTCTTTAAAATAATTAGAAATTCTTTATCAAAACATAATAATTAAAATTATTACATATCATCAGGACAATTGGGATGGGACCAAATTTTAAGCATTTGGGACAATTGGGATGGGACAAGACTATGTAAATTTCAAGATGGAAATGACCTTGTTTCGGTACCGTTTCGAAAATTTGTTAGGACACAAGTACTTGTCTCATCGTATTCCGATTCTCAGGTAGTCCTATACTGAATGTGTACCAAAACTCTTCGGATTAGGATGGAACATCCAGATGTCCCATCGTGTGTCCACCACTATGATCCTATCTTAGAGGAGGTAGTAAACCGTTAAAAAAAGATATTATTTTTTAATAATATACAATCTACAGAAAATTCAAGGAAATATCAATTAAAAATTATAATTGGCAATGGAGAGGCAATATAATAATTAAAATGTGGAGTGAAAACTTAAAATTAAGATAACACATATTTGATAGTAGTGTATATTATACAAAGAAGCTATATGCATCACACACTTAGTTTGTTTGATTCCTCAGAAATTAAAATTATTCATGAATCTTTACCTCGCAACTTCAACTTTTAGATTAAATCAATTTCCCACCTCTACATAGGTCAATATAAGGAATTGCTGCTGAAAGCAGTTAGAAGCAAGAATGGAGTGTCTAACCATGGTAGCTGAGAAAATACTGGACTACACAATGGCCCCAGTGGCACGACAGGTTGGTTATCTGTTATTCTACAACAGCAATGTGAAGGAATTGAAGGAGAAAACTGAGAATCTGCTGCATGCGAGAGAAAGTGTGCAAACAAGAGTCGAGGCTGCCTTTAGAAATGGATATGAGATTCACAATGGTGTTCATGCATGGCTACAAAAAGTAGATGAAATGGCGAGGAAGGTGGAGGGTCATATTCAGGATGACCACCACAAGAAGACAGGGTGCTCTAGCAGATCATTTCCTAAATTTTGGATGAGACATCAGTTAAGCAGGAAGTCAAAGAAGATGGTTCAAGAGATTGAAATCCTCAAGAAAGAGGGACAATTTGAGCATGTCTCTTACCGGAAAGCTCTTAATTTGATACAAAACCTTTCATCAGCCACAGGTGATGAGGACTTTGGATCAAGGGTTGAAACACTTGAAGCCATTATGGAGGCACTGAGAGATCCTAATGTGAACAAGATCGGAGTATATGGGATGGGCGGTGTGGGAAAGTCCACTTTAGTCAAACAGGTTGCGCAGAAAGCTCAACAAGAGTTTGATGTGGTAGTCATGGCAACTATAACACAGAATCCAGAAGTGGAGAAAATCCAGGGGCAAATTGCTGACATGTTGGGACTTAATTTGAGTAATGAGCAAAGTTTAATGGGTAGAGCAAGTCGTCTCCTTGAGAGATTAAAGAAAGAAAAAAATGTTCTGATAATTCTAGATGATCTCTGGGAAAAGCTTAACTGGGATGACATTGGCATTCCATTTCTAGAGGAGCACAAATACAACAATAAGAAAATAAACATCTCCTCTGAAATGCACCAGAGGGATTGTAAATTCTTAATGACCTCTAGGATTCGAGAGGTTTTGTCAAATATGAATTCCCAAAAGCATTTTTTCTTGAGGCCATTGCAGGATATTGAAGCTTGGAAGTTGTTCAAGGATAAGGCTGAGCTTGATGAGTCTATTGGCAATGGTGAATTGCTTTCTATAGCACGTGAAGTTGCTGAAGAGTGTGGTGGGTTGCCACTTGCTGTTGTAACTATTGCGAGTTCATTAAAAAACAAGAGAATATCAGAGTGGAAGGTTGTCTTGCAAGAACTAAGAAATCCTGCTCCAACAGGTATGCAGAATGATATATATAGACCAATTGAAGTGAGTTACCAAAATTTAAAAGATGATCTCCTCCAGTCACTTTTCCTGCTTTGTGGAATATTTCCGCAGAATGTTTGGATTAGTGATTTGTTTAAGTATTCTGTTGGGCTAGACTTATTTAAACACATTCCTAAAGTGGAATATGCTCGAAATAAATTTGATTCGTGTATTCGTAAACTAAAAGACTCATGCTTGTTATTAGATACAGATAGTTCTAATGAGCATTGCGAAATTCATGATGTTGTCCGAGATGTGGCCTTAAAGATAGCATTGCAGCATCAACATTGTTTTGTGAAAATAAATGAACTTTTGGAAGAATGGCCTGAGGAAGAGCAAATGAAAAATTGTAAGACAATCATATTACAGTACTGTGATTTAAATGGCATTTTTGAAAGGCTCTGTTGTCCAAACCTCACCTTTCTTTTAATAGACAATGAAGACCCCTCTCTAAAACTATCAGACAACTGTTTTGAAGGAATGCCTAGACTCAAAGTACTAGATTTGACTAGGATGAAATTGGAGTTCTTACCTTTATCAATTAGTCTCTTGAGCACTCTTCGTACCTTGTGTCTCGACCAGTGTTCTTTAAGAAAAACAGAGGTCATTGGAAAGTTGAAGTGTTTAAAAGTCCTCAGCTTTTTGAAATCTGATATCAAACAATTGCCCGAAGAACTAGGGCAATTGACCCAGCTACAATTACTGGACTTGACTGCCTGTTCTCAACTAAAATTAATCCCACCCAATACCTTGTCAAGCCTTAAAAAGTTAGAAGAGCTGTACATGGCAGACAGTTTTGTGAACTGGGACGTTATTGATCCAATGGACCAGCAGCAAAGTAATGCTAGTGTTGCTGAACTAGACAATTTGCCTCTCTTGACCACATTAGTAGTTCATATTCCTGATGAGAGAATGTTGCCAAAAGTCCTGACCTTTGAAAGACTTCAAAAGTACAAAATACTTATAGGAAATGTCTGGGATTGGTCTTCTGAGACAGAAACTTCAAGGATCCTGAAGCTTTGGCTTAGCACTAGCATTCACTTGAGAGATGATGTCAAAAGACTGCTTGACACTGTTGAAGAATTGCACATTGGCAAATTGGAAGGAGCAATGAATGTTCTTCCTGCCCTAAACAATGAAGGTTTATCACAACTACAGCATCTTTATGTCACTGATAATGATGAGATTCAGTGTGTAATTAACTCATTGGAGGTCATCCATTCCATTGATCTCTTCCCCAACTTGAAGTCAATGGTTCTCCAAAATGTAATGAACCTTGAAAAGTTATGCAGTGGGTCTCTTACTGGAGAATCCTTTTCTAAACTGAAGACTATAAAAGTAAAAAACTGTGTTAACTTGAGGAGCCTGTTGTCAGCTTCCATTGCTAGAAGTCTTCCACAACTTGTTGAAATTGAACTTGAGGAATGTTTTCTTATGGAAAGAGTGGTTTACGATGATGAAAAGGCTGCTGGCATACTCCAATTTCCTAAGTTATGCTCTTTAACTATACAATCTCTTCCTCAATTACTTGGATTCTATTATGAAGACAATGATCTTGGCACTTCGGATGCACTTTTTTGTGAGAAGGTATGCTAACAACTTTCACTCTTAATTCAAATATTTTAATATTTTAATATTTGAAATTAGATTTCTTGTATGAACATTATGGAGATTAATATTAACTATGTTGCTATAGGATAATTAAAAATATAGACTGGAGTCATTTGTATGTTTTTCTTTTCTTTTTTTTCTTTAGGGAGGAAGAGCTCTATGAAGTGTTACCTCTTTAATTACAAAAGTAGTCATAACGTATTTGTTATCATTAACTATTCTTTTTATTTGTGAAAGCTTATGCAGTTTGGCCAAAACATATTTTTCAAAATAATAACATGAAATATGAAATGTGTTTTTTTTTTTTGGTAAAGGTGTTCTGATCATTTATGTTGATATCATGTTTTTACCAAGTTAATATTAAAATGGAAAAATTATCAAAAAAATACAAAAATTTCCCAATCTACTAGCTTGTGAAAATAAAAACAAGTTATTCTATCATAAAGATAGACATAAACTTTTTAGGAATCTATAAATTATTATTGTTGATATTATCATTTCATATTTCTGTGAGGTTTTCTAATATAAAATTATAACAGCATAGGAATTCAAAATAAGACCAACATATTATGCAGTTATCATATTTCTTCACTTATAAACTCCTATGTTCTCAAAACTTGCACATATCTCTAACTAATGTTACTTGACAAGGCGCTACACTTAAATCTAATTATTAACAGTTGATTAATAGAAATGTTAGTCAACAGTTAATATGATTAAAATACCCTAAAAGGGTTCTAAATTTATTCTCTCTTTTAGTTAATTTTTTTTTCACTCACCTCCCTTTTATTTCAAAATCTACACATATCTCCTCTATAATATGAAAATACAACACACTTAAATTTAACTTATAACAATTTCACCCTCCAAAATTTATAAATTGGAATCCATGAAATTTTTGTGATATTTTAAGCTATATATGTTAAAAAGTAATGAAAAGCCACTTGCTAAATATATCCTAAATCTCTCATTTAAATTAAACAATAAAAAATATAAATATAAAATAAAAATACTATATATATTGAATTACATTATATTCAAAAAGTTCACATGGGCCATATATAATTTAATTAATGCTTGCATATAAAATTGAATTTGAGGCAAAAAAAACTAAGTATCTAAAAAGAATATTATTTAGTAGTGTTAGTTAATTGAGTTTAAAGTACAAATTTCTAAAATATATGGGAGAGGTAAGTGAAAAATAAAAAATTACAAATTATATGGGAGATTGGCGTAATTTAATCTTAAAATTATCAAATGCCAAACAACTCAACAATCGTAAAGTATACTGATTATAGAATGAAAGTACAATAATGTTATACGTTTATGTTAGAAACTAAATCTATAAAATTAGACAAAACCAAATGTAACTTTAGATTTTCATAGAACATCTATGATTTCTAGCACATAAAGAATACTTTCATTTTGCCTCTGACAATGTATGGCCATGTGTTTAAACTGTAGGTTATGTTCCCTAGCTTAGAGAAATTGACTATCGATGATCTGGATAAGTTGAATATGATATGGAATAGACTTATGGCAGAAGACAATACTCACAATTCTTCTATTCATGACAAGGTAGTTTCTCATTAATTTTTTTTTATGATTAACTTTTAGAGATAATATTGATAAATATTTAGTGGCTCTGATTACATACACAAGACTTGCAAGATTATTACAATCGGGGTAAACTATTATTTTTTAACACTTTTTATATGTTATTAATAAAAAATGGAAAATTTCTATTTAGTCTTATTTTATTCTTTTTTCATATTGCATATAATCATTAATTTTTTAGATAAATAAATTAATAACATAACACGCATGTGTAAGTTACTTAGCTTTGTTTAACAAAATTTGGATATAATATCTAAATTCAAGTGGACAAAAGTTTATGGGCTTCAATTCCGAGATTTGTTTGACAAAATTTGTAGATAGGCTTGTTTGCTTTAGGTGTTTTCTCTATTTATTTTTAGTGAAAATGAAAACAGTGTTTAAAATCGAAAAAAATTATTTTCAGAAATAACTAATCACAATTTTGTTAATTTTAGATTTCTATTTATTCTCTTTTCTATAAAAAATGACTAATAATTTAATAAAATCCCCTAATGATGATTGTTAGGTATTTAAGAAATATGAAAACAAGTAAAAATGAAAACAAATAAATATGTTTTCAGAAAATAAAAGTTAGATGAAAATACATTTGAGGAAATGAGAATAGAAACCCGACAGTTGTCCTTTTGGTTTGAGAAGAAAAAGAGAGAGAGAGATTCCTTTTATTAAGGTTCTATGGATATACTTGTTCTTTCTAAAGTTATTTTATACATGCTTTTATTTTTTATTTTTTTTATCTTTTTTGCCATTAAACAATTTAAATACCAAAATGATGATGATTAAATAATACAAGTAATTTATTGCACAGATGAAAGAGACATGGTATAACCAAATTGCTGATAGGTCATTTTGCAATTTGAAAATGCTCAAAATATTTAATTGCGAAGGGATCTCAAAAGTACTCTCATTTAGCTTACTGAACCTTCTAAACAATTTGGAAGAGCTAGAAGTGGAACATTGTAATTCAGTCGAGGTGATATTTGACTTGGAGAAGATCACCAGTGAAGAGAGACATGTTGTACCAAAGTGCCACTTGAGGAAATTGATTTTCTTTTCCCTACCAAATCTGAAGCATATATGGAATAAAGATCCACAAGGAATTCTTGATTTTCAAAACTTATCTATCATAAAAGCTATCATTTGCCAACATATGAATTATCTGCTTCCAGTTTCTGTTGCCAAAGCTCTTCCCAACCTTCTGGAGTTGGTGTTAGAGAAATGTACTGGGTTAGAGAATATTGTTGCAAAGCAAGAAGGACTAGATACAGCCATCAGTTTTATGTTCCCTAAAGTGAAATACATGAGGCTTTGGTATCTACCAAAACTAAAGGACTTTTACCCAGGAAGATATATGACAAAGTGGCCACAACTAAGGAAATTAACTTATGTATATATTCATAAAGAAGTGAACATTTTCAGGTCAAAATATACATGTAGCAGAGAGTCATATTTTGATGATCGACCCCAAACTTTAGTTCAAGAATCGTCCTCGGTTGAAGAGGTTTGTCCTCATCTTTTTTATTTTATTTTTTTCACTTTGCACTGTTAAGATTCCTTATAAAAAGGTCATCTTGGGCTCAAGTTAAAATCATTTAGTGATTATAGAATTCATGTTAATGATACAGAATAATATCAATGCTTTTGTCAGTTCCTTTTCTTCCTATCATCAATTTTAATGATACAGAAATAATACACAGCCGAATCCAAGGCACAAGCTATGATTTGAAATTGGAAAAAAGATATTTTTAGAATTTCTAGACATACATGGGAATTGTAGAAAAGTCCAGTAAGCTTGCATTTAAGAAATTCAAAGCTTGCATGGGAAAGAAGTTCTAAATTTCTTTGTATTTTAAACCACATTAACCTTTATTGAAAGAAAGAAGTTCTTGAAGACCAATATTCTTTATTTAAAACACCATTTTGTTTGATTTTTTTTTTATGAAACTCCCTAGTTTGCTTCAATCTAAAATATAAATAAGGAAAATTCTATTTGTACACTACACTTAGTGTGTAAATCCAATTGGTTATTTATTTACATGGATAAAATTATAAACTAAAAAGTATAAGAAATATATAATGAAAAAAATATAGAAAGTAGGTGTAGATAAATATAGAATTACTCTATAATAAACATTTCGCTTCAAATGGTGTCTCAGGTTATCCCCAACTTACAAGAGTTGACACTAGATCAAGATGACTCTACTCTAGTGACTTGGTTATTAGAACATTCAAAAAACTACTTTAGCAGAATAAAAGTTCTGAAACTACAATTCTTTCAAGAACAAATGAGTTTATCATATTCATTCTTTCAAAGAATATCTAAGGTGGAAGTTCTTGTTGTGGCACATAATTCATTTGAAGAAATATTCCCTTGTGAGAACCAAGCTGGTGATGGAACAGAGCATGAAAATGTAGTACAGGTAAAAAATTTATACCTTGAGGATCTTCCTAAATTAAGGCAAATATGCAAAGAAGGTTATAATATAAGGTTGAATGAACTTATGGTTCGGGAGTGTCCCTGTTTGTTGAACTTAGTGCCCTCATCGATAATAATGAGCCATCTTACATCACTATATGTATATAAATGTGAGGGCCTGTTATATTTAGTGGCACCATCCACAGCAAAAAGCATGAGTCAACTCACTGTTATGAAGATAGAGGACTGCAAGATGATAAAGGAAATAGTAGCAGACAAGGTTAATGCTGACGCTGAAGAAGGAGATCATGAGATTACATTCAGCAAAATGAAAATCATACAACTTCTGAGTTTACCATTGCTGGAGAGCTTTTCTTCAGGGAATTATGCATTCAAATTTCCATCTTTGGAAAATGCACTTATCTGTGAATGCCCGAATTTAAAGATATTCTCTAAAGGGGTCCCCATCACACCAAAGCTGCGGAAAGTAGATGTTGAATTGGAAAAAATGGACTGGTATTGGGAGGGCGACCTTAATAAAACTGTACAGAAGATGTATGTAAATAAGGTATGCAGCTGTTCCCTTCTCCCTTCCCATATTATTATGAAAGAGTGTTTCAAAAATGAATTACATAGTCGGATCAACTATTCTCAATTGTACAGGAGGCCTATGTTAGTGAGGATTCCTTGTCACATATGGGCAATGATCACCTTGAAGGCCATCCTCCAGTGGAGACAAAGATGAATGAAATTGAATTGGTTGAAGGTGGCCAAGTATTTGATGTAGAACTTCTCTCGGCATCAGGGGGCACAAAAGAGGAAAAATATGACTTGCAAATACCTCAACAGCAGATTCCAAAATTAGAGGTGGCTCCAGAAACTGAGACTGCACAGACTCAAAAACAAGCTTCCATCACAATTTCTGGAGCAGTCCATATTGAAGGTAATAGAGTGGGCATTGTTAATATCCCTTATGCCACTCTAGTTTTTGGTATGATTTGGGTCTTCCACTAGGGAATCGTTTATTCATTTTTTCTGTTTTTGGAAGCATTTTGTCCTGATTCTCAAATGCTACTTCTCTAGATTTTTTTTTTTTATTTGTATTAAATGAATATTGCTGCAGGGGTGTATGTACAAAGCAAGGATGAGAGCACTGATACTCAAACCAACAAGGCATCATTGTCAGGTTTTATAGTCAAAGTTTAACAAGCTTAGCTGCATTTTTTCCTCCCTTGCCTTCTTTTGCTTTTTTTTTTTTTTTTTTTTTTTTTTTTCTGTTTTAACCAATGTGTTTATTGCTTTCCTGACCCCATCCCCCAAAACCAAAGATGCAGATGTTATTTCTGATCAGAACAAAGAAATCAGTCTAGTTTGGCAAACTGAAGATAGCATTCAAGACCAAGGTGTCTCTTCTATTATAGGCCAGAAAGGAACTACTCTTGATACAAGCAGTATGGATATTATATTTGAAAAAGACATCAAGGATTCTACTTTTGATGATGAAGGTGGTGGTGTTCTTGGTGATGGTAATGAGGTGGTTGTCTATGGCCAGGGTACCATGAGTATTTCTACTAGCATTAATGTGACTCCTTCATCAGGTTTGCATTATTGCCATGCATTATTCTCAACATTTCTCCTCTCATGTGTCATTCTGTCTTATTGCATTTTATTCAATTCGCAGGCGAAATTGATGCTGCTACTCATGTGTTCTATGAGGAACCTACTTCAGAAGATGCAGTTTCTGGTAAGCATTTAGATTATCCTTGTCACATTCAATTCTTAATTTTCTTCTCTTTTTCTTGGGAAAATGATTTTATCTCTTCTTTTAGGTTATGGGACAACTTCGGAATCAGTTTGTGCATCACCACCTAAACCAGCAGTTAGTGCTGATTCTTCCATTACCAACACAAATTGCACTACAAACATCGCAATCCCTGAGGGCTTAAGGAAGTTTAGAGATACCATTGAGCTAAACGATGAGGACATTGCTTTGGTGAAGCAAGCAGTTGCTCAATGTCCTAATCTGTTGGAAATAAAGGGAAGCTTTAGAGCTCGTTTCTATGGCTTGGCTTACAAAACATTGGCAGAGTTGTTACACTTTCTAAATACTGAGAGTGCTCTGACCATCACCCAAGAGCATGAGCAAATGTTTCAAATGATGTGTGATGAGACTATTCAATTTGGTTTTGATAGAAAATGGGTGGAAGAGATGAGAAAGTGCGTTGCAAGAGATCCAGAAGTCGATCGTGCCCAGAAGCGGCTTAAGGAATTAAGGCAAGAGATGGATACGTTGGAAAAAAATTTATTAGATAGGAACAAATGTTTTCGATCTATGTGAAAAGTGAGAAGGAAAAAAAAAAGAAAATATTATTTGACAGAAGATTTACTTGAAGTTTGAGTATGGAAGATTATATGGATAACACTATTATATCCAATTAATGTACCAGATTTCATGTTCTATCTAAGTCATCATAAACTTGTGACTATAAGAGATCTTTTATACTTGATGGAATGTCTATATTTGTTTGAAGGCGATGGCAATTGTCCAGAACAAGTGTCCTCAAATGGCAACATTGCTTGATGCATGCTGGAAGGATTTTGAAAGAACTGGCAGCTAGCACTATTCTACTAAATTTGGGAACCAAGGAATCCATGCAGAAAGATTGTCTCTCAATAATTGGTAGCCCATGGATGGCATGCTCATAGACATGGATAATCATGTCTTCTCAAAATATATTTCAAGAAAACTCAAGATTTAAACTGCCAAGTAGGTCAAAATGATCATATTGACTCCATGACACCTGCTAAAATCCTAAGCTCCAAGCACCCAATTGCATACAACTCTTCAAGTCTATAAACGTGTCTGACAGAGTTATAAATTTCAATTAAATTCGTGCAACTTCTAACATTCAATTTTCTTAACTTTTAAAGTCTAGATATGTCATTATTCATCTTAAAAACGTGTTATTACTCAACTCTGCATGAGTCAAAAGCTTAAGTTTCTACAAACCAAAAAAGTTAAATCAACATGGTAGACTTTAAAAAACTTAAGTTATATGTTATTAAAAAGTAAGACCAATAAAAATTTACCTATTCTAAATGGTATATTCTTTGACATTTTTTTTTATATAGTTTAAGGGCTACTTCAATGAGAATGATATATAAATATTTTAGAGTTATGCAATTTTATATCATTAGTGTTTTAGATGGATTTGAATTATTTTAAAAAGTTGCTTATATAATTACCAAAAACAGTTCCCTAAAACTTTTGTTCTACATATTGTAGAAGTGAGATGAGAGAGAGAAAAAAAAAACAAAAAATAAAAGTTGTATCAGTGGGGCCATTTCTTTTGATACACCTCATTTTTCTAGCCACACACTCCATTTCTACTTTCTTAAATTTTTCTTCACTTATGTTAAACACACAAACCTCATCCACCCCTTGCTAGCACATCCCAACACTGACCCACCTCAAATTTTCACCAACCAAAATCGATTATTATATTTTTTTTACTAGATTTTCAATCTTAGGAATTTTGAAATCCATGTATGTCGGAAATACACATACATATTTGGAAATCCATATCTGATGAAAATACTCCATCCGTTGTATATCTTTTATTGTTTTAGAATTTTCATTTTGTCTTAAAATTATTGTATTTTTAAATTTTTAAGACCTTATTAAAGTTATTTTTTCATATTAACTATTATTGAATTAACAATTTTTCTATCACGTTCCCTTAATGGTCATTAAATGCTGTGGCTAATGTTGATAATAAAGGAGAAAAATTAATGTTGTGGTTTAATTCTCTCTTTCATATTTATTTCCTCCCTTACACCCCGTTAATTTTCTTTCTCCAATTAATTGCATCAATTATTGTATATTCTCTCAAATTCATTTATAATTTAGGGTCTAGTATTTATATTAGGATTTAGGGGTTAAATTTTAGAGTTTATGGTTTATATTGTTTAGAGTTTATATTAGGAATTTGGGATTTATACTCTAAGGTTTAGGATATATATTCAAGGTTTAAGATTTAAGATTTATATTCAAAATTTAGGGTTTATATTTTGATTTAAGATTTACTTCATAGAGATTAGGACTTGGCAAATACTAAACCTTAAAATTTTAAACTTTAAACCGTAAATTCAAACTATAATTTTAATTCTTAAACTTTAAAGTCTAAAATCTAAATCTTAGAATATAAACATAATTAATTTATCTTAAACTCTATTTATTTTTAGTGAAAATGTAAATCCCTTTGTGTACATTTTGATGTGCATCCACCTAGTTTTGGTCGTTTTGTAAAGACAAAATAATAAATAAAAATTAAGAGAAATACAAAAAGTAAAAAGATGTGTAAAGATAGTGGTACACATAATATATCTGAGAAGGGGAAATGCTCATTGCATATTCACTTGTGCACACCTCTTTTCTACACCCTTTATTTTGTAATAATATGAGTAAATCTATAAATAAAAAAGTAAAAGAGATATAAAACAAATATAAAAAGTGGATGTAGAATTTTGAGTGTACTCATAGCATATCTTTAATAAAAGTATGTTTCCACCCTACATCTCTTTGATCATGCCACATAACATGACATCATGTTGTTTTAACAATTTCTTTTTTTTGGTTAATTTTACCCAATAACTTACTCAACCTACATTAAAGATACAAATCTTATTCAGATTATTATATAGTAATTATGGTTACCTCCTTTTATTAACATATGCTTCAAGAAAAGGTTACTCAACTGGCAAGTTTAATTTATTTACCAATTGAGCCATATGTATGGATGAGTGTTCAATCAACTTGAAATTTATTGAATTTCTAAGATCTTGACTGCATGTATTTGTGAAGCACGAATTTATTACAAGATTCCTCAAGCCATAACTAATTTGGTTCAAGCCAGGTAAGACCTCGAGGGCAACAAAACTCTTCCTATCAAATTTTAACAACCACTTTGGTCATAAAAGTTGTGTTACTTCTTGTCTCAACCTCTATTCCATGGGGTTAGGATTGGTTCAGAAATAATAAAATAATACTACAAGTAGAACTAACCTCTCATTTGGAACAATATGAAGTTTAGGGGATAGGAAGTGGTACAGAAGATTGTGTTCTCAATGTTTCCTCCAACCACAAGAAGATTAATTAAGATGCTATTTCAATTAAGCTAACAAGGCCGAGCTATAGGAATAAACCATGATGGTTGAGAAAATGTGTGACATAATATGACAAAGGGTGTATTTAATTTGCTAAAAAATGAGAGAAAGATAGCCCCCCCACCCCCCCCCCCACAAAAAAAAAAAAAATTGTCCCATGTTTGTTGGTTGCAAGAATTTAATATATATTTTTATTATCTTTCTATTAGCAGACATGTAAATTATAAAGTTATTAATATATATTTTTTTAATTTTCATAATTTCTTATAAATTATTTTAGTTTTTAAAAAATATCAAAATCTTATTATATGTTTTTCAATAGAAAAACAACATAAAGAATATTGTATTAGAAAACAATGATGAAACATTAATTTTTAAAACTATGAAGACTATTTTACAAGTTTTAGAAGTATAAGAACTAAAACTTAACTTTTAAAAAATTATAAGTTTTAAAAGAATTATTTAATTAATGGAGACTTGATAGACTTTAATATTAAGAACAAAAATTTAACTTTTTGAAAACTATATGGTCTATTTTATAGGTTTTGGAAGTATAAGGACTAAAATTTAACTTTCAAAAAATTGTAAGTGTTATGAATATTTTGATTAGATACCAATTTAATAGAATATTCTTTAGGGCTGACTTAGTATTTATTTATTTGTAATTTATTAAATAAACATTATCCTTTTAGGGTTAGGGTTTCACTTTCATTGTGTATATATATACCCTTGGTGGATGAATAAAGTTGACTCTTTTGGAGGCTCTATTTTTCTCTCCTCTCAACTCATCCTCTGTATCTACTTTTTCAAAACACGTTATCAGCACGAGAGACTCTACTATTTCCCAATCTCAGTTTCCACCAACTATGATTGCATCGAAGAAACAAGTTCACCATAAAAGAAAAGGGAATCGTTACTTGCATATTGCCACAAAGCAACAAATCCATGCCACCATGTCTATGCAGCAAGGTTTTTCTTTTAATTTAATTTCTTTTATGTAATTTAGAACTATTTCCTTTATTTCTTTAATGTCTACCCATATACTCTTGAAAGGAAAATTTCTGCCACCAGAAGTGGCAAAGCAATATTCATGTGGCTTTGGGATAAGTGCTATTCAAAGGCTTTGAGTAAATATTTAGCTTTGCATAAATAAAAAGCCAACTATAACAGTAAAAAGAAAATTCTACTTAAGGAATTCTTTATTCCTTTGAATGATAAAAGTTGTGCCAAATTTTATAGTATGTGAGCAATTTAATTCTTCAATTTGTATCATCCAGAAGTATGAGAAAAATTAATTTCTTGAATTTGCCTCATCCAGAAGTATGAGAAAATTTATTTTCTTTAATTTGTCTCATCCAGAAGTATGAGAAAATTTAATTTCTTAAATTTGTCTCATCCAAAAGCATGAGAAAATTTAATTTCTTTAATTTGTCTCATTCAGAAGCATGAGAAAAATTTGATTTCTTTTAATTTGTCTCATTCAGAAGTATGAGATTAATCTTTTAATTTGTCTCATCCAGAAGTATGAGTTAATTTTTTTAATTTGTCTCCTCCAGAAGTATGAGACAATTTTATTCATTTGATACACCCTCACTAGAAGTATGATGAATTTTAATATCAACAATTAAATTTCTATAAAATGGATCCTGGAGTTATCCATTCAAATACTATAAAGTGGATCTTGAAGTTATCCACCCAATTAATAAAATTATCAAAGTGGATCTTGAAGTTATCCACCCAATTGATATAAAACAGTAGATCCTGAAGTTATCTACACTCAAAAGAAATTTTGAAGTTATCTATACTCAAATATATGTGGAATAAAATTACGCATATTTTAATTTTCCTTACGCCCCTTTTCTAAATCTTTGTATGCATTTTTTTTGTTTTATATTAATGACAACTTGATCTCTTTGATATGTATCATCTAGAAGTATGAAAGTAATTTATTTTCTTAGTTGTTTGCAAAGTCTCATCCTGAAGTATGAGATAATTAATTTTCTTTTATATGTCTCAACCTGAAGTATGAGACAATATGATTCCTTTGATATGTCTCATCTAGATGTATGGGACATTTTAATTTCTTTCATACATCTTGTCTAAAAATATGAGATAATTTAATTTCTTTGATATATCTCATCTAAAAAATATGAGATAATTTAATTTCTTTAATAATGCAACTATGACAAGTTATCTTATTTTGCAATTTATTTTTATTGTTATTGTTCGAATTGAAGGAATGGATCCTTGAGTCATGACTAATAGCACAAAGTGGATCAAGTTATCCACATAGAAGTATGTTGCTATATCATGGGAGCTAACTTGTGAGAGAACATCCTACATGGGCTGACACTACTCTAAACTAAAACTTTGAGGTTAGTACTTTGTACATCTCTTCAATATATAATATTTGTCATTAGATCTTTCCATTTCTAAAATAAATTTTGACAATCTTGCTGCTCATTATGTCTATGTGTATTTGTAAACGTTGAAAATTAGGATTTTAAATCAGCAGAGAGATCTGCACAATGAACACCCACCATGCCTAATGATATTTTCAAATGTTTTTACCATAGACAAAGGAATGGGCATGGCACTTCAATTATTTTTACCATCTTAATCATAAGGATTTTTAAATGTCTTGTCTTAATCTCCTATTTATATCATAATAATCTCACTTGTTGTGTCTAACATAAATTAAGATATTATGCCATTAATTAGTCAATTATATATGGCATATGAATGTTAAAGTGTATTTGGGTGAATATTTTAGCTTTGTTTTAAATTATATATTTTGTTTAGTGATTTTGAATTTTGGAGGAAATATTTATCATTTTAGTAGCATTTAATTTTTCCACAAATCAAGTGAAAGGGGTGATGTGCTATATATGAGCTCTTTATATTTTGTGATCTTATTGAATAAGATTCAATTTAGCTTACTATATAAGTTGCATTGTTAAATGCATATTACTTGGGTGGTTAAAATTAACTTATTCCTTTACTAAGCCCTCTAGTACAATGTTATGGTACTTTGGGCTAGCTATTTGAGCATACTTCGCATTTGTTGGGGGTTTATGGAGTAACCCATACCTTCGGCATGTGTTAAATCATATTGAATCATTTGTTGGTATTTAGTTTATTGTTATGCCCTCAATTCAAGAACTTTAGTTGAAATTACAAATTTATCAACTTCACTCTTAGTGCTTCTTCGTCATACTTTCAACATGCTATTATGACTAATGTTTGGATAATTTTGAATATTATTTGAGGTTATTTATTCTCAGATTATCTATATGTTTCACTACTTTAAATTATCGAAGGATTATGCACTCAATTTGAAATATTCAAAAATGTAGGGTGTCTTACAAAGTTTATGTTTAGACCCCATGTAACATTTTGGTTATGCATTTCAAGTCCCAGCCTTCAAGGAAAGGGAATTTATGAATATTATTCATTGTTATTTTGTTGGATATATCTCTTATTTTGTAGTATTTGAAATATCATATTGTAGTAAAGAAAAATAAATCTCTACTAGAAAGCATAAGCCATTATCTCATAATGATTTTTTCTATTCCCTGACGTGAATGGAGAAACTATCAAGATATATAAGCACAAATATGGCTATGATTCGGAAAATATAGTATTAGTTAAAATACTATAAATACCTCCTACCAGAAGTGAGAGAGTAGTGAAGAAAAGAGGTAAAAAGATATTTGAAAAACTACTATTATATTGAGGCCATTGAGTTTGTACTTGTTGTACATCTAAATATCTTTTTAATACTTTTGAAGTATGAATGAAAGAAAGAGATTAATTGTTGAGACAATTTTGTTTCAATCAAATGATGTTTTCAAATTTGGCCATGATAATGTGACAATTAAATGTGTCAAATTTCTTTTCCTTGAATGTAATGAGAGTATACATAAGATATTATTATTGTAGTTTATTTAGTTAATTTACTTTTAATAATTCTAAGTCATTTGCTCTATTGTTTAAGCTTTATCAATTTCATATATTATATGATTTTACATTTCTATTGTACAAAATAATGTTACTACTATACTTAGTAATACAAAGATGATTGAGAGCTCCTAAAGAGCTGGAGGAATAAAAATGATGATAAAATGCTCTTGAAGAATTAGTTAATGTTTTCATTAAGAAATTATTTGCGTCTTCCTCTAATTTGTACTACATATATGCAATGGAAACATATGTTGTTGTAAACTAAAAATTTACAAGTCAAAATAAGTTTATTTTATTTGGCATGACCGTTGAGCCATCCCAAGTCAATAATGATGCAAAAGTAATTGAAAAACTATCATGTGAACTTTCATTGAAGAGCTAGAAGATTTTTCAATCGAAATGCTTAGTTTCTCATATGTTATTTGTTTCCAAAGAAAATTTATTTGCATTAGCAAAAGTAAGAGTGAATCCCTCGTCATTTAAAATGTACACAAGGTGAAAATATTTATGGGCCTGTAGACCTACTAAGTGGATCATTTAGATACTCCTTAATTTTAATCGATACATCAACTAAATGATCATATATTTTGATTAACTCATAACCTAAAGTTTATGAGATTACTTGTTCAACAGATTGAATTAAAAACGTAATGCCTTAATTATATCTAGTTGAGTAACACACCTAGTTAATGCTAGTGAATTCACTCTTCAAAGTGACTATTGGAATACATAAAATGGACTTGCAGTTGCAAGACCATTACTTATGAAATCTAAACTTCCAATATTAATTTGGGAACATGTGAATATTCATGTTGTAACATTGATTCGCATCATACCAACAAGTTTGAACCCCCTCTTATAATTGGTCTATAGTCAGGAGCCAAATATATCTCATCTATGAATGAATAGTTAATTGCTCCACCACAATGTATTAAGATAGGACCTCGATAGAGATTAAAAACATATGTTGGATATAAATCTCTATATATTGAGTCACTAAAATGATATTTATTTGTGGCTTGGTAAGCCACTTGTATTTTTAATAAATCATTTATTCTAACATTAGGGCGGAGAGAATAAGCAGTTGGAAAAAGAAAGCATTTATAATGAATTATCACCTTGATCCTCATGCAAAGCAAATATTGACTAGAAGTTCATATGATAATTCATTTGTACAAACTGCCAGATGCATTACCTAACTAGTAAAAGTGACTAAAATTATGTGTACCAACTGCTATTGCTCCAATCAAAGTACATTGTAAACACATTGGTTCCAAAGATAAAGTCCTCGAAAAGAAAATGAGCTAAGAATCAAAGATGGTCAAATCAAGGATAGAGTAGCTCCAGAAGAGTTACTAGAGGTAACTCTAAAAGAGTCCTCAGACATAACTAATATTTTAGTTTCAAAGGAAACTCAGGTACCTGAAAGTCATGAAAATAAAGAGATCTCTATTGAATATGATGGAACTATAATGAAATCAATATTGTTGACAATGTTCACATATAATGTAGCGCGCTATGTGATAAAAGATATTGAGGATCATTAGTAAAGATCTGCAGAGAAAGAAATGATTGGCCAAAAAAAAAAAATTGAAAAGACGCAATTGAGGTTCGCTTAAAAAGTAAAAAGATTTTGGACCTGTAGTCCAAACACCAGAAGTGAAAAGCCAGTTGTGAATAAATGGGTTTTTGTGTAAGTACAAAAGAAAAATGATACTCAAGGATTTTTGCAAATAACTAGCATTGACTTATTCAATAATGACATCCTTGAAGGATTTGATTTACCAGAAACAATTTATACGATCATTTGAGTTAAATTTTGTTGAAGGAAATATATATAGAAATAACCCATTTGTCCGCATATTAGTGAATTTGTGTCGATGATTTATTATTAGAACTCTTGAAGAGCTTCCAAAGTTATAAATGACTTATAGAGACAACTTGCATTGAAATGCTTATATAGTAAAAGTTCTAAAGTGATTTTATATATATATATATATATATAAATTATATCTATTATGATCGCTAAATGCAAACATACATTCTCTTTAGAATTTGTGAGAATGATAAAGAAATATTTGGTCTTAAAGTACCAAATCTTGGTACAATTTATCTAGTTCATCAATATGACAATCTAGCAAGTTTGTTACCATGGTATTAACTTCTATAATATTTGAAGGATCTTATATAATATTAGAGTTCATCGACACAAATAATTTGATTGATACGCACTGCACTCTTTTTCCCTTCACTATGGTTTTTTCCCATTGGGTTTTCCTGGTACAGTTTTTAATGAGGCAGCATTTGATTGCGTATACAAAATAATTGTGTACTCTTTTCCTCACTAGGTTTTTATCCCACAAGGTTTTTCCTAGTAAGGTTTTTAACGAGACATATTCTTTGGTAATGGGCATCCAAGGGGGGAGTGTTATGAATATTTTGATTAGATACCCATTTAATGGAATATTCTTTAGGGCTGACTTAGTATTTATTTATTTGTAATTTATTAAATAAACATTATCCTTTTAGGGCTAGGGTTTCACTTTCATTGTGTATATATACCCCCCCTTGGTGGATAAATAAAGTTGGCTCTTTTAGAAGCTCTATTTTTCTCTCCTCTCAACTCTCTCAGCTCATCCTCTGTATCTACTTTTTCACAACAATAAGGACCCAAAGAATAATTTAACCTAATAAAATTGTTAGCTTCAAGGAGAGAAAAAAATTATTAGCTTAGTCATGATCCCCCCCCCCCCTTCAAATGAAGTGACATTACTTTTATTTTATTTTTTTGCCAAGATAGGAGGGGATCAGAATGAAGCAAAAATTACATGAGTTATGGGGATTTGAAACTAAGTGAGAAAGCTTTAAGAGGCCTTGAGGGATGATGAACCTTTAGACCAAACCAAACTGATGAGGTGCTACTTCATTTGGCATTTACTAACTAAAACAACACATAGGGGCTTACGTGGCAAAAATAATAGTATTTTAATAAGTAGTTTATAGTTCTGTATTTTTTAGATAATTTTGCCTATTATGCTACGACACTAGGGACGCTTAATCAAAATTAAGGCCTTAGAATTGCTATTCTCACCTCAAACCTGTATGAAACTAAACCTAAATCCTTTTGCTTCTTCTCACCTCCAATGGTGTATATATACATATATATATTACAGATTATAAATAATCTGTAATTTTATGTTGTTCTACATTATGTTTTAATATTTTGGATTATAAATAATTTATAATGATTATTAATATATTTTTGGATTATATAACTTAGTAGTGTATATTTTGCAATTATAAATTAGGAATTATATAGAGAGAGAGTGTGTGTAAAAGCCAATGGGTTAAATTATGTTTACGTAAGGGTAATTTAATGGGTTAAACAATGTTAACATAAGGGATTGGGGTGAGAATAGCAGTTTAGAGGGTGATAAAAAAAAATCTCCTTACTGCCGTCATCATTTCCTTTTTTTTTTTTAAAAAAAAATCTTTTTAGTTTAGCCATTTACGGAGATTTGCGCATCTACAGCTTCAGTTGAGGGTCCATATATGAAATATACTTCTGGCTTTGCATTCTGCTCTAACCACAATTTCATGGATCCATATTTGTAGCTCTAACAATTATGTCGTGTGGGCGAAGAATCAATGGAATTAAAATTTGCTATTTCACTTTCAGATTTCATTTTCTTTTTCATTTTTTATGATTGATTAAATAAATAAATTAATACTTCTATCACACTTTTCTATATATTTTAATATAATATATTATAATGAGATAATACAAGACATTATATGAAATAATAAATTTAGTCTTGAATTAAAGATGTTAGGTGAACCGTTTACATTTTAAAATTTTTCAATATTTGACTCCTCAGTTCAGCAATTTGGCAAATGAGTTATTTTAGGTTTATCAACATGTCCCATTAAAAAAAAATAAAATGTTCATATATAGTGATTTAAATTGTAATATCTATTTCAAGCTTCTATAGGTTGATCATTTACATTGCTTGTTGTCTAGACATTTCTTGTCAGCAAAGTTCGTTATTATAAGTTAATATATATGCAATTCCAGATTGGTAACTTAATTGAATTGTTTTCTATGTGAAAAATGTGTGCAGAAGAATGCTCTTTTCCACTTTGCCACAACATGAATGTCTTTCCTTTATGCTTGGTCAAATGATTCTTTATCGCATTTGAAGATCTCCTTAATGCTTGGAACTGAGGATTTGGATTTTCTTTTACTTTTCATCTTTAGTAGTGATACCTTTCCTAGCACAACATTGGAGTGCCCCTTAAGTTGTTTACCAAATCTTTTTAAAGGTTTTCTATTGTAACCTACATTTTAAATAATTAGTGGGGACTTTTTAATTTTTTTTAATGAATAGTTGAACATTCACTTCATAATTACCTCAAAATATACGTGTCCTACCCAAAATATTAGATTTCAAAGAAATTGACAGATTTTTTTTTTTAACAAATGTTAAACAAACCACTATTTTTCAAAAAAGTTTTTTGGACATTTTTTTTTTTTTTTATATTTCCCTATTTATGTAAACTTACTCTTTTGATTTCACATTTAGCTGTTCAAGAATTTGTACGTGTCCTACCCATAATAGATTACTAATACTTTCTTTTGGGTACCCTTTGGGCATAACATAGTTCTGCCCCTGGACCCACACATCAAATTTAATATCATTAGAAATTCTTGTCTTGAACAACTAAGAGATGAAGGTAGGTCTAGATAGCCGGCACCAAAAGCAACTATATGGCCCTCCTATGTTGTCTTTAATTTCTTTTGTCATTACTAAAATAACAAAAGTAAAAGCAAATCCGAGTCCACACTTACAAGCTTAACGAGATTCAGAAAGAGTAAAGAATGTGATGCCATCCAGCATAAAGAAAAGCAATCCTCTTGCACCAATGAATTCCTCCCGAAAGTGGAAAGAACAGTCTTCTTTACTTTTACAGAGAAAAAAATTCAATTAAGTTAAGAATCTTTCAAGATTTGCGTATCTAAAGTTATCTCGCTCTCTTCAATATTCATCTTGCTTGTATTCTCTGCATTTTGCCATTTTCTGTGCTCTCTTTTGCTTCCATTGTTCTATGTCTGTTCTACTGCTGATACATACAGATCCTCTCATTTGTTTTCACTTCTCTACTGATTTGTTATCTCAAAGAAGAAAAAAAGAAGCAAAAATACCAAAAAAAATCTCAATCAGTCTCGAATCGTCTGTTGTCTGCTTAGAAGAAAATTGAAGCATAAATTAATTTGCTCTACTGGTGGTGTCAGATAATTGAAGGTAATATGACTTATTCTATCTCTCTGAATTTTCATCTACAATATAATGTAAGAAACATGATGGGATATGTATATTCAAAATTCTTTGATTTCGTTTGTTGTTTGAGTTAATATTGATCTTTTTT
Organism: Bauhinia variegata; assembly: GCA_022379115.2. NCBI lineage: Eukaryota > Viridiplantae > Streptophyta > Magnoliopsida > Fabales > Fabaceae > Bauhinia > Bauhinia variegata. The sequence goes on from CM039436.1 coordinate 6,572,433, forward strand.
TCTTTTCTAAAAGAAATTCAACGGAAGAAAATTGTATGTTATAGTCAGAAATTACTATCAGTTTTATAATCTCATTTGAATAAATATAGTTTACATTTGACATGATTTTAGTAAATTCTTGTCTACCTAAGCAACATTATTACTAGAAAAATCCAAAAATAAAGTTAAAAAAAAAATAATGCACAAGTCTTTTAATTACTGCTTGTTGTCTTTTTTATATAGGTGTGATGATCAATATCTGGCTCTGGTTGATCCTTTTGGTAGCAGTCTAAATTTGAAACTCTAAGCCTATTCCATTTTACTCTAGCCTCTCATTACTAAACTATATCTGGTAACTAAATTTTATAATCACTTTTGAATTAATATTTACTTTACACTTGTTTAATTTATTACCCACATTTCAATTTTGACAAGATTTTAGTAACATTACTCCTAGAAAAATCCAAACCTAAGATATAATGAAAATGCAAATGTATATTAATTACTTCTTGTGTTTTATACAGGAGTGAAGATCGCAAGTTGCTCTGGTTGGTTCCTTTCCTAAGGTAAGCTGTCTAAACTCCTTATATAATTAATTTTTCAGTCTATTGATTGTATTCTTCTAGTAATCCAGCTCTATACTCTTTTCTTCCAATAGAATATAAAAATTACGAATTCTGATAAAAAAATTTAGACAGTGGCATATGATTACTTAGATAGACCAAACTTAAATCTTTGGAATCTTTTCTTCTATTGGTTCTTTTATAACTTTTTTAGTGATTTTATAATTGTTTTATTATTTCTAATCCATGGTTAAAAAGTAGTCATTGATTTATTTATTTAGTCAATATTAACAGGAGCATTCAAAAAAAAAAAAAAACTATATTAGCAGCTACAAAATAAATTTTAGGTTTAATTATATTGATAATCATATAGTTTTAAATAAAATTTAAAAAGTCTTTTATGGTTAGTTTTTATACTTTACAAATGTTTAAGACTACTTTATGAATGTTTATAAAGTTTAAAAATAAATTTTTAGTAAAATTTAAACAGTAAAAAGTATTTTAAATTTTATTTAAAACTATGTGAACTAATTAATTGACAGAATTAAACAATAAAACTTAATTTATAAATATTTATAAATTATATAAATTATAGAGATGAATTTTTAATATTTTAAATTATAAGAACTTTTTTTCAATTTTAAGTAAAACTATAGAGATTAAAATTATAATTAAACCTAAATTTCATGAATTTCTGTTTACTTTTTATAGTTTGAAAAGTTATTTTGTTTATTTTTTAAATGAATTTAATTTTAAAAAAATTTCTTTTAACACGTAAGCCTATTTAGCGTATACAAATCCAAAACGAAATAGGATCCCTAGAACATTTAACTCATGACTCATGAGCTTGAGTGAGATAAATTTGACTAATAAAATAAGATCTTAGTTAAATGGGCCAAAATATCTTAAAAAAAAAATAAAAAAAGTTAATTTTTCTAAAAAAATATAAAATAAAAATTACTTATCAATATATTACTAATTAAAAATTATTTATCAATATTACTAACTAAATAGATATTAGAAACCACTAAATGCCTTTGTAAAGAAGTTAACTACGTGGGGAAGGCACAATTTTATATAGAATTAAAAAGTCAAAGTGTTTTTTTTTTTTTTTAAATTTCTTAAGTTTCTTGGGCAGCAAGAAACAACTTTTTCTTACGCCAGCTTGACAGGCGCCCTCCTTGCCAAAGCTAAGTTTTTGTTTTTGGTTTTTTTTTTTTTTTTCAAATAGTTTAATGGCACCAATTAAGTTGATGTCCTTCTTGTAGAAAGACCTTTGTAAAAGTGGCCTAATTTTTTTTTGTTAAAAGTTTTTAATTTTATGGATATGGTTAATGTCCTTTTTTTTTTGTAGTTTTTAAGTTTTTTAGCCAATTTAACAAGAAGAGCTTTAGCTCGATTTTGGCTCGGCTCATTTCTATTTTTTGTTATGGGCTAGAAATGTTAAAATGCATGAAAAACAAAAAGAAAGCTTTAAATGTTTTAATCTTTTAGATTTAGATAAAAAAAATTATTGGTATGTTTAAAATGCTTCTCACTTCTTTCGATTTAGTGATATAAAAGAAATGAACTCATAAAAAATAATTTAATAATTAAAAAAATTTAATAAGCTAATAATTTTTATAAAAATCAATTAATATAATATTTTTTAATGCAAGTGAGATAATATTTGAGACTTACTATAAGATTAAATATGTTTTTCATAAGAAAGTAAGTTTTGAAATGTGAAAATTCAAAATTAATTAAATAATTCATAAGAAAGTAACATTTTAATTAAATAATTAAATATGTTTTTCTTTTCTTATCATTACAAGAGAAAATCCAACCTCATATCTCTTATATATCAAACAGTCTTTGCTCACTGGATCACATTTAGGGACTAAAATGAAAATTTTTTTGATTCAACAAATAAAGCAAAGTTTAAAGAGATAAACAAAAACAAGCAAAGAACAAAAATAAAAATAAAAAAACTAAATATCATATTAAGTGTGCCCACAACAACTCATAAATCTTCCCTTCAGAACTTATACCTTTAGACTAAATCGATTTTGGATGTCATTTGCTTATGAAATAGGTCAATATAAGGAATTGCTGCCTAAAGCCGCTGAAAGCAAGAATGGAGTGTCTAACCATTGTAGGTGAGAAATTACTGGACTACACATTGGCCCCAATGGTGCAACAGGTTGGTTATTTAATATTATACAACAGCAATGTGAAGGAATTGAAGGAGAAAGCTGAGAGTCTACAGCATGCGAGAGAGAGTGTGCAACAAAGAGTTGATGCTGCCTATAGAAATGGAGATGAGATTTATAATGGTGTTCGCACATGGCTAGAAAAAGTATCTGAAATGGCGATGAAGGTGGAGGGTCATATTCAAGATGATCACCACAAGAAGACAGGGTGCTCTAGCAGATGATTTCCTAATCTTTGGATGAGACATCAGTTAAGCAGGAAGTCAAAGAAGATGGTGCAAGAGATTGAAATACTCAAGAACGAGGGACAATTTGAGCATGTCTCTTACCGGAAAGCTCTTAATTTGATACAAAACCTTTCATCAGCCACAGGTGATGAGGACTTTGGATCAAGGGTTGAAACACTTGAAGCCATTATGGAGGCACTGAGATATCCTAATGTGAACAAGATCGGAGTATATGGGATGGCCGGTGTGGGAAAGTCCACTTTAGTCAAACAGGTTGCACAGAAAGCTCAACAAGAGTTTGATGCGGTAGTCATGGCAACTATAACACAGAATCCAAAAGTGGAGAAAATCTAGGGGCAAATTGCTGACATGTTGGGATTCAATTTTAGTAATGAGCAAAGTTTAATTGGAAGAGCAGGTCGTCTTCATGAGAGACTAAAAAAGGTAAAAAATGTTTTGTTAATTCTAGATGATCTTTGGGGAGAGCTTGACTGGAGTGAGATTGGCATTCCTTCCCCAGTGGAGCACATGCACAACAATAAGAAAATAAGCATCTCCTCTGAAATTCCGCAGAGGAGTTGCAAATTCTTATTGACCTCCAGGGATCGGGATGTTTGTCAAAATTGAATTCCCAAAAGTACTTTTTGGTGAGGCCACTGTCAGATATTGAAGCTTGGAAGCTGTTCAAGGAAAAGGCTATGCTTGATGAGTCTATTAGCAATGCCGAATTGCTTTCTATAGCACATGAAGTTGCTGAAGAATGTGGTGGGTTGCCACTTGCTGTTGTAACTATTGCAAGTTCATTAAAAAGTAAGAGAATATCAGAGTGGAAGGCTGTCTTGCAAGAACTAAGAAATCCTGCTCCAACAGGTATGCAGAATGCTATATATAGACCAATTGAATTGAATTACCAAAATTTAAAAGATGATCTCCTCCAATCACTTTTCCTACTTTGTGGAATGTTGGCTCCGATTGCTTCAATTGAGTATTTGTTTAAGTGCTCTATTGGGCTGGATTTATTTAAACACATTCCAAAAGTGGAATATGCTAGAAATAAATTTGATTCATGTATTCGTAAACTGAAAGACTCATGCTTGTTATTAAATATAGATAGTTCTAATGAATTTTGCGGAATTCATGATGTTGTTCAAGATGTGGCTTTAATGATAGGATCGCAGCATCACCAATGTTTTGTGAAAATAAATGAAATTTTGGAAGATTGGCCTGAGGAAGAGCAAATGAAAAATTGCAAGACAATCATATTACGGTTCTGTTATTTAAAGGAGCCTCTTGAAAGGCTATGTTGTCCCAACCTCTCATTTCTTTTAATAAACAATGAAAACCCCTCTCTCAAACTATCAGACAACCTTTTTGAAGGAATGCCTAGACTCAAAGTTCTAGATTTGACCAGGATGAAATTTGAGTCCTTACCTTCATTGATTAGTCTCTTGAGCACCCTTCATACCTTGTGTCTTGATCTTTGTTCTTTGAGAAAAATAGAGGTCATTGGAAAGTTGAAAGGTTTAAAAGTCCTCAGCTTTTTCAAATCTGATATCAAACAACTGCCCCAAGAACTAGGGCAACTGACCCAGCTACAATTGCTGGACTTGACTAGCTGTTCTCAACTAAAATTAATCCCACCCGATACCTTGTCAAGCCTTAAAAAGTTAGAGGAGTTGTACATGGAAGACAGTTTTGCGAACTGGGACATTATTGATCCGGTGGACCGGCAGCAAAGTAATGCTAGTGTTGCTGAACTAGACAATTTGCCTCTCTTGATCACATTAGTAGCTCATATTCCTGATGAGAGAATGTTACCAAAAGTCCTGACCTTGGAAAGACTTCAAAAGTACAAAATACTTATAGGGAATGTCTGGGATTGGTCTTCTGAGACAGAAACTTCAAGGATCCTGAAGCTTTGGCTTAGCACTAGCATTCACTTGAGAGATGATATCAAAAGACTGCTTGATACTGTTGAAGAATTGCACATTGGCAAATTGGAAGGCGCAATGAATGTTCTTCCTGCCCTAAACAATGAAGGTTTACCACAACTACAGCTCATTGTGTCATTGATAATGATGAGATTCAGTGTGTAATTAACTCATTGGAGGTCATCCATTCTATTGATCTCTTCCCCAACTTGGAGTCAATGATTCTCCAAAATGTAATGAACCTTGAAAAGTTATGCAACGCGCCTTTTACTGGAGAATCCTTTTTCAAACTGAAGATTATTAAAGTAAAAAGTTGTGGTAAGTTGAGGAGCCTCTTCTCAGCTTCCCTTGCTAGAGGTCTTCCACAACTTGTTGAAATTGAACTTGAGGAATGTTTTCATATGGAAAGAGTGATTTATGATGATGAAAAGGCTGCTGGCATACTCCAGTTTCCTAAGTTATGCTCTTTAACAATACGATCTCTTCCTCTATTACTTGGATTCCATTATGAAGGCAATGTTCTCGGTACTTCGGATGCACTTTTTTGTGAGAAGGTATGCTGACAACCTTTACTTTTAATTCAAATACTGTCATACTTAAATATTTCAAACTAGATTTCTTGTATGATCATTATGGAGATTAATATTGACTATGTTGCCATAGGTTATATAAATATGAATGTTTGCTATAGGATAATTAAAAATATAGACTGGAGTCATTTGTATATATTTTTTTTTTTTTGGTAGGAAGAGCTCTATGGAGTGTTACCCCTTTAATTACAAATGTAGTCATAATGTATTTATTGTCATTAACTTCTTCTTTTTTATTTGTCAAAGCCTATGCAGTTTGGCCAAAACATTATACTCAGAACATATTTTTCAAAGTAATAACAATAACTATTAAATGTGGTTTTTTTTTAGTTAAGTTGCACTGATCCTTTATGCTGATATCATGTTTTTAGTAAGTTAATATGAAAATGGAAAAATTATCAAAAAACAAAATACAAAAATTTAAGCTATTTACCAAAATATTACAAATTCAAAACTGTTTCCCAATCTACTAGCTTGTTAAAATAAAAACAAATTATTCTATTATAAAGATATACATAAACTTTTTAAGAACCTATAAATTATTATTGTTGATATTATCATTTCATATTTCTTTGAGGTTTTCTAATATAAATAAATACAAAGCTTTTGTAGAAACCTATTTAAAGTCAAATTACATTAACAGCATAGGAATTCAAAATAAGACCAACATACTATGTAATTACTTTATTTTTCCACTTATAAACTCATACATATATATCTATATATATATATATATATATATATATATATATATATATATATATATATATATATATATATATATATATATATATATATATATATATATATATATATATATAATTACATTATATTTAAAAAGTTGACATGGACCATATAAAAATAAATATTTCTTTGATCTTGTCAATTTTTTTTTTTTGTGAAATGAAATTCTACACAATATTAATTTAATTAATGCTTGCATATATAGCTGAATTTGAGGCAAAAATAAAATAAGTATCTAAAAGAATATTATTTAGCAGTGTCAGTTAATTGAGTTTCAATGCAGATTTCTTAAATAAATGGGAGAGTTAACTGAAAAATAAGGTAATTACAAATTATAAGAGAGATTGGTGTAATTTACTCTTAAAATTATCATATGCCAAACAACTTAAAAGTCATAAAGTATACTGATTGATAGAATAAAAGTAAAACAAACATTTACAGTAGAAACTAAATCTATAAAATTAGACAAAACCATATGTAACTTCAATATGTAGATTTTCATAGAACATCTAAGATTTCCAACACTTAAAGAATAGTTTCATTTTACTATGTATGGCCGTGTGTTTAAACTGTAGGTTATGCTCCCTAGCTTAGAGAAATTGACTATCAATGGTTTGGATAAGTTGAATATGATATGGAATAGGCTTGCAGCAGAAGACAATACTCACAATTCTTCTATTCGTGACAAGGTAATTTTTCATCATTTTTTATGACTAATGTTTATAGATAATATTTTGAAATATTTAGTGGCTCTAATTGCATACACAAGACTTGCGAGATTGTTACAATTGAGGCAAACTATTATTTTTTAACACTTTTATAAGTTCTTAATAAAAAAATAAAAATTTTCTTTTTAGTCTTATTTTATTTTATTTTCATATTGCATATAATCATTAATTTTTTAGATAAATAAATTAATAACATAACACGTATATGCAAGTTACTGAGCTTTTTTTTAACAAAATTTGGATAAAATATCTAAATTCAAGTTCACAAAAGCTTGTGGGCTTCAATTCCAAGATTTGTTCGACAAAATTTGCACATAGGGTTGATTGCTTTAGCTATATTCCCATTTTCAGTGAAAATGAAAATAGTGTTTGAAATTGTGTTTGGTTTAATAAACTGAAAATATTTTTCTTGAAAAGTGAAAACAGAAAAAAAAAAAAAAAAAAAAAACACAAAACATTGTTTTCAGTGTTTTTAAAAATGACTAATGATAATTTTATTACTTTTGGACTTCTTATTATTCACTTTTTGATAAGAAATTATTAGTAATTCAATAAAATTCAGTAAACATGATCGTTAGGTACTTAATAAATATGAAAACAAGTAAAAATGAAAAAATAAATAAATATGTTTTCAAAAAAAAACAAGTGTAAAGATGAAAATACATTTGAGGAAATAAGAAGAGAAACCAAACAGTTTGTTGTTCTTTTGGTTTGAGAAGAAAAATTCAAAAAAGAGAGAGATTCCTTTTATTAAGGTTCTATGAATATATTTGTTCTTTCTAAAGGTATTTTCATACATGCTTTTATGTTTTGTCTTTTTTGCCATCAAACAATATAAATACTCAAACAATGATGATTCAATAATATAAGTAATTTATTGCACAGATGAAAGAGACATGGCATGGCCAAATTGTTGACAGGTTATTCTGCAATTTAAAAACACTTAAAGTAGCAAATTGTGAAAGGATCTCAAAAGTACTCTCATTTAGCTTACTGAACCTTCTAAACAATTTGGAAGAACTAGAAGTGGAAGGGTGTAATTCAGTCCAGGTAGTATTTGACTTGGAGAAGATCACCAGCGAAGAGAGACATGTTGTACCAAAGTGCCACTTGAGAAAATTGATTTTAATTTCCCTACCAAATCTGAAGCATGTATGGAATAAAGATCCACAAGAATTCTTGATTTTCAAAACCTATCTATCATAAAAGCTATGGATTGCCAACATATGAATTATCTACTTCCAGTTTCTGTTGCCAAAGCTCTTCCCAACCTTCTGGAGTTGGTGTTAGAGGATTGTACGGGGTTAGAGAATATTGTTGCAATGGAAGATGGGCTAGATGCAAATGAAAGATTTATGTTCCATAAAGTGACAGATCTATGGCTTTGGAATCTACCAAAATTTAAAGGCTTCTACCCTGGAGGATATATAACAAAGTGGCCACAGCTAAGAAACTTATTATATCTATGTATTCCGAAAGAAGTGAACTGTTTTGAGGATGGACCCCAAGCTTTAGTACAACAATCATCCTCTGTTGAAGAGGTTCGTAACCTATATCTTCTTCTTCTTTTTTATCACTTTCCACTATTAAGATTCCTTATTCAATCATCATCTAGGGCACATGTTAAGATTATCCAATGATTATAGAATTGATGCATGAATGCCGATGCTTTTTCACTTCTTTTCCTGCATATCATCAATAATAATTATATAGGAATAATAAAGAACCCAGTCCAAGTAACGACATTAACTTAAGAAGATACTTTTAGAAGATTTTTCTAGACATGCATGGGAATTTTAGAAAGTTTGCTTGCATGTGAAAGCTCATTTGGGTAGATAATTTTGAACTCAATTAGGTTAAAAATGCCCTTATAGAACTTGTACAAATATCCCTCCTAGTTGTACTTTGAGTTTCTTTTGAAGAGTTATCTCTCTTTTCATTTGGCTCCCAAGCTAGTTACTTTCACATATAAAAGTACCCATAACAAGCTCTATGATCTATCAATATCTGCTATCTAACATCCGCTTTGCTGGCTTTGACCAATTAAAGTCCACTTTGTTTCAGTTTTTCACGTAACTCTCTTGTTTTCTTCAATCTTGAATGTAAATAAGGAAAATGTTATGTGAAGACTTGCAGACAAACACTCAGTTTATACATATAGTGACTATTACTTATTTGCGGGGGATAATTTTTAAATAAAAATTAGATACAAAATAAAAAAAATAAAACAAAAAACATGTAGATAGTATATAGTATTATTCTATAAATAAAATGTTTGCTTTAATTGTCTCAGGTTATTCCAAACTTACAAGAGTTGCTCTCGTGACCTGGTTATCAAAGCATTCAGAAAGCTACTTTAACAAGATAAAAATTTTAATTCTACAAAACTTTCAAGAAGAAAAAATGATTTTACCATACTCATTCATTCAAAGAATATCTAAAGTGAAAAATCTTCTTGTGGCACATAACTCATTTGAAGAAATATTCACTTATGGGAACCAGGCTGGTGATGGAACAAACATTGACAATGTAGTACGGGTAAAAGATTTATACCTTAGGAATCTTCCTAAATTAAGGCAAATATGCAAAGAAGGTTATAACATAAGGTTGAATGATCTTACATCACTATCTCTATGTAAATGTGAGGGACTGTTATATTTAGTGATACCATCCACAGCAAAAACTTTGAGTCAACCCACTGTTATGAAGATAGAGGAATGCAAGACGATAAAGGAAATAGTAGCAGACAAGGTTAATGCTGATGTTGAAGAAAGAGATCATGAGATTACGTTCAACAAAATGAAAATTATAAAACTTATAAGGTTGCCATTGCTGGAGAGCTTTTCTTCAGGGAATTATGCATTCAAATTTCCATCTTTGGAAAATGCACTTATCTGTGAATGCCCAAATTTGAAGATATTCTCTAAAGGAGTCCCCATCACACCAAAGCTACAGAAAGTAGAAGTTGAAGTGGAAGATAGAGACTGGTATTGGGTGGGTGGTGACCTTAATAAAACTTTACAGAAGATGGATGCAAATAAGGTATGCAGCTGTTCCCTTCTCCCTTCCCATATTATTATGAAAGAGTGTTTGAAAAGTGGATTACATCACTCTCACAAACACACATTGTTTCTCGTTTCCTTTCTGTCTTTCTTTTTTTTATTAATATATATATATTATATATTATAATTGGCTTCTAACGGTTGGCTTGCGAAGCTTTGAGCTATTGAAACATGAAGAATTTCCTGAGTTAAAGGAATTATGGCATGACCAAGTTTCTGCCAAAGAATTCAAGAATCTGAGATCTGTAGTAGTGGACAGTTGCGAGTTCGTTTCAAATGTAGTTCCATTTAATGTTCTGAAGGCCTTAATCAACTTGGAGGAGCTGGAAGTGAAGAACCGCAGCAATGCAGAAGTTGTGTTTCTTTTGGATGGAGAAGACATTGATGACAAAATTGTCATACTAACTAATAAGCTGAAGAAATTGATACTAAGTAATCTGCCAAATCTGAGGCATGTTTGGAATAAGGACTACCAAACTGTTACCTTCAAAAACTTACAAGGTGTACATGTTTTCAATTGTGAAAGATTATCATACTTGTTGCAAAGGAAGAAGGGCAAGCAATGTTTGTTAGTTTTGTGTTCCCCAAATTAACCTCTTTGTTTATCTGGGATGTACCACAGCTAAAGTGGTTCTACCCAGGAAGACATACTGTAGAATGGCCAGCTTTGAAGGAATTAGAAATTTTTATTGAAGGTGAAGTAAAAGTATTTGGGACAAAATTATTAGGCTCTAAAGGGACACATGGGCAACGCAATCTTAATAGCTCAATTCAACAACCAATCTTTTTTATTGAAAAGGTACTAAATATATCTCTAGTTAGTTATTTAATGAGCTAATTTTTAATGAAAACTGCTAGCATTGGTTACTCTATGATCAAAATCATAAAACCATATGCCTTTTAAATTGCTATAATAATTTTAAAATGCTAATTCATTAATTTTGACAAAGCTTTTAAATTAGATTTTTATTCATACATCTAGAAATAGATTTCAAAATATATATTTTGTCTTAGAATTTCATTGGCTCATCCATAAAATATATAAAAGTAGTGTAGCATAATTAATCATTAAAATACTTGAGCATCACCAATATTTTATGATGCTTTGTGACATTTTAATACAGACAAGAAAAATAAGGGAATAAATCAATAAAATGGAGAATTATATTGTAACTGGTAAATCAACATGAGTATGACTAAAAAGAGAGTGGAGATTTTGGAGAAGTTTGAGTGATCAATCTTTCATAATTTTGCTGCTGAATTTATGCTTCATTAAAGCTTATTTCTTTATTTTCCATAATCATTTTTCCAGGTCTTTCCCAACTTAGAGTCGTTGCCCCTACAAAATAAGGATGACATTTTGGACTGGCTTGGTCAGATCTCCATAGAACATTTCCGCAGGCTCAGTGTCCTCCAACTGCATTGTTTCTATAAAGAAGAAGATGGCTTTCCATATTGGTTAGTTCAAAGGTTACCCAATCAGAAAAATCTTCTTGTAGATGACTGTTACTTTGAGGAGATATTCTCCAATGAAGGAGAACAGACCTATGCTCAGTTGCAGCTCAAAGTTCTAGTACTAGAGCGACTTCCTAAATTAAAGTATATTTGCAAAGAAGCACCCTCTTCAGTGTCTTTCAAGGAATTGACACTTCTGGAAGTTTCAGAATGTGATGGATTGTTATATTTGGTAACAACATCGACAGCAAAAAGTCTTGTTCGACTGGAAACCATGAAAATAAAAGAATGTTGCATGATAAAAGAGATCGTAGCAAACAAGCCTGAAGATGAAGATGGAGATGAGATTACATTTAGGAATTTGAAAATTCTTGAACTTCAGCAGTTATCAAGCTTGACAAGCTTCTCCTCTGGGAACTATAAATTCAAATTTCCTTCATTGGAAACTATAATTGTGAGTCTGTGCCCTAATCTAAAAACATTCTCTCGAGGAATTCCCATCACTCCAAAAGTTCAAAGAGTGCAAGTAGGAGATCAGGGAGACGGATGTTACTGGGAAGGAAATCTTAATGCCACTTTGCATAAGATATACACGGTACGCATTCATGGCTACTTAAAATGTTAAGATGGCAATACGTTTTTCTATTATAAAACTAGTGTATACATTTGCATATAATGTGCTGGCATTGGGTTCTTCTTCCAAAACTGATAAAGAATAAATAGAAAGAAAATAAGTTGCAGGTGATTATAGGTTATGCAAGTAAATTAAAATTTCATGGACGACTCTGATTAAGTCATTATATGTGGTGTATTGACTAATTTAACCTACTTAATCATATCGTGCATAACTTTAGTTTACACTGTTTTATTAAATCGGATCAACTATGCTCATTTATATAGGAGGCTTATGGAAAGATAAGGAAAGAGATAAATGAAAGTAGTAAAGATGATTCTTCCTATGTCAGTGAACCTGCCCTTTCAAATACGGACATAGATCAGATAGAAATGGACAAGGACCATCACCTTGAAGACCATCAAGAACTAGTCGATATTGTAGAACTTCTCTCACCATCAGAGGGCACACAAGAGGAAACATCTGACTTGGATATACCTGAACACTATATTCCAGAAACTGAAATTGGTGATTTCATGGAGAGAGAAGGACATGCTGAAGAGACTCCAAAATAATCCTCAAGCAAGATTATGGAGCAGCCCTTATTGAAGGCAATAGAGAGGTCAATGTTAATGTCTCTGATACCTCTCTAGTTTTTGGTATGCTTTGTGTCTTCTTTGCATTTCCACTGTTGAATCATTTATTTTTTGTTCTTATGGAATCAATTGTTCCCAATTCTCAGGACCTACTTGTATTAAATGAATATTCATGCAGGGGTGTATGCACAAAGCAAGGATAAGCAGACTGATGCTAAAACCAACAAGGCATCATTGTCAGGTTTGATAGTCTATGCTTTACTTGTTTGGCTATATTATTCCTCCCTTGCCTTTTTTCCATTTTCTGTTTTAATCGATGTATTGCTGCCCTAGGCAAAGAAATAAGTCTTGTGTGGCAAACTTAGGATAGCACAACCATTTTACAAGGACAGAAAGCCATCATTTAGGACTAAGATGTATATTATGTTAGACAAGAGCAGCAAGGATTCTACTCTTGGTAATGAAAGTGATCAGGTTCTTGGTGATGGTAATTAGGTGGCTGTCTATGGCCAGGGCACCATGAATATTTCTTCTAGTACTAGTTCTTTTCTTCCCTTTTCCTTGGTTAAATGGTTTTTCTTTTTTTGGGTAAATGATTTTTCTTTTACGGTTTTCTTTTAGGTTATGGAATGGCTTCCGAATCTGTTCGTGCTTCACTACTTGCAGAACCACTTAATCCTGATTCTTTCATTAACACCACCTCTTCCAATTTCCAACACATATTGTACTACGTAATTAATGAAGTTTAGAGTTATCATTGAGATAAATATTGTTTCTAAAGTTATGGTACTGGGCTGTCTTTCGTTAAAAAAATTAAATACATCCGTTGCAACCCTTTTTTACTCTGTGTACTAATTCTATGACAAAATGGAACTTCAAATCTGACGTTGAAATATTTTAATTTTTTTGTCAAAAAAAATAACTTTGAAAGGTTTTCAGCTAAAATTATTCATGAATTGTTTTGAGTTACTGCACTTGATTATTGCATTGGAAGGTTTTCAGCTAAAAATTTAGGGTCAGATATTTAGGTTGCCTATTAGAGTACTAGGAGTATAGTACTGCCATATGTGTAAATGATAAATGAAGTGCTGACGTGTTCCTAGTGTTGTACTACAATAGGCAAAATTATCTAAAAAATATAAAAATATAAACTTTTTACTAAAATACTGTTTAACATGGCTTGATCGCTTGCTTGTGAGCTCCAATATATTCTTTTTGAAAAATACCAGAAAAATTAAAAATTTCCTAATCATGTTTACACATGTTCATCAATTCACTAGAAGGAAGAATAATACAGAAATAGGCAATCATGTATGAAATAAAAAATTCCATGAAAAAAGAACAATGAATGCTAAAGAAATTTTTTTAAAAACGTAAACGAAATTTACTTAAAGCGATATAGAAAAACCAATGTGAAAAGGAGATATTAAACTTGGATAATTGACGAGTATGTACCAAGCTCAAATCTCAGCCATAACTATCATGATTCCAAATTTTTTATTTTAGGCAATTTGTTATAAATAGATATGAAATTTCTTTTTTTCTGTGACTTATTTTTTAGTAAATCAAAGACATCCTTTGTTATATTATGTCACACATTTTCTTAACCATCATGGTTTATTTCTGTAGCTTGGCCTTGTTAGGTTAACTGAAATAGCATCTTAATTAACCTCCTTCTTGTTCGAGAAAATGTGGAGAACACAATCCTTTGTACCACATCTTGTCCCATAAACGTCGGGTTGGTCTAAATAAGAGGGTAGTTTTATTTGCAGCATTATTTTATTGCTTTTAGATCAATCATAAACCCATAAAATAGAAGTTGAGACATGAAGTAAGACAAAAAAATTTATAGCCCAAATGGTTACTGAGTTTAATGAATAGACAAACAATTTGCTCTATCTTCACGGGAGATTATCTGGCTTATGGTGATCTATGAAATTTTTCAAACCTTTTGACTAAACAAATGTGCTTTATGTTCCGAATTATAATTGACATTTCTGAAATTACTACAAAAAATAATTGAGAGGTTGTGTTATTTGTCAATATTTTTTTTTTTTTTGAGGTTTCTGCTTTGAACCTGAGTTTTAGTTTAATTCATTAAATTTTTAGATTATTATTCTTGGGTTGACGAGGCTGATTGTGAAGATTACTCTATATAGGTGCAATTCACGTGTTTTTTTTTTTTTTCACATTAGTTTTCTTTTTTTTTTTTTCTTATTTCAACTAAATCTATTTATCTTTTTTCAACTAACACGTTGTTTGCAATTAATTTTGCTTTTCTTTTTTATTTAAAAATCTGATTAGATATTCCAACGTTTTGATAATTATAATTTTCAAATAATTATTATTATTTTCTAAGGATTTTGATAATTGTAATTTAAATTTAACATATCATGTGAACCAACTAGCGTATTGGCACTTTCCATGAAAGATTTTTTTTCCAAAAAAATAAAAAATAAAAATTCTACATAATTCCTTCAAATTTCCTATTTAAAAAAGTACAAAGAGTACTTCTTGACACTTCTGTCAAGATATGAAACAAATTTCTTCTTTTATATTTTTTTTTTAAAAAAAAAAACATTTGGTTAACTTTGCTGTTGTTAACGTAACTATTAGTTATTTATCTATTCATATATAAAATAAACAAATAAAATAAAAAAAATTGTTTACAACAACTTTTCTTCATAATTAAAATGTTCATGTGGTGCATAGAGTTTTTTTATGTGAATTTTTTATTTTAATTAATTTGATTTAATAATTTCAATAATCATATCAATTTTTTGTTTTTTTATTTTTTATACTATTTTAGGAAATAGTTGAGATATCTTTCTCTACTCATTAGGCGGTTTTCAACCAGTTACCAGTGTAGATATTTTTAATTTACATGTATATCTTTACACGTCTTCGTCTACATTCCCGTGATTCTCTTAGGCACAATTGTATTATGCTGTTCGATATTTATATATTGGATACTTAGGAAGTAATATTTAATTTTTTTTCTCTAAAATGAATATTAATTATGTTAGAAAGTAGTCTTTACAATTTTATCAAACCTACGTAAGAAAATATATTTGTAGTTTTCTGCTCTTTTTTTTTTTATCTCCGTAATTTTCTGTATTTTTATGATGTTAACTTTATCCATTAAAGCAATTAACATAACTTACTTTTAAGCCATCTTTTAGTAGTGAACTAAGGTAAAATTACAGTACAATATTAACTAAATATTAAAGGGATGAAGTTTGAAAAAGAAACTTACACCTTATATATAAATAAAGAGCAAAACTTTTTTTCTCTTAACACTTTTGTTAAAACAAAAAAACAGAAAACCTCAAATTTTAAACTTCTCAAAATAAGTCTTCACATTACAAATTCTAATCAAAAGGGACTTTTTTGTATGTACATGAAGTTTAATTTGTTAGGGATTGTGTAGTTTGAAGATTCAATTTTAGAAGTTTAAAACAAGACAGTTTTTTTTTTTTTTTTTTGGTTTTGGCAAAATGTGTGAGGGTAAACAAAAGTTTTACTCTAAACAATAATATAATCAACATAGGTTTAGAATTTCTAATGAATCTTTTGAACATGACAAAGAACTTTTAGATTCAGATTTTCTGGCTGCCGATGTGTTCCTAGTGTTGTGCAATAGGCTAAATTAATTAAAAGATGTAAAGACATAAAATATATATCAAAATATTGTAGTTTGAAAACTATATACTAAAATAATGTTGTTTTCACCGCATGAAATTACACCTTATATCAGAATTATGTCTATTTATAAAAAAATCACTTAATGTTTGTAAATAGACAATTTCCATCAATATTCAGAAATTTTTGGACTTGAAAATTTAATATTCATAAATTCACTCATTTTTATCTTAAGCACACACGGAATAAAAAAGGAATTACACTTTATAAAAGTTATGCATTAATGTTTTGATTTGAGTTTTTAGGAGAATAAACTATGCTTAAGGTTCTTTATTGTATCATTTTGTCATAAGTTCACCATTTAACCTAATTTGTATCCAAAGTTTAAAATTAGTGGAAATGAATTTTGCTTAAAGAATCTTTTAGGTATTTTCTTTCAGTATCCAATTGTTTCAGTTGAGAGTCAATATGAAATATACTTTAAGCTTTGCATTCTGTTTTAATCACAAAATTTTATGGATCAATATTTCTAGTTCTAAAATTATGTAGTTTGACATAATTTTTGAATTCTAAAAATACAATATTATTGAGCATACTTGCAAATTTAAAAACAATTACTTGTGGATTTTAAATCTATAAGTAATTTTTCTGCGGATTTAAAATCCATAGATAATATTATTGAGCATTTAGATAGTGTCAAAAAACTTATTTGTGGATTTTAAATCTGTAAAAAAAAAAAAATATTCAAAAATAAAATAAAATTAAAAAATGTAAAATTTTTGTTTAAAATTAAAAAATAAATTTTACAAATATTTTTTCTTGTCTTAAAATGCAGTTTAATTTAATCTTTGATTATTATTCATTAGACATGGCCAGCAGTATAAATAATGAGTACTAAGCACTAACATTATGACCATAACAACTATATTTCTTATATATTATTATCAAATTGACCTCACATCGATTTATTCTTTTTAGATATGTCTATATTTCTTATTTTCAAATCAGAGATTTTGATTTTGTAGAGAGCATTGATTCTTGGCCCTATTTTGGAATCAAGTATAGAGGAAGAGATATAAAACTCACGAAATATCAACAATAATTGTACCAAAAAGAGGGCCTAGGGAATGTAGAAGAAGTGTAAACATACACATGTAAGTTACAATATCTACACTAACAATCGGTTGGAGAAAGATATCTCTACTGCTTTCTAAAATAGTGACAAAAATTCAAAACAAAAGAAATTGATATAATTATTGTAATTATTAAATCAAAATTGATTAAAATAGAAAAATTCTAAAAAAACAAACTCTATAGAAAACATTCACATTTTAATTTATTAAGAAAAGTTGTAAACAAAATTTCATTTTATTTCATTTATTTTTTAAATGGATAGATAGATGACTAATAGTTATATTAACAAAAGCAAGGTAATTTAATTGTTATTTTTAAAAAAAAAAAAGGAAAAATTATTTCATATCGTGAAGGAAGTGTTAAGAGTTACTTTTTGTATTTTTTTTAAAATACGAAATTGGAAGGAAATATGTATAATTATTGTTTTTTATTTTTTAGGAAAAGGAAAAATCTTTTAAGAAAACTGCGGTACATTAGTTAGCTAATATGGTGTGTAAAATTTAAATTATAATCATCAAAAACCATAGAAAATCATAGTAGTTATTTGAAAATGATAATTAGATTTTAAATTATTATTATTAAAACCTTGGAATATCTAATAAGATTTTTTTGAATAAAACAAGAAAAACAAAACTAATTACAGACAACGTGTCAGTTGAAAAAGGATGAATAGATCTAGTTGGAAAGAAAAAAAAAAACTAATAAAAAAAATGTTAATTGTAGCTATATAGAGTAATCTCCGCAATCAGCATCATCAACCCAAAAATAATACCAACAAAGCAGAAAAGCTCAACAAAATACCAACAAATAATACAACCTCTCAATTATTTTTTGTAGTAATTTCGAAAATATCAATTATAATTCAAAACATAAAGCACATTTATTTATGCAAAAAAGGTTTGAAGAAATTCCACACGTCACCATAAGCCAGATAATCTCCAGGAAGATAGAGCAAATTATTTGTCTATTCATTAACTCAACAACCACTTTGATCATAAAATTTTTGTCTTCTTGTTTCAATCTCTATTCCATAGGCTTTGGATTAGTCTAGAAGTAATAAAATAAGACTACAAATATAACTAATCTCTCATTTGGAACAATATGAAGTTTAGGGGATAAGAAGTGGTACAAAAGATTGTGTTCTCAATATTTCCTCCAACCACAAGGAGGTTAATTAAGATGCTATTTGAATTAAGCTAGCAAGGCCAAGCTATAGGAATAAACCATGATGGTTGAGAAAATGTGTGACATAATATGACAAAGGGTGTGTTTGATTTGCTAAAAAATGAGAGAAAGATAGCCCAAATAAAAAAAATTGTCCCATGTTTGTTGGTTGCAAGAATTTGTCAAATATTTTTTTTATATTCTGTTAACTGACATGTCAATTATAAAGCTATATATATATTCATATTTTTTATAAATTATTTTAGTTTCTAGAAAATATCAAATCTTATTATATGTTTTTCAATAGAAAAACAACATCAAGAATATTGTATTAGACAACAATGATGAGACATTAATTTTTAAAATCCACAAAGACTATTTTACAGATTTTGGAAGTATAAAAACTAAAGCTTAACTTTAAAATGTTATAAGGACCAAAAGAATTATTTAATTAACAGAGACTTTACCAGACTTTAATAGTAAAAACGAAAATTTAATTTTTTGAAAACTATAAAAACTATTTTATAGGTTTTGAAAGTATAAAGACTAAAATTTGATTTTCAGAAAACTATAAGAACCAAAAGAATAATTTAACCTAATAAAATTGTTAGCTTTTAAGGAGAGAAAAAAATTATAAGTCTCTGTCATGTTCCCCCTCAAATGAAGTGGCACCACTTTTATTTTATTTTATCTTTTTACCGAGATAGGAGAGGATTGGAATGAGGTGAAAATTACAACATGAGTTATGGGGGGATTTGAAGCCGAGTGAGAAAGTTTTAATAGCCCTTGAGGGGGTGATGAACCACTAAACCAATAAGATGAGACACTACTTTATTTAGCATTTACTAACTAAAACAACACCTAGGAGCTTACGTGGCAAAAATAATAGTCTTTTAATAAGTAGTTTATATTTTTGTATTGTTTAGATAATTTTGTCTAGTGTACTACAACACTAGGGACATGTAGGCACTTCATTTATCATTTACACATATGGCAGTATTATACTCTTATGTACATCACTAGGGACACGTAGGCAATCAGAAAAACGTATTGCCATCTAAATATTTTAAGCAGCCATGAATGCGAACCGTGTTGATATAGATCTTATGCAAAGTTGCATTAAGATTGTTGTCTCGTCTTTCTTATTTACAAGATTCCTAACTTGATTTAATTGCTTTCTATGTGAAAAAGTGTGCGAAGACTGTTTTTTCCACTCACATAATTATTCTTTGCGACAAGATGATAATTGCCTTTTCTTTATGTTTGGTAGAATGACATTTTTAATTTATTGCATTGAAGATCTCTTCAATGCTTCAAAGTGAGGATTTGGATTTTCTTTTACTTTTCATCTTTAGTTGAGGAAATCTTTCTTTGCACAATATGGACAATTAAAGAATTATATCTATTCAGTGGAGGGTTGTCCCTTTAATGGAAGGCCATGTCCATTGAATGATTATTATATCTCTTCATAAAATAATATAATTTATCTCTTTATGAAAGAATTATGCCTATTTATAAAAAAAAAAAAAAAGAAAAAGAAACGCTTATGTTTGTAAATAGACAATTTCTACTAATATTCAGGAAGTTTTTGGACTTGAAAAATTTAATGTTCATTAATTCACTCACTTTTATTTTGAGCAGATACAAAATTAAAAGTGAACTATCACTTTGTCAAAGCCATGCATTATTGTCTTGGCTCGAGTTTTGGGGGGATAAATTATGCTTAAGGTTTTTCATTGTATCATTCTATCAGAAGTTCTTCATTTAACTCAATTTGTATCCAAAATTTGGAATTGGTAAAGGTGAATTATGCTAAAAGAAAAGTGTTGACCATGTATTAAAACTTGTGCATATTATTCTTTCTTCTCTTTACTTTTTCACTTCAAAGAATCGTTCGCAGCTATTTTTATACTAAATATTTTCTCACAAGTATATGATCAACAGGGACTAAATATTAAAGATACACAAATTTGAAAGGGAATCCAGGCCTTGCTTGGCTAAATTTAAATATTATTTTTATAATAAAAAGAAAATGAAGTAAATCTAAAATGAAAATAATAAAATAAACAGAAAAAGGGACTAAACTAAAGTCGCGGCAGCCAAGTTTAAAGGTAGTCGGCTCATTTGACAATACTAACTTTTAGATATTTACTTTCAGTATCCACTTGTTTCAATTGAGAGACGATATGAAATATACTTTAAGATTTGCAATCTGTTTTGATCACAAAATATTATGGATCAATATTTCTAGTTCTCAAAAATGTTGATATTATTAGTTACTTCATTCTTTTCAAATTTTTTTGCTTTGTAAGCTGGTTGTGGGTAAATTAAAAAATTATTAATTAATGTATTAGTCTTATTTAATTTCTTCTATTTATAGTGTAATTAAAAGAGAGAATGAGTGAGTTATCATTATATAAGGGTATAAAAAGAAAAGTAAATTTGACATAATTTTAAAAATGCAATATTTTATTTTAAAAAATTCTCCAAAACAGAATATATATATATATATATATATATATATATATATATATAGAATGGAGGGAGTAACATATAATTCCATATTGCTAACTTAAGTGCATTGTTTTCTTTGTGAAATGTGTACCCAAGACGTTTCGGCTAAACCAATTTCTCACGATTATTCTTTGTGACAAGATGATTGCTTTTTCTTCATGCAAGGTGCAATTACATTCCTTGCTACTTCTTCTGATGATCTTGGTTAATACTTTTTAATATACCTTTATTTAATCTCGTACTAACAAATTTTGTGATGAATATGCAAAATAATTAAAATTAACGAAGATAAAAGCATAATTGAAAAATGATAAATGTTATTTTAAATTTTTAAAATGACTAATAAATTGAAACAAATACTTTTCAACAAAATGATATTACTTTTTTTAAAAAAAATTATGGCCCTCTTATATTGTCTTTGATTTCATTATCACTAAAATAAACAACTTTATGGTAGATTGTGCTAAGCAAGATTTCATATGATTAAAGATGAAAAGTGAAAGAAAATCCGAGTCCTCACATCCAAGCTAAATGAGACTGAGAACCAGTAAAGAATGTGATTCTATCACACATAAAGGAATAAAAGGAATCATAATCTTGCAGCTAAGAATTCTTCCAGAACAGTCTTTAAGTTAGGAATCACACTTTTACAGAGGAAACAATTCTATTAAGTTAGGAATCTTTGCGATTTGCATTGATCAAGCTACTCGCTCCTTCAATCTTCATCTTGCAAATCTACATTTTGCTATTCGCTGTTCTCTCTCTTTCTTTCACTGATACATGTCCTCTCATCTGTTTTCACCTTTCTGCAGATTTGTTTCATTACTTGAATTGAATCACATTTTCTTTGCTTAGTTTCTCTTGAGATCTCAAAAAAAATTATAAGAAATAAAAACAGGAAAAAAAAATCCCAGAGAAAAGCTCTATCTCTCTTAAGTTGTTTGTTGTCTGCTTTGAAGAAAAATTGAAGCACAGAGCTGTTCTGCTTGTGTTAGGTACTTGAAGGTAATATGATTCATCTCTCTGAATTTTCTTAATTCTGTCAAAGAAACAAGGAAGATTTTAGTTGTTGAATTGGTTTAAAATTCCTTGAATTCGTTTGTAGTTGAAGTTAATATTCACCTGCCTTTTTTCTATTGTTTTTGTTGTCGGAAATTACTGCCAACTTTTATAATCGCATTTGAATTAATATATAGTTTACTAAAATTATTCAATTTTGACAAGAATTTAATAGAATTATTCTATATCAAAGGAATATTACTCCCATAAAATGCAAAAATGATGTATATGTCTTTTATTATTATTATTATTATTATTTTTGTTGGGATAATATACATGTCTTTTCATTTCTGTTTGTTTTGCTTTAAATAGGAGAGAAGATCATTAACTTCCCTCGGTCCGTCCCTTTCCTAAAGGTGAGCTGTCCGAATTCCTTGTTGTTGCAGTATGGTATGTCTTTATATATTGATTTTGTATTTATTATTATTATATTATGTGATATTTGTATTTATATTATTATATTTGGACTGTGACGTATCATTGACTTCTTTTTTAGCATAATATTAGTAGGAACTTGATAAATATGATGGGTTAATGTTTATTTTATAGCTTGAAAAGTTATTTTTGTTTATTTTATTAAATGAAAGTAATTTAGACAATTTTTGTTCAGCTCATAAGCTTATTTAATGTATATAAAACCATAGATTTTGTTTAATTGATTTCTACTTGTGAACTTATTTGATTTGTGAGTTTAAAATGAGTTGAGTTTGAATTTATAAATAAGCTTGTTAGTTAAATGACAAGAGTTTAAACTCATTAAATTTTATATGAGCAAAGCAGGAGCTCAACCTAATTTGGCTCATTTTCATCTTTAGTTACTGGCTCAAAATGTCAAAATACATAAAGAAAAAAAAAGCTTTAAAAAATCTTTTATAATACAAAAAGAAAAATTATTCATACATTTAAAATACTTCTCACTTCTCTCAAACTAGAGATATTGAAGAAATGAAGTCATAAAAATAATTTCATAATTCAAAATAATCTAGTCTTAGAATATTTTTTAATGTAGGTGAGATAATATTTAGGATAAAATATGTTGATCCAAAAGAAAAGAAAGTTAGTTTTGAAATTTTGAATTCAAAACTCAAAAGTAATTAAATAATTCATAAGAAAGTAATATCTTTAATATTTTAATAAAAGCATACTATTTTGAGATATTTTAATAAAAGAGAGACATAATTTAGTATTACAATATAGTTTTAATGCAAGTGAGGAAATATTTAAAACACAATAAGATAAACTATGTTGTCTCGTGATGTAATCTGGAAAATTAAAATTTGAAAGTAATTAACTAATTCAAAAAATATTTCTTAGTATTTTAATAAAAAGATAGAATTTTAATAATTTTTTTGATAAAATGAAATATAATTTAAGATACAATGTTGTCCACATGAGAAAATGAAAAGATTCTATCCAACCTCAACTCTCTTGTATATCACACAAATCTTTCACTGGACCACACCTAAGGACTAACATGAAGAACTCTCTGATTCAACCAATAAAGTGAAGATTAAAGTGATAAACAAATTTAAGCAAAGACTAAAATAATAAAAAAAACACACAAAGTGCTGCCACAGCGACAAATATTACTTTTGCCACATTAGTGTAAAAATATTAATTAAGATGACAGGATTCTTTTTCCTTTTGTGGAAGATGTGTTGTTGCTGTTTCTCTAAATTTTTGATAAAGAGATATATATATTTTGCCGTGAAATATGTTTGGGGACTGGAGATTGTAATTTATTGATCAAGTCAATAAATTGGTTAAATTATTTAGAAAATATAATTTTAAACTATTTATCAAAATGTCACAAATTTAAAATTATTTCTCAATTTACCATTGTTTTTGAGTGTTTTACAAAAGGCTAAACTTCACAATATACCAATACAATGCCATTTATACTGGCGTATTGAAACTGCTTGTGTATAACTAATAGACCACCCGAAATTACGTTTTATAGGGAGCATCAGAAATGTGTAATAGAATACAAAATTATAGCAGTGGAACTTACCTATATTACCTTGGACTAGGTCGCTCTTGAGATGGTAATATGGTAAGTTAAAAGGAGCAATTAGATTTTCTCTTTCATTAGTTAATGAAAGCTACACTTTTTGGTTGATCTTGGTTTTACTATTGTGCACATTCAAAGATTCTCTTTCTATTGTAGAACACTGCTTCTTGGTAGAACGAAAGAAGGCACTATGAATGTAGGTTAGCTCCAGCAAACACTGTTTGTTTGGGAAAAGTGGGCTTTTAAAACGCCAAAATGTTTGGCACATTACAAGTGTGGTTTGCATTAGCAAAACACCAATCTGATATGGCATTTTGTAGACATTTTCTTCTAGTAAAATGCCTAATTAATTGGTGTTTTATAGTAATGTTTCTTCTTAAAATTGCTAAAAAAAATGGTGTTTTGTAGAAGGTCTAAAGACAATGGTAGATTGAGAAATAGCTTTGAGTTTATAGTATTTTCATAAATAGTTTAAAAAATTGTATTAATTTAGCCCAATAAGCTTGGAGAACTATTTGTTAAACAAAAAATAAAATAAGATTGTAGCTTTTAAAAGTTAGTTTTTAGAAGAAAAAAATAGTTGAAGTGACATTTAGCTTCAACAAGCTAACTATTAATAATTTGCGTCTGAATTTTACCTACTTTTTTAACAAATGATAAATTTTACCTTCACACTATTATTACCCAAGCAACTGAACTTTCTCATTCTCTTACTCTCTTGTTAAGTACCTTCACAAGACAACCACCCCTCATTTTTTTTTTTTATGCTATTTTTTCTTCTTCCTCTCCTCCCTTTTCTCTTCTCCATTTCCTTTTTTTCTCCTTCATGTTATTCTTTCTCCAAACACACCAAAGACCACAAGTCGTACCATCGCACCTCGACCTGTGGTAGCTTTGCCATAGACCGCGTGATGTTGTCACTCCACAACCACATGAAGCTCTATTCTTTGTGTTGCTATCACCTCTTGAACTAGGGATGGATATGGGACAGTTCAGGATAAGATTTTGCCCATCTTAAAAATTTTTCGAGATGTGAAATCTGTTCCGGTTCTACGAAGTGTTTTCTTGGTCCTATCCCAAATACAATTGTCCCGTTCCATTTGAAATTTTTATCTTTATTTCTTGAAAAATAAAAATGTAAACTTTCCTTTAACACAAATAGAGTAGTTGTCCTCATCTGTCTTTCATTTGTTTTCTTTGTAAATGTACGTCCAGAAAGCATTTTTTTATCAATTTTGTATTCATTATCTATTTTATTCTTGTGATCTACCATTCTCATTTTCCGTAGTAGGAGAGCAAAAATAATAGTTTTAATATAGTGGAATCTCAAATGTATATATACCGGCTTATTAGGAATAAACTTCATTACTTTTTCTTTCTTTTTCTCTATGAGAAGGAACAAGCTTTATTATTCTATAATTTAAGAAAGTATCACTAAATTCCTTGACATTAATTTTGGTCTTTAAAATAATTACTAATTATTTATCAAAACATAATGATTAATATTATTACATATCATCAGGACAATTGGGACGGGACCAAATTTTATTTTAGGACAATCGGAACAAGACAAGATCATGTAAATTTCAGGATGGGAATGACCTTGTCTCAGTACCATTTCGGTAAATTTGTTGGGACACGAGTGCTTGTCCAAATTCCTGAATTATCCAGTGCTGAACCCTTCGAATTAGGATGAAACATCGAGACATCTTGTCTCATGTCCACCCCCATGATCCTATCTTAGAGGAGGTGGTAAACCATAAAATAAAAAGATATTATTTTTTACTAACATACAATCTAGAAAATTCAAGGAAATATTAATTAAAAATTATAACTGGCAATAGAGAGACAATATGATAATTAAAATTTGAAGTGAAGATTTAAAATTAAGATAACATTTGTTTGATAGTACATTTATGTTGTGCAAAGAAGCTATATGTATCATATACTTAGTTTTTTTGATTCATCAGAAATTAAAATTATTCATGAGTCTCTGCCTCACAACTTCAACTTTTAGATTAAATCAATTTCCAACATGATTTGATTATGGTTGACCTCTACATAGGTCAATATAAGGAATTGCTGCTAAAAGCAGTTAGAAGCAAGAATGGAGTGTCTAACCATGGTAGGTGAGAAAATACTGGAATACACATTGGACCCAATGGCGCGACAGGTTGGTTATTTGATATTCTACAACAGCAATGTGAAGGAATTGAAGGAGAAAGCTGACAGTCTACAGCATGCGAGAGAAAGTGTGCAACAAAGAGTTGATGCTGCCTACAGAAATGGAGATGAGATTTACAGTGGTGTTCGCACGTGGCTAGAAAAAGTAGATGAAATGGCGATAAAGGTGGAGAGTCATATTCAAGATGATCACCACAAGAAGACAGGATGCTCTAGCAGATCATTTCCTAATCTTTGGATGAGACATCAGTTAAGCAGGAAGTCAAAGAAGATTGTGCAAGAGATTGAAATCCTCAAGAACAAGGGACAATTTGAGCATATCTCTTATCAGAAAGCTCCAAATTTAATACAGAACCTTTCATCAGCCGCGGGTGACAAGGACTTTGGATCAAGGGTTGAAACACTTGAAGCCATTATGGAGGCACTGAGAGATCCTAATATAAACAACATCGGTGTATATGGGATGGGTGGTGTGGGAAAGTCCACTTTAGTCAAACAGGTTGCACAGAAAGCTCAACAAGAGTTTGATGTGGTAGTCATGGCAATTATTACACAGAATCCAGAAGTGGAGAAAATCCAGGGGCAAATTGCTGACATGTTGGGACTCAATTTTAGTAATGAGCAAAGTTCAATTGGAAGAGCAGGTCGGCTTCATGAGAGATTAAAAAAAGAAAAAAATGTTTTGTTAATTCTAGATGATCTCTGGGGAGAGCTTAACTGGAGTGAGATTGGCATTCCTTCCCCAGAGGAGCATACGCACATTCAACAGAGGAGTTGCAAATTATTAATGACCTCTAGGGATCGGGATGTTTTGTCAAAATTGAATTCCCAAAAGTACTTTTTGATGAGGCCACTGTCGGATATTGAAGCTTGGAAGCTGTTCAAGGAAAAGGCTATGCTTGATGAGTCTATTGGCAATGCTGAATTGCTTTCTATAGCACATGAAGTTGCTCAAGAGTGTGGTGGGTTACCACTTGCTGTTGTAACTATTGCAAGTTCATTAAAAAACAAGAGAATATCAGAGTGGAAGGCTGTCTTGCAAGAACTAAGAAATCCTGCTCCAACAGGTATGCAGAATGCTATATATAGACCAATTGAAGTGAGTTACCAAAATTTAAAAGATGATCTCCTCCAGTCACTTTTCCTGCTTTGTGGAATGTTAACACCAAATGTTTGGATTAGTTATTTGTTCAAGTATTCTGTTGGGCTGGATTTATTTAAACACATTCATAAAATGGAACATGCTCGAAATAAGTTTGACTTATGTATTCGTAAACTGAAAGACTCATGTTTGTTATTAGATACAGATAGTTCTAATGACTTGTGCAAAATTCATGATGTTGTCCGAGATGTGGCTTTAATGATGGCATTGCAGCATCACCAATGTTTTGTGAAAATAAATGAAATCTTGGAAGAATGGCCTGAGGAAGAGCAAATGAAAAATTGTAAGACAATCATATTACGGTACTGTTATTTAAATGACCCTTTTGAAATGCTATGTTGTCCCAACCTCACATTTCTTTTAATAAACAATGAAAACCCCTCTTTAAAACTCTCAGACAACCTTTTTGAAGGAATGCCTAGACTCAAAGTACTAGATTTGACTAGGATGAAATTTGAGTCCTTACCTTCATCGATCAGTGTCTTGAGCACCCTTCGTACCTTGTGTCTCGATCACTGTTCTTTGAGAAAAATAGAGGTCATTGGAGAATTGAACAGTTTAAAAGTCCTCAGCCTTGTAAAATCTGATATCAAACAATTGCCCAAAGAACTAGGGCAATTGACCCAGCTACAATTGCTGGACTTGACTGGCTGTTCTCAACTAAAATTAATCCCACCCAGTACCTTGTCAAGCCTGAAAAAGTTAGAGGAGCTGTACATGAAAGACAGTTTTGCAAACTGGGGTGTTATTGATCCAATGGACCAGCATCAAAGTAATGCTAGTGTTGCTGAACTAGACAACTTGCTTCTCTTGACCACATTCCTAGTTCATATTCCTGATGAGAGAATGTTGCCAAAAGTCCTGACCTTTGAAAGACTTCAAAAGTACAAAATACTTATAGGGAATGTCTGGGATTGGTCTTCTGAGACAGAAACTTCAAGGATCCTGAAGCTTTGGCTTAGCACTAGCATTCACTTGAGAGATGATATCAAAAGACTGCTTGATACTGTTGAAGAATTGCACATTGGCAAATTGGAAGGAGCAAAAAATGTTCTTCCTTCCCTAAACAATGAAGGTTTACCACAACTACAGCATCTTTATATCACCGATAATGATGAGATTCAGTGTGTAATTAACTCATTAGGGGTTATCCATTCTATTGATCTCTTCCCCAACTTAGAGTCAATGGTTCTTCAAGATGCAATGAACCTTGAAAGGTTATGCACCGGGCCTTTTACTGGAGAATCCTTTTCCAAACTGAAGATTATTAAAGTAACAAATTGTGGTAACTTGAGGAGCCTCTTCTCAACTTCTCTTGCTAGAGGTCTTCCGCAACTTGTTGAAATTGAACTTGAGGAATGTTTTCGTATGGAAAGAGTGGTTTATGATGATGAAAACGTTGCTGGCATACTCGAGTTTCCTAAGTTATGCTCTTTAACAATACGATCTCTTCCTCAATTACTTGGATTTTATTACGAAGGCAATGTTCTTGGCACTTCAGATGCACTTTTTTGTGAGAAGGTATGCTAACAACCTTTAGTCTTAATTCGAATACTTTAATATTTGAAACTAGATTTCTTATATGATCATTATGGAGATTAATATTAAATGTGTTTTTTTTTTTTTTTTTTTGTAAAGGTGCACTAATCATTTATGTTGATATCATGTTTTTACTAAGTTAATATTAAAATGGAAAAATTATCAAAAAAACAAAAAAACAAAAATTTAAGCTATTTACCAAAATATTACAAATTAAAAACTATTTCCCATTCTACTAGCTTGTGAAAATAAAAACAAGTTATTCGATCATAAAGATATACATAAACTTTTTAGGAATCTATAAATTATTATTGTTGATATTATCATTTTATATTTCTTTGAGGTTTTTTAATATAAAAATACAAAGCTTTTGTAGAAACCTATTTAATGTCAAATTACATTAACAGCATAGGAATTCAAAATAAGACCAACATATTATGTAGTTATTATATTTCTTCACTTATAAACTTCTATGTTCTCAAAACTTACACATATCTCTAATATTACTTGACAAGGCGCTATAATTAAATCTAATTATTTTCAGTTGATTAGTATAAAATATTGGTCAACAGTTAATATGATTAGAATATCCTAAAAGATTTCTAAATTTGATCTCTCTTATAATTAATTTATTTTCATCCACTTCCCTTTATTTCAAAATCTACACATATCTCCTTTATAATATGAAAATACAACACATTTAAATTTAACTTATAACAATTTCCCCCTCCTAAATTTATAAATTGGAATCCATGAAATTTTTGTGACATTTTAAACTATATATGTTAAAAGGTAATGAAAATCCACTTGCTAAATATATCATAAATCTCTCATTTAAATTAAACAATAAAAATATAAATACTATATATAATCTAAAGAATATTATATCATATTAATGTGTGTGTGTGTCTATATATATATATGTGTGTGTGTGTGTGTATAAATATATATGTATATGTATATTGAATTACGTTATATTCAAAAAAGTTCACATGGACCATATAAAAATAAATATTTTTTTAATCATGTTGTTTTTTTTTTTGTTTTTGTGAAATGAAATCCTACACAATATTAATTTAATTAATGCTTGCATATACAGTTGAATTTGAGGTAAAAAAGAAATCTAAAAAGAATATTATTTAGCAATGTGGTTAATTGAGTTTAAAGGGCAGATTTCCAAAATAAATGGGAGAGCTAACTGAAAAATAAGTTGATTTTAAATTATAAGAGAGATTGGTGTTATTTAATCTTAAAATTATTATATGCCAAACAACTCAACAGTCAGAGTATACTGATTGATAGAATGAAAGTAAAACAATGGCATACCTTTATGGTAGAAACTAAATCTATAAAATTTTACAAAACCATATGTAACTTCAATATGTAGATTTTCATAGAACATCCATGATTTCTAGCACATAAAGAATACTTTCATTTTGCCATATACTATGTATGACTATGTGCTTAAACTGTAGGTTATGTTCCCTAGCTTAGAGAAATTGACTATCAATGGTCTGGATAAGTTGAATATGATATGGAATAGGCTTATGGCAGAAGACGATGCTTACAATTCCTCTATTTGCGACAAGGTATTTTTTTTTATCATTTTTATGATTAATTTTTATAGACAATATTTTGAAATATTTAGTGGCGCTAATGGCATATACAGGACTTGCGAGATTGTTACAATTGAGGCAAACTATTATTTTTTAACACTTTTATGGGTTATTAATAAAAAATGAAAATTTTCTATTTATTCTTATTTTATTTTATTTTCAGATTGCATATAATCATTGATGTTTTAGATAAATAAATTAATAACATAACACGTATGTGTTACCGAACTTTGTTTAACAAATTTGGATACAATATCTAAATTCAAGTGGACAAAAGTTTATGGGCTTCGATTCCAAGATTTGTTTAACAAAATTTGCACATAGGCTTGTTTGCTTTAGCTGTATTCTTTTTTCATTTCTGGTGACCATAAAAATAGTATATGAAATTGTGCTTGGTTTAATAAACTGAAAATGTCTTTATAGAAAACCGACAATAGGAAAAAATATTATTTTCAATGTTTCTAGAAATAACTAATGACAATTTTGTTAATTTGGAACTTCTTTTTATTCTCTTTTGATCAGAAATGACTAATAATTCAATTCAATTCCCTAAAGATGATTGTTAGGTGTTTAATAAATATGAAAATAGTAAAAAGTAAATAAATATGTTTTAAAAAATAACAGTGTGAAGATGAAAATACATTTGAGGTAAAAAGATTAGAAACCAAACAGTTTGTTGTCCTTTTGGTTTGAGAAGAAAAATTCAAAAAAAGAGAGAGAGATTCCTTTTATTAAGGTTCTATGGATATATTTGTTCTTTCTAAAGTTATTTTACGCATTCTTTTATTTTTTGTCTATTTTGCCATTAAACAATATAAATACTCGAACGATGATGATTCAATAATGCAAGTAATTTATTGCACAGGTGAAAGTGACACGGCATGGCCAAATTGCTAAGGGGTCATTTTGCAATTTGAAAACTCTTAAAGTAGTAAATTGTGAAGAGATCTCAAAAGTACTCTCATTTAGTTTACTGAACCGTTTAAACAGTTTGGAAGAGCTAGAAGTGCAAGATTGTAATTCAGTCGAGGTTGTATTTGACTTGGAGAAGATCACCAGTGAAGAGAGACATGTTGTACCAAAGTGCCACTTGAGGAAATTGATTTTATTTTCCCTACCAAATCTGAAGCATGTATGGAATAAAGATCCACAAGGAATTCTTGATTTTCAAAACCTATCTATAATAAAAGCTATCGATTGCCAACATATGAATTATCTGCTTCCAGTTTCTGTTGCCAAAGATCTTCCCAACCTTCTGGAGTTGGTGTTAGAGGATTGTACTGGCTTAGAGAATATTGTTGCAAAGCAAGAAGGACTAGATGCAGCTATCAGTTTTATGTTCCCTAAAGTAACAGAACTACGGCTTTGGGATGTACCAAAATTGAAAGGCTTCTACCCTGGAGGATATATAACAAAGTGGCCACAACTAAGAAAATTAATATATTTAAGTATTCCGAAAGAAGTGAACTATTTTGGGTCAAAATATTTCTGTTTCAGCGAGTCACATTTTGAAGATGGACCCCAAGCTTTAGTACAACAGTCAACGGCTGTTGAGGAGGTTCGTGATCTATATCTTCTTATTTTTGTTTTTTTTTAAATCACTTTACACTATTAAGATTCCTTATTTAAGCATCATCTGGGGCACATATTAAGATTATCCAATGATTATAGAATTTATGCATGAATTTCGATGTTTTTGTCACTTCTTTTCCTGCATATTAATGGTATAGAAATAATAAAGAACCCAGTCCAAGTAACTAGCCCAAGCCATGGTTTGACATTAATTTAAGAAGATACTTTTAGAAGATTTTTCTAGACATAATGGGAATTGTAGAAAGTTTAGTAAGCTTGCATGTGAAAGCTCATTAGGGTAGATAATTTTGAATCAATTAGGTTAAAAATGCCCACGTAGAACTAGTACAAATATCTCTCCTAATTGTACTTTGAGTTTCTTTTAAAGAGTTATCTCTCTTTTTTTAGTTACTTTCACATATAAAAGTACTTCGTTACCCACGCTACTTTTCCTTCCCTTTTTAACGACACCTGTGTTTCCTTTATGTTACTTTTACTTTTAGAAGTGAAGGGAGTTTGTTAGAAAATTAGTTAGAATCTACCAAATTGGCATAATTAGTTAGAACCCAGCTGGCCGCTTAGCTGGCTTTGACCATTTAAGGTCCACTTTGTTTCAGTTTTTCACGTAACTCTCCTGTTTGCTTCAATCTTGAATGTAAATAAGGAAAATGTTATCGGAAGACTTACAGGTAAACACTCAGTTTATACATGTAATTACTTATTTGCAGGGATAAATTTTTAAACAAAACTTAAGATAGATACAAAATGAAAAAAAAAAAAGAAAAAAGAAAGATATATAGATAGTATATAGTATTGTTCTATAAATAAAATGTTTGCTTCAATTGTCTCAGGTCATTCCAAACTTACAAGAGTTGGTATTAGATCACGATGATTCTGCTCTTGTGATCTGGTTGTCAAAACATTCAGAAAACTACTTCAGCAAAATAAAAGTTTTGACACTACAACACTTTCAAGAAGAACAAATGAGTTTGTCATATTCATTCTTTCACAGAATATCCAAATTGGATGCTCTTGTTGTGGCACGTAATTCATTTGAAGAAATATTCTCTTATGAGAACCAAGCTGGTGATGGAACAGAGCATGAAAATGTAGTATGGGTAAAAAATTTATACCTTGAGAATCTTCCTAAATTAAGGCAAATATGCAAAGAAGGTTATCATGTAAGGTTGAATGATCTTAGAGTTAGGAAATGTCCCTGCTTATTGAACTTGGTGCCCTCATCAATGATATTGAGCCATCTTACATCACTATCTGTATGTAAATGTGAGGGGTTGTTATATTTAGTAGCACCATCCACGGCAAAAACCTTAAGTCAACTCACTGTTATGAAGATAGAGGACTGCAAGATGATAAAGGAAATAGTAGTAGACAAGGTTGATACTGACGCTGAAGAAGGAGATCATGAGATTACATTCAGCAAAATGAAAATTATAAAACTCAAAAGTTTATCATTGCTGGAGAGCTTTTCTTCAGGGAATCATGCATTCAAATTTCCATCTTTGGAAAATACACTTCTCTGTGAATGCCCGAATTTGAAGATATTCTCTAAAGGAGTCTCCACCACACCAAAGCTGCAGAGAGTACACGTAGAATTGGAAGTAGTGGACTGGTATTGGGAGGGTGACCTTAATAAAACTGTACAGAAGATGTATGCAAATAAGGTATGCAGCTGTTCCCTTCTCCCTTCTCATATTATTATGAAAGAGTGTTTGAAAAATGGATTACATCCCACTCACAAACACACATTGTTTCCCGTTTCCTTTCTATCTTTCTTTCTCTTTTTTATTAATATATATATATATATATAATTGGCTTCTAAAGGTTGGCTTGCGAAGCTTTGAGCTATTGAAACAAGAAGAATTTCCTGAGTTAAAGGAATTATGGCATGGCCAAGTTTCGGTGAAAGAATTCAAGAATTTGAGATCTGTAGTCGTGGACAGTTGTGAGTTCATTTCAAATGTAGTTCCATTTAATGTTCTGAAGGCCTTAATCAACTTGGAGGAGCTGGAAGTGAAGAACTGCAGCAATGCAGAAGTTGTGTTTCTTTTGGATGGAGAAGATATTGATGACAAAATTGTCATACTAACTAGTAAGCTGAAGAAATTGATACTAAGTCATCTGCCAAATCTGAAGCATGTTTGGAATAAGGACTACCGAACTGTTACCTTCAAAAACTTACAAGGTGTACATGTTTTTGATTGTGAAAGATTATCATACTTGTTCCCAGCCAATGTAGCCAAAGGTTTGACACAGCTTGGAGAACTGCGTATAGAATACTGTGGGTTTGAAGAGATTGTTGCAAAGGAAGAAGGGCAAGCAATGTTTGTTAGTTTTGTGTTCCCGAAATTAACCTCTTTGGTTATCTCGAATGTAGCACAGCTAAAGTGGTTCTACCCAGGAAGACATACTGTAGAATGGCCAGCTTTGAAGGAATTAGAAATTTTTATTGAAGGTGAAGTAAAAGTATTTGGGACAAAATTATTAGACTCTAAAGGGACACATGGGCAACGCAATCTTAATAGCTCAATTCAACAACCAATCTTTTTTATTGAAAAGGTACTAAATATATCTCTAGTTAGTTATTTAATGAGCTAATTTTTAATGAAAACTGCTAGCATTGGTTACTCTATAATCAAAATCATAAAACCATATGCCTTATTTTTTAGTACAATAAAACCATATGCCTTTTAAATTGCTATAATATTTTTAAAATGCTAATTCATTAATTTTGACAGAGCTTTTAAATTAGATTTTTATTCATACATCTAGAAATAGATTTCAAAATATATATTTTGTCTTAGAATTTCATTGGCTCATCCATAAAATATATAAAAGTAGTGTAGCATAATTAATCATTAAAATACTTGAGCATCACCAATATGTTATGTTATGCTTTGTGACATTTTAATACAGACAAGAAAAATAAGGGAAAAAATCAATAAAATGGAGAATTATATTGTAACTGGTAAATCAACATGAGTATAACTAAAAAGAGAGTGGAGATTTTGGAGAAGTTTGAGTGATCAATCTTTCATAACTTTGCTGCTGAATTTATGCTTCATTAAAGCTTATTTCTTTATTTTCCATAATCATTTTTCCAGGTCTTTCCCAACTTAGAGTCGTTGCGCCTACAAAATAAGGATGATATCTTGGACTGGCTTCGTCAGATCTCCATAGAAGATTTCCGCAGGCTCAATGTCCTCCAACTACATTGTTTCTATAAAGAAGAAGATGGCTTTCCATATTGGTTAGTTCAAAGGTTACCCAATCTGAAAAATCTTCTTGTACATGACTGTTACTTTGAGGAGATATTCTCCAATGAAGGAGAACAGACCTATGCTCATTTGCAGCTCAAAGTTCTAGTACTAGGACGACTTCCTAAATTAAAGTATATTTGCAAAGAAGCGCCCTCTTCAGTGTCTTTCAATGAATTGACATATTTGGAAGTTTCAAAATGTGATGGATTGTTATATTTGGTAACATCATCGACGGCAAAAAGTCTTGTTCAACTGAAAACCATGAAAATAAAAAAATGTTGGATGATAAAAGAGATAGTAGCAAACAAGTCTGATGATGAAGTTGGAGATGAGATTACATTTAGCAATTTGAAAATTCTTGAACTTCAGCAGTTATCAAGCTTGACAAGCTTCTCCTCTGGGAACTATAAATTCAAATTTCCTTCATTGAAAACTATAATTGTAAGTCTGTGCCCTAATCTAAAAACCTTCTCTCGAGGAATTCCCATCACTCCAAAAGTTCAAAGAGTGCAAGTAGGAGATCAGGGAGATGGATGGTACTGGGAAAGCAATCTTAATGCAACTTTGCATAAGATATACATGGTACGCATTCATGGCTACTTGAAATGTTTAGATGGCAATAGGTTTTTCTATTATAAAACTAGTGTATAAATTTGCATATAATGTGCTAGCTTTGGGTTCTTCTTCCAAAACTGATAAAGAACAAATAGAAAGAAAATAAGTTTCAGGTGATTATAGGTATATGCAAGTAAATTAAAAGTTCATGAACGACTCTGATTAAGTCATTATATGTAATGTATTGACTAATTTAACCTACTTAATCATATTGTGCATAACTTTAGTTGTTTTATTAAATCGGGTCAACTATGCTCGATTATATAGGAGGCTTATGGAAAGATAAGGAATGAGATGAATGAAAGTAGTGAAGACGATTCTTCCTATGTTAGTGAACCTGCCCTTTCCAATACGGACATAGATCAGATAGAAATGGAGAAGGACCATCACCTTGAAGACCATCAAGAACTAGTTGATATTGTAGAACTTCTCTCACCATCAGAGGGCACACAAGAGGAAACATCTGACTTGGATATACCTGAACAGTATATTCCAGAAACTGAAATTGATGATGCCATGGAGAGAGAAGGACATGCTGAAGAGACTCCCAAATAATCCTAGAGCAAGATTATGGAGCAGCCCTTACTGAAGGCAATAGAGAGGGCAATGTTAATGTCTCTGATGCCTCTCTAGTTTTTGGTATGCTTTGTGTCTTCTTTGCATTTCCACTGTTGAATCATTTATTTTTTGTTCTTATAGAATCAATTGTTCCCAATTCTCAGGACCTACTTGTATTAAATGAATATTCATGCAGGGGTGTATGCACGGAGCAAGGATAAGCAGACTGATGCTAAAACCAACAAGGCATCATTGTCAGGTTTGATAGTCTATGCTTTACTTGTTTGGCTATATTATTCCTCCCTTGCCTTTTTTCCATTTTCTGTTTTAATCGATGTATTTGCTGCCTTAGGCAAAGAAATAAGTCTTGTTTGGCAAACTTAGGATAGCACAACCATTTTACAAGAAAAGAAAGCCATCATTTAGGATTAAGGTGTATATTATTTTAGACAAAAGCAGCAAGGATTCTACTCTTGATAATGAAGGTGATCAGGTTCTTGGTGATGGTAATTAGTTGGCTGTCTACGGCCAGGGCACCATTAATATTTCTGCTAGCACTAGCTATTTTCTTCCCTTTTTCTTGGTTAAATGATTTTTCTTTTTTTGTTGTCTTTTAGGTTATCGAATGGCTTCTGAATCTGTTCGTGCTTCACTACTTGCAGCACCACTTAATGCTGATTCTTTCATTAACACCACCTGTCATAACATATCATTTGGGAGTAAAAAACGCTACAACGACAACTTTATTTTTTAAAAAAATTAATTATGGAATCACCACTAATTGTTTGAGAATTAGAGTACAATTGGAAACCCTATTTATTTTAAAATTTATGTATTTACTTTATTATTTTTTTAGAAAAGCACTAGAATGCAAACCAAAAATGAGTTCGGGAGTCGGTTATTTGTGAGGAAGGTGTTAGGCACCTCATAACATTTGTCAAAATCAATTCCCAAATTGATTGCTTAAATAAAATATGACCCGAAATTATATTTTATTTTTCACTAAAATAAAGGTTATAATCTTTAAAACAGGGACAAAAAAATAAAACATGCATGCATGAATATTCTAGACGAACCTAGGATCTTTCCAACCTTCAAGATAGATAAATTGTCCCTCCAGATGGCGCTTATACTTACCCAGGTTAGATATAGTATACTCAGTCTTATAAAAGACTGGACTACCTATCCTTACATGATTAGTGAGGGGCCTTGGGATCCTAAAAATTCAAATGTGTCCTAAAGTATGTGCATGTTAATTACAATTAAGAGTTGGGAGCGGGATACATAAAAAATTACATGGGAAAGTTGGCATGATCACATCTTGACCAATTTGATTTAATCAAACAGCTTAGCTCACAGTCATAAGGCATCAAGATTCATGAATTCTTCAATTTCCATTAAGCAAAATGAATTTTCAAATTAACATAACAGTTCATTTAATTAACAAGGGAACTGGGAAGCATGTGTCGAGGCTATTTCAAGGACATCTACAGATTTTAGAAGCAAACTCGGCAGCTAGAAAGTGTTTTCAAATCAACACATCAACTCATTTTTATTTTCCAGGAAGCCCAGAGGTATACTTCAAAGCTATCTCAATGAAGTACATAGACTCAAGAAGCAAACCCAACAACCAGAAGCATAATTTAAACCCCAGAAAATGGAAACACTCAAGCAACTACTAAATCCATGAATTAGAAAGCAAAAGGAAAAAGAAAGGAATTTCATGCAGTTTCAATCTAATCAAACCATCGAGACAGTGAAATACTAAATCAAACACCCTCAAGCAAGTCAAATATTTCCTTCAAGATATGAAAATCCCAACCTAATAGAGCCAAACACAAGGAAATGAAACAATAATAATTTCACTGAGCATTAGACAATGACCATACAAGACAACAACGATCAAATGGATGAACAAAGTGACAAAAACCCATCGAAACACACAGTCATGTGATCAAAGCTACGGCATCAGGACCAATGATTTATCACTCTCATATCAACTCCACAAACAAAATACGCACAGAATGAGTCAAAGGAATCACTAATTACAGAGAATAAGGAAAAATGGCGTACTCTTATACATCATCGAAATGGGGGAATATTCCAGAAACAAACCAGGAGAATCTTATATAGCAATTTCGGATTAATTCAGTAGCACAAACAATGGGCAACCAGAGGATGAACTGAAGAGAAAGAAATGGTGATTGTGAACTTACCCAGAAAATTTTCTTCGGTTTCTTCTTGACGGTGACGAAAGACGAGACAATGCTGACTCCTCTGTGTTTCTTCTCACCGAGACCCTTAAACGCTTGTGTTAATCGCCTTGCTCTGTGCCTTCCTGTCCCTGATTCTCGTTCTCTTCAAATCGCATCCAGAGAAATCCCCCAATTCAAGCTCCAGTTGCGTCAATCGGCATCCATAAACCCGAAGAATTTTCTCTCCCAAATGCCCCTTTCTCTCTCGACCCCCTCAGCTCTTCGTTCGCTCTCTCTATCTCTTGCCTTCGCCGCGAATTTCGCTTTTTCCCCCAACCATCTTCAGCTTCTGGATCCTTCCCTTTTTTTTTAAGCACCTTTTTTCCCCTTTTTCCCTTTTCTTCTATTTTTCCCAGCACTCTTTCGTTTTTTTTCCTTTCTTCCTTTTTCTTCTGCTTTCTGTTATTATTTCCTTTTCTTTTCTTTTTTCTTTTTTATTTTTTTAAAGAAACAAATTTATGAGAAAATAAAATAAAAAAAAAACAAAACAAATAATTAATTAAATAAATAAAATGAAAAATAATAAAATAAAAATTTAGATAAAATATAATGTTTATACCACTTCTTTCAATTCTAACACATGAAGTTAGGAGTTATCATTAAGAAAAATATTGTTTCTAAAGTTATGGTACTCGGCTGTCATTTATTAAAGAAATTAAATACATCAGCTACATCCTTTTTTACTCTATGTACTAATTCTATGATAAAATAAAACTTCAAATCTAACATTGAAATATTTTAATTTTTTATTAAAAAATTAACTATGAAAGGTTTTCAGCTAAAATTATTCATAAATTGTTTTGAATGACTGCACATGATTATTACTTTAGAAGGTTTTCAACTAAAACATTTAGGGTCAGATTTTATGGTTGCCTATTAAAGGATATGGGAGTATAGTACTGCCATATTGTCACAGTCTCACTTGCGACACTTACTTTGTGTCTTTACACTTCTCCGTTTCCTTCAAGACTTTGCAGTAAAATAGAGGAGGGTGCAGAGAAGCTCCACACCAAATTTTGGACTTAGCGCATCACCAGATAATTTTTGCCATTTTCTATAAAATTGGGGGTATTTTTGTATTTTTTCAGAGACTCGCTTGTCCAGTGCCGAAGTAAAGCACATGGCCGCGTTCTTTGGATTTTTATCTTCGTTTTGACAGGTCATTTGTCGAATTCCGACATTCGGTTCTCTAAAAAGAGGCCTTATGTTGGCTCAGAAAAATAATGTCTTGTCCTGCCAGGAAGGAATCTGTAAATTAAGCTCTTTAGGGGGGGTGCCAGGTGACCTTGGGTGGGTCTTGGTGCCAGCATAGGGGACGGCTTGGTGTTGCTATATACTTCCCCTACACCAAGCCAACTACTTGTATGCATGAGATATCAATAAAGAAGTAGCCCCTCTTCTTTTATTTGTCCTGACTCGTGTTGCTTACTTACTTTCTATGTTGGT
The DNA here is from genome assembly GCA_022379115.2 of Bauhinia variegata. Lineage (NCBI taxonomy): Eukaryota > Viridiplantae > Streptophyta > Magnoliopsida > Fabales > Fabaceae > Bauhinia > Bauhinia variegata. The sequence continues at coordinate 6,612,862 of CM039436.1, forward strand.
TGTCTATGATGTGCTTGTCTTGTGATTGCTTGATGGTGCCTTGCCACCTTGGTTGTTAATAGAATTGTTGTGCCTTCGAATGTGAATCCCAATAATATGCTTTCGGATGTTTGAACTGATGTTTGGCTGACTTGCTTGCAGGCAAGTGTCGCACGGTCTGACTAGCTAAACCTCTCAGCCCGTGACAGTTAGTATCAGAGCCATGGGTAAGTCAAAGACCACCAACACCGAACGATTAAACACCAAGGAAAGATTTGCATATATCGAGCGTGAAGTCGATGGGCTCAGTGACTCGTTGATTGACTTTAAGCAAGAAGTTGATGGGTACAGAATCCCCAAGCTCACCCAAAGAGTTGTCACCATAGAATCTCACCTTTGTAGACCACGATGGGGTGAGGAGGGCGATACTAGCCGCCCATCGAGAAGCGCCAGGGGTGAGACTGCTATCGAGGCACAATACCGCCTTGAAGAGCAAGTGGGTCAGATGCAAGGGGTCATCAATGCCCTGAGAGCAGAGATGGAAGACATGAAGATGAAGCTTAATGTGACCATGCACGCTATTGGAAATAGTAATCCAAGAGATGGGGGACTCGAATCGAGAAAGGTCAAGTTCCCAGAACCTCGAACTTTTAACGAGGCCAGAGATGCCAAGGAGTTAGAGAACTTCCTGTTTGACATGGAGAGATACCTCCGGGCCATGAAGTTCAATACAGAAGAAGAGAAAGTCGAGGTGGCATGCATGTATCTTGTAAGGGATGCGAAGCTCTGGTGGAGGACTAAATTCGAAGAGATACAAAATGGAAGATGTTCCATTGACTCTTGGGAAGACCTGAAGAAGGAGCTAAAATTACAATTATTCCCTGAGAATGTAGAATATATGGCAAGACGTCAGCTCAGGGAGTTAAAGCAGACGAGCTCAATGCGGGAGTATGTGAAGAAGTTTTCGGGATTAATGCTCGACATCCGAGACATGACGGAGGCAGATCGGTTGTTTTGGTTCCTTGAAGGGCTAAAGCCATAGGGTAGAACGGAACTTCAACGACAAAGAATCTCAGATGTCCCAACTGCTTTGGCTGCTGCTGAACGCTTAACATACTATTCCCCTGACTCTTCTGCCACTAAGAAGAACGCCAGTAATGCCACTTCATCTTCTAGTGGGAGTGGAGGACAATCTAACAGGTTCAACAAAAGGAAAAGTGGGGGAGGAGAGTACTAGAAGCCTAACCCTGCTAACTCATCAACATCTTCCCAAGGGTCTAATGCCAATACCAGATTTAAACCCATTGCTTGCTTCTTGTGCAATGGACCATACAGAGTTGCGGAGTGCCCCCACAAAGCTGCACTTAGCGCACTTCAAGCAAGCATTCAAGATCAAACCCAAGAAACTCCTCAAGAAGTTGAAGAAAGAAAGAATGATATGGAAGAAGTAGACACTCCGAGGATGGGAGCTCTTCGATTTTTAAATGCACTAAAAAGACAAGCCGATAGTAGCAAGAAGAATCCGAGCAAAGGGCTTATGTTTGTCAAAGGCAATGTGGGAGGGAAGGCAACCACTAGCGTTATGGTGGATACTAGTGCCACCCACAATTTCATCTCAGTGGGAGAAGCCAAAAGGCTCGGCTTAAAGTTGGAGAAGGACTTGGGCCGTCTCAAGGCTATAAACTCTCAAGCTTCACCTACCGCCGACATAGCCAAACAAGTTATGGTGAAGCTTGGTTCGTGGCAGGGGAGAACAGACTTTGTAGTCGCCCAGATGGATGATTTTGATGTGGTGTTGGGGATGGAGTTCCTTCTAGGGCACCAGGCCATGCTTGTTTCAGCTGCCAATTGCTTGTTGATCATGGGAGAGAACCCCAGCATGGTGCCTGTTGAAGTTAGGCAGACCGAGGGAGCCAAACTCCTATCCGTTATTCAATTCAAAAAGGGAGTGAAGCGGATGGAACCCTCTTTCGTGGCAGTGCCGAAGCCACAGGAAGATTTTGATGAAGACGAGCAAGTTCCTGCAGAGATTCAGGCCGTGTTGAAAGGCTTTGAGGAAGTAATGCCTGAGAAACTACCACCAACTTTGCCGCCGAGAAGGGAGATTGATCATGAGATTGAATTAATCCCAGGGGTGAAACCCCCTGCCCGAAGACCTTATCGGATGGCTCCTCCAGAATTGGCAGAATTACAGAAGCAGCTGAACGAGTTGTTGGAGGCAGGATTCATCAAACCTTCCAAAGCACCATTTGGAGCTCCGTTGTTATTCTAGAAGAAGCAGGATGAGAGCCTCCAAATGTGTGTAGATTACAGAGCCCTTAACAAGATCACTGTCCGGAACAAGTACCCCATTCCTGTGGTACAGGACCTCTTTGACCAGTTGAGTGGAGCCAAATTTTTCACGAAGTTGGACTTGAGATCGGGATACTATCAAGTCAGAATTGCAGAGAGGGATGAGCCGAAGACGACTTGTGTTACTCGTTATAGAGCTTTCGATTTCCTAGTAATGCCTTTTGGACTGACCAATGCAGCTGCAACATTTTGTACTCTCATGAACCAGGTGTTTAATGACTTTTTAGATAAATTTGTGGTCGTTTATCTGGATGATATAGTGGTATATAGTGCTACTATGGAGGAGCACGTCGAGCACCTCAAGCTGGTTTTCGAGCGGTTGAAGCAGAATCAATTATTTGTTAAGCGGGAGAAGTGCTCTTTTGCGCAAGAGCGTATTAAGTTTCTTGGCCATATCATCGAGCGTGGCCGTATCCGCATGGACATGGAGAAGGTGAGGGCGATCCAAGAGTGGAGAACCCCTAATGGTGTAAAGGAGCTTCGTTCTTTCTTGGGATTAGCCAATTACTATCGAAAATTTGTAGAATGGTACTCAAGAAGGGCAACTCCATTGACAGAATTATTGAAGAAGGGAGTCCCGTGGCGTTGGAGTGAACAATGCCAGACGGCTTTTGAAGACTTGAAGAGGGTTATGATGGAAGATCCTGTACTCACCTTGCCGAACATCCAAAAGCCTTTTGAGGTACAAACTGATGCCTCTGATTTTGCTCTAGGGGGAGTCTTACTTCAGGAAGGACATCCTGTTGCTTTCAAAAGCCATAAACTCTCAGATGCTGAAAGAAGATACACAGCCCAGGAGAAGGAGATGCTTGCCGTGATTCACTGTTTGCGTGTGTGGAGACACTACTTACTGGGGTCTAGATTTGTTTTTAAGACTGACAATTCCGCTGTTAGTCACTTCTTCTCTCAACCCAAGTTAAGTGCCAAGCAGGGTCGGTGGCAGGAATTCTTGGCAGAATTTGACTTCACCTTTGAGCACAAGGCGGGGAGGACAAACCAAGTGGCAGATGCCCTTAGTCGCAAGGCTGAGCTTGCGGCAATGACTTTACTATCTATCACGGCTGCTAGTCATGTCGAGACCTCGATGCGGGAGGCATTCGAGAAAATCTAGAAAAGGACCCTGTAACCCAGAACATCATGCAGTTAGCCAGAGAGGGAAAAACTCGTCAGTTTTGGGTCGAAGATGATCTACTCTATGCCAAGGGGCGCCGCCTCTTTGTCCCCAAGGCTAGAGAGCTGAGGAAATTTCTCTTGAAGGAATGTCACGACACTTTATGGGCGGGTCATCCAGGGTGGCAGAGAACGCACGCCTTGATGAAGCAGGGATATTATTGGCCGCAGATGAAGGAAGATGTGGCCAATTACACTCGGACTTGTCTCATCTGCCAGCAGGATAAAGTAGAAAGGACGAAGATTGCAGGGTTGTTGGAGCCACTTCCAATGCCAAGTAAACCTTGGGAGAGTGTGTCGCTAGACTTTATTTCTGGCCTCCCAAAGGTGGAAGACTTGACCATAATTTTGGTGGTGGTAGATCGCTTTTCGAAGTATGACACCTTCATCCCAGCATCGAAGTATTGTTCAGCTGAAGAGACAGCTCGATTGTTTTTTAAATATGTAGTGAAGTATTGGGGTGTGCCCCAAAATATTGTTAGTGATAGAGACAGTCGATTTACAGGTTCCTTTTGGTCTGAGCTTTTCAGAATCCTTAGTTCTGAACTCAGCATTTCCTCCAGTTACCAACCACAAACTGATGGCCAGACAGAGCGCTTTAATGGTCTCCTCAAAGAATATTTGAGACATTTTGCTAGTGCTAACCAGAAGAATTGGCCGCAGTTACTTGATGTTGCGTAATTTTGTTTTAATGTCCAAAAGAGTAGTACTACTAATAAAAGTCCTTTTGAGATTGTTACAGGACAGCAACTGTCTTTACATCGCAACGTCTCAGAGCAATATCGAGGAGTCAACCCCAAAACTCATCACTTCATGAAAGAGTGGAAGCAGAACGTCGAAGTTGCCCGTGCATACTTGGAGAAAGCATCAAAGAGGATGAAGAAGTAGGCCGACAAGGGACACCGACTGCTGGAGCTCCAGGTGGGAGATCTTGTGCTTGTTAAGTTGAATCCTGAATAACTTAAAGGCATGAGGGCAACCTGTGACCGGAGATTAACCAAAAAATATGAGGGCCCACTCCCCATTATCGCGAAGGTGGGGAAAGTAGCTTGCAAGATAGATTTGCCAGTATGGTTGAAGGTGCACCCAGTCATCCACGTCAGCAACTTGAAGCCGTATCATCCAGATGCAGAAGATCCAGAGCACAACCAGTCAACACGTCCAACAGTCAACCTCACGAAGCCGAAGCAGAAGATCGTGGAGCAAATTCTAAAGGATCGAGTGGTTCGTGTTCGAGGATGTCGAAGAACGGAGTATCTCGTGAAGTGGAAGAGACTTGGAGTTGAAGAAACTAGTTGGGAGAAAGCAGAAGACTTAGAAGATTTCAAGCAGATGATAGAAGCCTTCCTGACTGCTAAGGCAACGGGGACGTGGCCCATTTAAGTGGGGGAGGATGTCACAGTCTGACTTGCGACACTCACTTTGTGCCTCTACACTTCTCCGTTTCCTTCAAGACTTTGCAGTAAAATAGAGGAGGGTGCAGAGGAGCTCCACACCAAATTTTGGACTTAGCGCATCACCAGATAATTTTTGCCATTTTCTGTAAAATTGGGGGTATTTTTATATTTTCCCAGAGACTCGCTTGTCCAGTGCCGAAGTAAAGCACATGGCCGCATTTTTTGAATTTTTATCTTCGTTTTGACAGGTCATTTGTCGAATTCCGACATTCGATTCTCCAAAAAGAGGCCTTATGTTGGCTCAGAAAAATGATGTCTTGTCCTGCCAAGAAGAAATCTGTAAATTAAGCTCTTTGGGGGGGGGTGTGCCAGGTGACCTTGGGTGGGTCTTGGTGCTAGCATAGGGGACGACTTGGTGTTGCTATATACTTCCCCTACACCAAGCCAACTACTTGTATGCATGAGATATCAATAAAGAAGTAGCCCCTCTTCTTTTATTTGTCCCGACTCGTGTTGCTTACTTGCTTTCTATGTTGGTTGTCTATGATGTGCTTGTCTTGTGATTGCTTGATGGTGCCTTGCTACCTTGGTTGTTAATAGAATTGTTGTGCCTTCGAATGTGAATCCCAATAATATACTTTTGGATGTTTGAACTGATGTTTGGCTGACTTGCTTGCAGGCAAGTGCCGCACGGTCTGACTAGCTAAACCTCTCAGCCTGTGACACATACGTGTAAATGATAAATGAAGTGCTGACGTGTTCCTAGTGTTGTTGTACAAATAGGCAAAATTATATAAAAATAAAAAAATTAAAAATTATTTATTAAAATACTCTTATTTTCACCACAGCAGCTCTAAGTGTTATTTTAATTAATAAATGTCAAACGAAGTAGCGCCTCATCCAATTTGGTCTAGTGGTTCATCACCAGAAATGCTAAAGTTTTCTTAATCATATTTACATAAGTTCATCAATTTACAAGAAGGAAGAATAATACAGAAATAGGCAACCATGCATGGAATAAAAAAATTCCATTAAAAAAAAATTGAATGCTAAAGAATTTTTTTAAAAAGGAAACGAGATTTACTTAAAGCAAAATAGAAAAACAAATGTGAAAAGGAGATATTAAACTTGGATAATAGACGAGTAGCCAAGCTCAAATCTCAGCCTTAACGATCATGATTCCAAATTTTTTATTTTAGGCAATTTTCTATCAATTTAGTAAATTATGTATTGTTTATTATTTCATATTTGTTTTCCATATTCCTTTTGAGTGTATTTCATTTCCTATTTTTAGCGAAATCGGATGTAATTTTTAATTTTAAGAGAATCTTTTAAACCACACGGCAACAAGAAAGTAATTATGTGTTTTGAGAATGTCTGAAAGGGGGAAAAAATGAAGTTAATAAAACTGTAAGTTTTGGAAAGAAAAATTATTACAGTCTTAGCCATTGATTTGGCTTCAATTAGAATGAAGGCTGAGGATTTATTTGACATAACACTGTCATGTTTACCTCAAATATGAGAGGATCCAAATTCTAAAAAAATGTTAAACACAACATGATGTCAATTTTGATCATTTGATACACAATACATAACAATACAGATAAAATAGTACAGTATAAGAAGCTTAGATAAAGTATCATTTTTTATATTATTCATTGTTTGTTGATTTATGCGGATAACAAAGAAATTTATACAAAATTTATTGTAATGTTCGTTATATTTTTTCTGTTAAAAAAATGTATTAAAAGGTATTTTTCTTTTATAAAAAACTATAATTCTACATAATTCCTTCCAATTTCATATTTAAACAAATACAAAGAGTACCTCTTAACACTTCCGTAAGGATATGAAACAAATTTTCATTTTTAAAAAAAGAAAAACAGTTAAACTACCTTGCTTTTATTCAGTAACTAATAGTTATCCATCTATCTATATATAAAATAAATAAATAAAATAAAAATTTTTGTTTACAACAACTTTTCTTAATAATTAAAATGTTCATGTGGTCTATAGAGTTTTTTATATGAAATTTTTCTATTTTAATTAATTTTGATTTTATAATTTCAATAATCATATCAATTTTTTTTTGTTTTAATTTTTAGCCACTGTTTTTGGAAGTAGCGGAGATATCTTTCTCCACTCATTGGTAGTTTCCAAGCAATTGTCAGCGTAAATATTTTTAATTTACATGTGTATGTTTACACGTCTTCTTCTACATTCTCATAGTTCTCTCTCTAGCATAGTTGTTGTAGAACATTCAGCGAGCTTCATATCTCTTCCTCTATACTCGATTCCAAAATAGGACCAAGATTCAGTGCTCTTTCACGACAAAATCAAAATCTCTGAATTAAAAAATAGGAGATATAAACATATCTAAAAAAAAAATGATGGGAGGTCAATTTGATAATAAAATATAAGAAATATAGTCTTCACATTACAAATAAAAAATAGTAATATTTGACATCAGACACAGAGAATTTCCCCAGTTAAAAGAATTAAGACATTGCCAAGTTTCTGCGAAAGAATCCAAAATTCTGACATTAGTTTATTATTCCCTTAAATAGTTTTCCTCAGTTTACCATATAAAAACCCGCATATATATACACACATCAAGATATTATTAGTAAGTTGGATATTTATATATTGGATAATTAGGTAGTAGTATTTAATATTTTTTCTCTAAAATAAAGATTAATTATGTTAGAAGGATAGTCTTTACAATTTTATCAAACCCACATAAGATGTATTTGTAGTTTTCTGCTCTATTTTCTTTTCTTTTTTTTTTTTCTATCTCCGTAATTTTCTGTATTTTGCATGAAGTTAAAATAGAGAAACAAATAAGTTAAATAGAAGACTGCAAATTGCCATTGTGAAAAAGAATCCACTCCATTGTTAAAGAGAAGATTGCAAATATGGACATCCATATTTTTAATCTTAGTTGTGAATCAAGAGGATAGAGTAGATCAAATTTATTGGGACCAATGCCATGTCCAAGCTTTTCAAATGATGTAGTAGGAAGCGCTTTAGTGAACAAATTTGCTAGGTTGTCACATGAACGAATTTGTTAAATTTCTATATCACCATTCTTTTGAAGCTCATGGGTGAAGAAAAATTTTGGTGATATATGCTTTATCCTATCGCCTTTAATGTACCTTTCTTTTACTTGGACAATACACGCAGTATTATCTTCATATAATACTGTCAGGATTAATTTCTCTACAAGTAAACCACAAGTCTCTTGTATGTGTTGAATCACAGCTCTCAACCATACACATTCTTGGCTTGTCTCATGTAATGCTATAATTTCAGCATGGTTAGGTGATGTGGCTGCTATAGTCTGTTTCATAGATCGCCATGAAATAGCTGTGCCACCAAATGTAAACACATAACCAGTTTGTGATCGACCATTATGGGGATCAGACAAGTATCCTGCATCAGCATAACCAATCAAATTTGACTTGGATTTATTCGAGAAAAATAAACCCATATCCATAGTACCTTTAAGGTAGCGAAATATATGCTTAACCCCAGTCCAATGTCTTCGTGTAGGTGAAGAACTAAATCTTGCTAGTAGGTTAACAGTAAATGATATATCTGGTCGTGTATGACTAGCAAGATATAATAGTGCCCCAATTGCACTAAGATATGGTATTTCGGGACCAAGTAATTCTTCATCCTTTTCTTTAGGCTTGAATGGATCTTTATTCACTTCAAGTGACCTAACGACCATTGGGGTACACAATGGGTGTGCTTTGTCCATATAAAACCTCTTTAACACTTTGGATATATAGGCTTCTTGATGCACTAAAATTCCATTTTCTAGGTGCTCAATTTGTAGACCAAGACAAAATTTAGTCTTCCCCAAATCTTTCATTTCAAATTCTTTCTTTAAGCAATCCATGGCCTTTGGGAGTTCTTCGGGAGTCCCAATAATATTTATATCATCAACATAAACGGCAATTATAGCAAATTTATTTCCAGATCTTTTTATAAAGATACATGGACAAATGGGGTCATTTTTATACCCTTCCTTCAATAAATATTCACTAAGACGATTATACCACATACGTCCGGATTGCTTTAATCCATATAAGGATTTATTCAATTTGATTGAGTAGTGTACGCGAGAACCTGTATTACATTTTTCAGGCAAGTTAAATCCTTCAGGGAGTTTCATATAGATGTCACTATCAAGTGAGCCATACAAATAGGCTATAACAACATACATTAGTCGCAAATCGAGACCTTCCCTTATTGCCAGACAAATGAGATAACAAAAGGTAGTTGCATCCACCACTGGTGAGTATGTCTCTTCAAAATCAATGCCAGGTCTTTGCAAAAACCCTTGGGCAACAAGTCTTGCTTTGTATCTTGCAATATTACCATTTTCATCTCGTTTTCGCACGTAAACCCATTTATATCCAACTGGCTTTACACCTTCAAATGTACGGACTACAAGTCCAAAAACTTTTCGTTTTGCAAGAGCATTTAGCTCTACCTCCATTGCATTTTTCCACTTTGGCCAATCATTCCTTTGTCGACATTCATTGATAGATTTTGGTTCGTGATCCTCATTGTCATGTATATCACATGCTACATTGTATGCAAAATTATCGTCAACGTTGACTTCACTTCGGTTCTATCGTTTTCTATTCATGACATAATTTATTGAGATCTCATCATTTTCATAAAGTTCAGGTACCTGAGTTTCTTCTAGAATAGAAGCCTTAATTATGTCTAAAGGCCTTTCTAAGCCTCCATCTGGGTACTCTTGTAGAGTTACCTTATCCTCAGTTGCGTCATCTTCACTTTTAGCTCCTTTTTTTTTTCGAGGATTTTTGTCTTTGAAACCGATAGGTCTTCCACGCTTCATGCGTGTTTCAGACTTTGATTGTCCAATAGGGACATCAATTTTTACTGGAGCATTAACAGTTGGAATGTAAGATTTTATTACACCTTTAAGGTCAGTAAATGCATCTGGCAATTGATTTGCTAAATTTTGCAAATGAATTATCTTTTAAACTTCTTGTTCACATTGTTTTGTGCGATGATCAAGATAAGATAATGATGATTCATTCCAGCTAATTTCTCTTTTCAACTGCTTATGGTTTTCTCCCAATGTTGGATAAATTGATTCATCAAAATGACAATCAACAAATCGAGCTGTGAACAAATCTCCTGTTGATGGTTCAAGATATCTTATTATTGATGGAGATTCATATCCAACATATATCCCCAATCTTCTTTGGGGTCCCATCTTGGTGCGTTGTGGTGGAGCTATTGGAACGTAAACCGCGCACCCAAAAATTCTTAGATGAGAAATATTAGGTTCTTGACCTAAAACCATTTGCAAAGGGGAGAATTTATGGTAACTTGTTGGCCTAATGCGAATTAATGTTGTTGCATGCAGGATTGCATGCCCCCAAGTGGAAATTGGGAGTTTTGCTTTCATAAGAAATGGTCTTGTAATTAATTTCAGACGTTTGATAAATGATTCTGCAAGCCCATTTTGTGTATGAACATATGCTACAGGATGTTCAACCTCAATCCCAATGGACATACAATAATTATTGAAAGCTTGGGATGTAAATTCACCAGCATTATTAAGGCGTATTTTCTTAATTGAATAGTCAAGAAAATGTGCTCTTAATCGAATTAATTGAGCAAGGAATCTCGCAAACGCGTGGTTGCAAGTTGATAATAAACAATCATGTGACCACCTAGTTGATGCATCAATTAATACCATAAAATATCTAAATGGTCCACATGGTGGGTGGATTGGCTCACATATATCACCTTGTATACGTTCTAAAAAGGTGATAGGTTCATTCCTAACTTTTACTGGTGATGGTCGAATAATTAATTTCCCTTAGGAACAAGCAGCACATGAAAATTTATCTGTTTGAAGAATCTGCTGGTTCTTCAATTCATGTTCACATGAATTTTCAATTATTCTTCGCATCATAATTGATCCGAGATGGCCCAACCGGTCATGCCAAACAAGAAATGTTTTATGATTCGTAAACTTCTGGTTTACCATGGTATATGATTCAATTGCGCTAATGTATGTATAATACAAACTAGAACAAAATGAAGGTAATCTCTCCAAGATAAATCTTTTGTTTGAGATAATCCTCGTAAGGTAGAAATACTCATCAGTTCCTTCATTTGTTGTCTCAATATGATATCTATTTTTACAAATATCTTTGAAACTTAATAAGTTTCTATGAGACTTGGAGGAATATAATGCATTGTCAATTTGCAATTTTGTTCCTCTTGGTAATATTATGTTAGCTCTTCCGGAGCCTTCAATTAATTTTGTACTACCAGATATAGTACTCACACTACCTTCTTGCATCACCAAACTTGAAAAATATTTATTATCCTTAAGGATTGTGTGAGTTGTAGCACTGTCCGCAAGGCATATATCCTCATAATTCATGTTGGTGTAAACCAACGGGATAATCATTCTTAAAAAAAAACATAAAAGAGAATAAATATAAGAGTATAAAGACAATTCATAATAATAAGTCCAATAAAAGTCCATAAAACATAACAACAAGTCCAATAAAAGTCCATAAAATAAGTCCAATAAAAGTCCATAAAACAAGTCTAATAAAAGTCCATAAAACATATAATGTTTCCTAAAAAAAAATTACATAAAGCATAAACTATAATAACATCCAAAAATTTATTTTTTAACTGTTCCATCACCAATTAAATAATCAATCCTTCCATCTGGGTCAGCAAAAAAATCTGCAACATCCAAACTGGAGACATTGATATGTCCATAATCAGAGTCACTGTCAAAGGATGCAAGGTTTGTCTCCACTTTCTTTTCTTTATTTTTGAGGGATTCTTGATAAAGGTCTACAAGGTGCTTTGGGGTACGACAGGTACGAGCCCAATGACCTTTCCCTCCACAGCGATAACATGTATTCTCAACAATCTTGTTACCTTGCCCACCCTTTGATATGACATTTTTCCTCTTTGGGTGAGCATATGCATTAAGACAATTACCATCACGAAATTGTCCACGTCCACAACCACGGCTACTACCACGACCACGGTTGTAGCCACAACCACAACCACGAGATTGTACATAAGTATGGTGGTCGTATTTTGCTACATTCACTTCAGGGAATGGAGCACTACCAGTTGGGCGTGACTCATGATTCTTCATCAATAGCTCATTATTTTGTTCAGCAACTAAGAGGCAAGAAATTAATTCAAAATATTTCTTGAACCCCTTTTCTCGATATTGCTGTTGTAAAAGCACATTGGATGCATGAAAAAGTGGAGAATGTTTTTTCAAGCATATCTTCATCAGTAATTTTTTTCTCCACACAATTTTAATTTGGAGCTAATTCTGAACATTGCAGAATTGTATTCACTTATAGTTTTAAAGTCTTGTAAGCGCAAGTGCATCCATTCATAACGAGTTGCTGGTAGAATCATAGTTTTTTGATGGTCATACCTTTCTTTAAGGCTGGTCCAGATGACAAGTGGGTCTTTTACTGTAAGATACTCAGCCTTGAGTCCTTTGTGGAGGTGATGACACAAAAAGATCATCGCTTTTGCTTTATCTTGTTTGAATGTTTGGTTATCCTTTCTTATTGTGTCACCGAGACTATTTGCATCTAAATGAATTTCAGTATCTAACACCCAAGATAAATAATTTGTCCCAGTGATATCCAGTGCTATGAAGTCAAGCTTTGCTAAATTTGACATTTTTACACTATATAAAATGTAAAATAAATTAGGCAATGATCATAATATTTGTAAGCATGCTCACATAAGCATAAAAAATTTACTACATATAAAGCATGTTCGGAAACAGCACTAAATAATTCATAGTTCAGAATAAGTAATAAAACCAACAACTCCTAAAACAAAAATGTGTGCGCGGCGAAGTGGTAGTGTGCTTGACATTGGATCAGGCCCCGTGGGTTCGACTCCCACCGAGGCTACGCAACGTGCAAATTTATTTTCTTTTGGGTGTAAAACAAATTGCCATAAAATAGAAAGGAGGAGAAGTGAAATAAATAAATTGTGCTTTGCTTATTTGGTATTAAGAAACTAAAAACTGAAAGTGAGGTTCGATTCCCTCCGAGACCACACGTTCAAATTTAATTTATTTTTTTTTCTTTTTGGGTGCGAAATTAGTTCCCATAAAAGAAAAAAGGAGAAGAAGAGAATGTGCTCCCCATAATGATAATAAACCAAAATAAATTACAGCAGCAAAATAAATTACAATAATAAACCAAAATAAATTGCAGCAGCAAAATAAATTACAATAATAAACCAAAATAAATTGCAGCAGCAAAATAAATTATAATAATAAACCAAAATAAATTGCAGCATTAAAAGGAAAAGAAGGAAAATAAAATAAAAGGGCAAAAGAAGGTAAAAATAAAATAAAATAAAATATGCATAATTATTTGTTGCATATTATTTAAATATAGATAACTTCAGGATCTATGTTTAAGAGTAGATAACTTCAGGATCTACTATTTTGAACTAATTTGGTAGAGTAGATAACTTCAGGATCTACTATTTTAAATTAATTTGATAGATAACTCTTTTATTGATTGAGTGAATAATTTCAAGATTTGTTTTATAATATTTGAATGGATAACTTCAAGATCCATTTTGTATCAAATTAATTGTTTTAATTGTTGATAATAAAATTCCTCATACTTCTGGATGAGGGTGTATTAAATAAAATTATCTCATACTTATGGAAGAGATAAATTAAAAGAATAATCTCATACTTCTACATGAGACAAATTAAAAAAATAATCTCATACTTCTTGATGAGAAAATTGAAAGAGTAATCTCATACTTCTAGATGAGAAAAATTAAAAGCGATAAATTAAAAGAGTTCAATTCTCATGCTTCTAGATGAGAAGTATAATAAAAATTAAATTAATCTCATAAAATAAAACTCAATTGCCTTCATACTTTAGGATGAGGCATATTCAATAACAAATGAATTAAATAAAGGAGATGTAATTTTCCCAAAACACCGAAGAACTCCCAAAACAATTAAACCAAATGGTTTAATAAATAATAATTAATAAAGATTAAAAACACATACCTTTAATTGATGCAAAAAGTAGGTGATAGATTTGTCTTGTAGCAGTGGCCTTGTGCGACTTTGAAAACGAAAGGCAGAGTGTTGTTGCGAGTGATGATGTACGTGTGACGTTGGCTTTAACTTGTGTGGGGCTGTGGTTTGCTATGAGAGGCTGAGTGGAAAATGATGAAGAAGTCGTGCTGACAACGTGTTGTGAAAATATTGAGAGAGAGTGGTAGAAAATATAGTGCCTCCAAAAAAAAAGTAACCTTTATTCATCCCTTGAGGGGATATTTATATACAAAAGAAGTGAAGCCCTAAAGGAATATTCTATGGGCATCCAATAAATAAAAATATTTATAACAAAAAGGATATATTAAACTTGGATAATAGACGAGTAACTAAGCTCAAATCTCAGCCTTAACGATCATGATTCCAAATTTTTTATTTTAGGCAATTTTCTATCAATTTAGTAAATTATGTATTTTTTATTATTTCATATTTGTTTTCCAAACCTTTTGAGTGTATTTCATTTCCTATTTTTAGCGAAATCGGATGTAATTTTTATTTTTAAGAGAATAAAACTGTAAGTTTTGGAAAGAAAAATTATTACAGTCTTAGCCATTGATTTGGCTTCAATTAGAATGGAGGCTGAGGATTTATTTGACATAACACTGTCATGTTTACCTCAAATATGAGAGGATCCAAATTCTAAAAAAATGTTAACCGCAACATGATGTCAATTTTGATCCTTTGATACACAATACACAACAATACAAATAAAATAATATAGTATAACAAGCTTAGATAAAGTATCATTTTTTTATGTTATTCATTGTTTGTTAATTAATGCAGATGACAAAGAAATTCATACAAAATTTATTGTAATGTTTGTTATATTTTTTCTGTTAAAAAAATGTATTAAAAGGTATTTTTCTTTTATAAAAAACTATAATTCTACATAATTCCTTCCAATTTCATATTTAAACAAATACAAAGAGTACTTCTTAACACTTCCGTGAGGATATGAAACAAATTTTCAATTTTTTTTTTTTTTAAAAAACACAGTTAAACTACCTTGCTTTTATTTAGTAACTAATAGTTATCCATATATCTATATATAAAATAAATAAATAAAATAAAAATTTTTGTTTACAAGAACTTTAATAATTAAAATGTTCATGTGGTCTATAGAGTTTTTTATATGAACTTTTTTCTATTTTAATTAATTTTCATTGAATAATTTCAATAATCATATCAATTTTTCTTTTGTTTTAATTTTTTGCCACTATTTTTGGAAGTAGTTGAGATATCTTTCTCCACTGATCGACAGTTTCCAACCAATTGTTAGTGTAGATATTTTTAATTTACACGTCTTCTTCTGCATTCTCATTGTTCTCTCTTTAGCATAATTGTTGTAGAACATTCAGCGAGCTTCATATCTCTTCCTCTATACTCGATTCCAAAATAGGACCAAGATTCGGTGCTCTTTCACGACAAAATCAAAATCTCGGAATTAAAAAATAGGAGATATAATTCAAAAATAATTCCCTTAGTTTATTAAAAGAATTAAGGCATGGCCAAGTTTCTACAAAAGAATTCAAAAATTTGACATTAGTTTATTATTCCCTTAAATAGTTTTCCTCAGTTTACTTTTATAATTAAGCACACCATATAAAAACCCGCTATATAAACACACATCAAGATATTATTAGTAAGTTGGATATTTATATATTGGATCCTTAGGTAGTAGTATTTAATATTTTTTCTCTAAAATGAAGATTAATTATGTTAGAAGGATAGTCTTTACAATTTTATCAAACCCACGTAAGATGTATTTGTAGTTTTCTGCTCTATTTTTTTTTTTTTCTATCTCCATAATTTTCTGTATTTTCATGAAGTTAAAATAGAGAAACAAATAAGTTAAATAGAAGACTGTGTGGTGAACTGTGGGCCTCGACCGCGGAGGTGGGACCGTGGGTTCAGCCCCCGGAAGGTCCACAGAAGGTATTGTCCACTTGAAGAGAGTTGGGCGAGGCCGTGCTTGAACTCTCCGAGGGCTGAACCCACGGTCTCACCTCCGCAGTCGAGGCCCACGGTTCACCACAAACTGCAAATTGCCATTGTGAAAAAGAATCCGCTCCATTGTTAAAGAGAAGATTGCAAATATGGACATCCATATTTTTAATCTTAGTTGTGAATCAAGAGGATAGAGTAGATCAAATTTATTGGGACCAACAGAGGGATGGATAATTTTTTTTGTTGGGTCAGTTTACTATTTCCGGGAAAATCATAACACCCAAAATACTATTTTCCATATCCTGTGGAAGGTCAGATGCCACAATAGAATTAAACACTTCCTCTGACAGTGCGTTCTTGAATCATTCCCAGTTGCCCAAATTCATGTCACATCTTAAGTTCATCCTCATGTTTTTAATTTTTTTTTTAATTTATTGGGACCAACATAGGGGGCCGATTTTGAGAGATGCAGAAACTTATAGAGGTAAGTTTGGGTGTGGTGACAATTTCTTTAATGCTCCCCTGCAGTGTTGGCTTACGAAAGCTTTCACCAGTCCTAGCCTTTGATTTTGCTTCAATTAGAATGAAATGTGATTTCTTTAGTAGAATAAAAAAAAAAAAATTGTTAGAAACAACATGATGTCATATTGCGTCTCATGATAAAAGTAATGTAAATTGGAAACACACTTCTATTATTGGCGTTTTACATAACGATTTCTTTTGGACCTTGTGCATGTGTTAATTGTATATCAAGTTTACTCAGGCTCATTGTGGTTATTTCTGTAGCTCGGCCATGTCTAACTGAAACATCTTAACCTTCTTGTCGTTTGATTTATGTGATTGCAGTGATTATTGAGTTTGATGAAAAGGCACACAATTGGCTCAATCTTCGAGGGCCTTTAATCTTACGAATTACTACCGACTATTTTTAAGCAACTTTTTGTGATAGTATATGATCAAAATACAGCCATTTGAAAGGGAATCCAGCTCCAACTGGTCTTATTTATATATTATTTTTAAAATTATTAAAACAGAAAAAAATAAAAAAATCTTAAATGAAAATTAGTAAAATAAATAGAAAAAGTACAGTTTTGATGTAGTTTGCCAAACCCATTTATTTATTTTACAGGCCAGCCTCAATTGAAAATACTAAATGTTTTTACCGATTGTCAAGGTCGGTCTCCAAGAAAGGACAAACCTACAATAGTAAGACAAAGAGGTAGGGTTGGCACATGTTTGCTTCGATGCTAAAGTCAAAATGCATAGATGTAAGAAAAGCAAGAGGAGGTCAGTTAGGGAGACTAGAAGTTAACTTACCTCAGTCGTTAACGAGAGGTATTCATAGTGGGTAACTTAAATGCTATTCTTGTAATTATAAAGTAATAAGCTCTGAATTAGCCTTCATCCAATAAATTGACTTATTCGACCAATTTTCTTCATAACACTAACTTTTAGGAATATTTGAGCTCTTTTCTAATGGAACAGCAGCATGCTAGGGTGAAATATAAGCCAAAGTCTAAAGAAAGTTATAAACTATAAGAAAGTTTGCACAAGAAATGTGATAAATATAGTTATCTTCTAAGCAAGTCAGATGGTTAGGTCATATATTGTATTTGCTTTCAGTACCCAATTGCTTCAGTTGAGAGTCAAAATGAAATACACTTTAGGCTTTGCATTCAGCTACAAAATTATAAGGGCCTATATATGTAGTTTTAGGGGTGGGCACGGGCCAGGACGGGCCGAGATTTGGGTTGTCCCGGTCTTGTCCCGAAAATGCCCCGGGACAACAATTTATATCCCTGTTCCATCTCGATTTACCTAGTTGTCATGGCCTGTTCTATCTCGGTTGTCAACTTGCTTGTCCAAGTTCCTTTCCGGTTATGTCCCAAGTCCCATCCCGACTTGTCCCGAGTCATGTTCCGTCCCGATTTGTCCCATAGTTTGTCTTAATTTGTTGCAGTTTAAAGCCTTCAAACACCAAACATCATAACAATAAAAGGAAAATAAATCAGCAGGAGTAAGATTAAAAGAAAATAAATCAGCGTACTTGGGATGCATTGAGCTCTGGAAGTCCAAGGGTACCTAAGCGTTGTGCCAACAAGTGGTGGTAAATTAACTAACAGAAAACTTATAATGAAAAGATGAAAGAAGCACACACAATCAACGCCATCCAGGTGGCAGATGCCAAAACATTATACATCTTGCATGTATACACAAGCACATACCAACAAACAAGAAGACAAATTCTTTTCATTATTTGTCTTAAGAAAAAGGTACCTCGTATATATAACAAGCACGGTCCGAAGCACTTCCAAGCTGTTTAAGAGAGTAGTTAATTGGAGATCGATAATGGGCTCCCATAAAAAATTACCTCAACGCCAGCGGATGATAAATGTTTACAATTTGATAACATGAAATGTTTATGACATAAGGATTTGACAAATTGTAGCAGTGACTATAGGTGAGATATAAATAATAGATTTTTTAGTAGAAGAATAACAGGATAAGTCTATTAGAAGATAACTTGAGTCTACTCTAAAACACCATACAAAAACAAACCCTATTAAAAGATAAAATAATATCTCAAGCGTAGATATTATATTTTGTCCAAAACTTTATTTTATTTTATTATTTTTTTAATTTATTTATTTAACTATTTTTTTATTTACTTTTTATTCTTATTTTTATTTTTATTCTTATAATAATAATATTATTATTATTTTATTTTTATCTATATATATATATATATATATATTCTGTTTAAAAAAAGAAAAAAAGAAGGAAGCAACAACGAGGAGCAAAGAGAGAAGAAGAAAAAAAAAGAAGAAAGAATAGTCATGAAAGAAAGAAATAAGAAGAAAAAGAAAGAAAGAAATAAAAAAAAAAAAAAAACAAGAAGAAGAAAAGAGAAAACAGAAGGTGAACAATGGAAGTAGTGGAGTGGTTGAGCGCAGCACACAGAGAGAAAGGGAAGGCGTGAAAGAAAAGGATAACAGTAGAGCAGTAGAGCAGCAAGCGGAATTGAGGCGAAAAGATTGAGATAGAGAGCAAGCAGAGAAAATTGAGAGCTTCTGAATAAGAGCTTACGGGGTGTCAATCTGTTCGGTGGAGGTATGATTCCTTTAGCCCTCTTCTTTGAATTGAACGATGATTACTTGATTTGCCATGGATCACTTGAGTTTCCTGATCTTATTTTCTAGTTAAAAGGCCTTTTGTTCATGTGTGAATGGGTTAAAATTTTCTAAGCTTATGGAATTTTGATAGTCTTCAATCTCTTCCTGGTGATGTACTTCTTAATCGGCAAATCTGTTTGAGATTGTTGGATATATTTCGCTGGTTCATTCTGGAGTACTGAAGTGAACTTCCGATATATTCTTGGTCATGGTTCTATGTGGATTAATTTCCATAACCCTTATGCCGAATGCTTCACTACTTTGTGCTGGTTTGGTAATGTCGGAATGTTTAGTTCACAAGTGTTTTTGGACTGCTTGAATAATTTGGATTAATGCTTTTCTTGAGTTGCTTAGTATGGTTGTTGGATAATCGGTGTAGTTTACAGATTCATTTTCGTTACAATGGGAGAAGTTTGGTTGTGATTTTCTTTATGGTTTGTTTCTGGACTTCAGATTTATTAGTCTTGTGTTGAAGCTTGGTGTGATTTTAATGTGAAGAATAAATTAGAAAAATAAAAAAATAAAAAAATTGAACACCAGGGCAGATTGCAGTGGGTATGAACATCGTGTTTTTAATTAGTTTGGCTTTGTCATTTACATTCTGTTTGTGCATATGGTGGATTAAGTTCTGTTCTCCTGTTTACGGATGTTTGGAATGTGCATCCAAAGGATGTAGTATCATTTAAAGGGGGCTTTAACATGAAAATGTTTTTTTTCTAGTCTTGGTCTTCACTTTTATATATCTTTCGGCAGCTTTGGATTTATCTGGGAACTGCTGCATTAAGCCAAAAGTTGAATTTAACTGTATACTTTTGATCAAGTGTGGCTTTGTAGGCAATGGAGTGCCTATGTATCTGTTTCTAATTAATTTAGTTGTGGGGTGCTGGGAGTTCTAGTTGACAGGAATGTTTAAGTTCTGGTAGCAGCAGCATGTAATTATTTGGTTTATTTGATCTCAGTCGCATTGCAGCTAATTTAGGATGAGATTATGCATTCTGCCTCATTTAGGTGCGAAGGGCATGGTTCTTTTGAGGGAATTTCCCAGCAGTGGGATTGGGCATTCTTCTGTTCATATGCTGCTCCCAATGCTTAGAAATCTGTTTTAGGTTCTCATGTTCTTATTTGCTTAAAGGATTTCTTGGGTCGTATGCATCTTAACAAAGCCATTTTGGGGATTCCATCTTAAATGATTAAGGTTGCTGAGACTCCACTGTCTTCAATTGTTGTCACATTTGTTTTGGGATACTTTTGCATTCATCACTCACTTGCTAATTGTCATCGCTTGATTGATTGTGTGGTGCATAAATCTTTGTGTTAATTTAGATGCCCTCATTTCACTGAATTTCATGGTTGTTGCATTCATTTTGCCTCTGTTTCATGAGTCCATTATGGTTTGAGGTTCGTTTCATGTTCTGCTGCTGTGCAGTTGTGATTTTGGGATTTATTTATACTCTCACTGCTCTATTACTTTGGTTTGAAAAGAATGAAATGGAAGTGCAAATTCTTGGTGATTTTATTCATGACGTTATGTGGAGTATAAATCTTGTGACTCTCATTTTGATGATTTCATGTTGACTTGGGACCATTTAATTATGGAAATCTGAATTTGCACATTGATATGGCGGTAAGATGTAAAGAGTTCTACCTCTGTTTCATGATTACATGCTGGAACTTTCTGGGTTTTAAGAGTAAGGGATTTGATGCTGGAATTTTCTGGTTTTTGAGAAAAAATGGATTAGTTGGAACATTGATTTCACCTGTACAACTTGTGTTCGAATCTGCCAATATATTTGTTTGTGGGAGGTCATGCTTGTGTAATCCTTTTCTTTTGGGTTTGGATTGAGTCCTGAATATTTTAAACGTTTGGTTGAGTGCTGCCATTTTCTGGGGTCTAAATTCTGCTGCTAGGATTGAGTTTGGGGTCTTGAACTTTTCTTCTGTTCCTTCATTGATAGTACGGCTATGATGTTAATTAAATTTTGCCATTTGCAAACGTGATAGTGGTCAGTTTGAAAAGAATAAAAATTTGGTACTTTGGTCTTTGAGTTGTAAGTTTTTGTGGTCTGGTTGTAGGTGAAATTTTTTTTGTATTATTGTGATCATTTGTTTTCTCTTTGTGACCCATGGTTAACCTTTGATTGATGCTGAAGTTGTTTCTGGGATATGTGATTTATTGGCTGAACTTTGATAGACTTTGACCAAAAGCTAACCTATGGATATGTCTTGCAAGTGTTAGAACTCTTTTCTGGTTTCAATCTTTTGCCCTTATTTAGCATAAATCCTTGCTGTCCTCCTTTTCCATTTGTCCCTATTGCATCTAACCTCTGTTCTTACTTGTTCTTAGTCTCTTTTTGTGTCATGATATGTAGTTCGTAGTATATTAGTCCAGCAGCTCTTAGAGCCTTCATCCAACAGCATTCATTTATTTATAAATCATCTTTTTTCTCGGTTTGATGTATAATTTTTAAGTATTTTTGCATGTGATTTGTCAAGACTCGAGACATCAAATGTAATCACATTTTTACCAATAAAATTGGTTGTGCCCCTGTTTGAGGTCTCTGCTTCCTTGATTGCCATTTTGGATCGATTTTTATTACTGCCAGAGTGATGTCTTCATTAGTCTATTCGAAGGGGTGCAGAAAGGAAATAATGGGGTGAGAAGAAAAGAAGTGTGAGGTGTTGAAAAGTAGGAGTCGTGGATGCTATGCAATGAAAAGAAATGAAGGGTGTAAAAAGGAAATAACGGGGTGAGAAGAAAAGAAGCTGAGGTGTTGAAAAGAAAGAGTCGTGGATGCTTTGGAAAGCAAAGACAAGAAGGGCATAAATAGGAATTGTGAGGGGGTGTTTAAAAAAAAGAAAAGTGTAGAGAAAAAAAAAAAAAAAGAGAAAATTTATTTCATGTCATATTTCCCATGTAATTTTTTATGTATCCCGCTCCCATATTTTAAATTGTAATTAGCATGTACACACATTAGGGTGCATTTAGAATTTTAGAGTCCCGAGGCCCCTCGCTTATTATGGAAGGATAGGTGGTCCGGTCTTCTATAAAATTGAGCTTGCACTATCTGACCTAGGTGAGGATAAGCGCTATCTGGAGGGACAGTTTATCTATCTTGAAAGATAGAAGGACTCTAGGTTCATTTAGATAACTCATGCATACATATTTATTTTTTCGTTATTTTATCAAAAATTGTAATGTTATTTTAGCACTAAATAAAATATAATTTTGGGTCATATCGCAATTTTGTATAACTAATTTGGGTAATTGTTTTCGACGGATGCTGTGGAGTGCCTAACGCTTTCCTCACGCATAACCGACTCCCGAACTCACCTCTGGTTTAGATGTTGATGTCTTTCTAAAATAAAATAAAATGAAATAAAATAATAGAGTTTCCAATTGTACCCTAATTCTTAAACAATTGGTGGCGACTTCAAAAATAATTTTTTTTAAAAAAAATATCGTTCCATTCATTTTATCCCCAAATGGTACATTGTGACAACAAGCTCACCCAGCAAGCTATGTCAAGTAGAGGGCAAGTCATGCGAACAGCTTTCAGCTTATTAGTAAGAGCTTGAAGCTTTGGGCGATTCAAAGCCAGTGATACTGCCCTCTCTTCATACTCCTTCATGCTACATGGTTTTGAAAAACAAGTAAATAACAAACTAAGTATCTCCCACATATGCATAAAAATGGTCACAGATATTGGAAATAGAAAGCTCATTAAGCAAAATGAAGCACTTCAAAAACATCTACATTTCAAATGTTTGCGTGTATAGTAAGCATTGTCATTAATAAGATACGTAATCGAATGCTATTAGAATTCTCAAGATTTCTATTAAATCCGTAATTTTAACTTGAATGTCAAAGGAGTTTCATCCAATCGACATTTTCTTATTTGCAGGTAACTTTTTTTTTTTTTGCCCAAATCAAGTAAAGGCTCATCTAGGCCCGAGAACTCAATCTATATGACAACTAGTTAATTTTTGACCAACTTACAAATAATTATATTAAGTATTGACTAATTCAATTTAAATCACATAAAATCATGAGAGTAACAAAATTATCCTCATTAAATTGTAATGCATCTATATTCCTTGGAATCCGACAAGACTAGAATATTTGATTATGTTAAATTGGATTTTCTATTAATTAAAATCAGCAGCAACACTGCCAACACATGCGTATTTGTAGACACTTGCACCGCTTGTGGAGATGACTCCAATATGAAAGTTCCTTTATTTTATTTTGTTATACTCTTTATAGGCACTGGCGCCGTATTTAATCGGTGGTCAAACTCCTCAAGTCTTCGGAGTTTGGAGAATTCCTAAGAAACTTGTCGGTTGAAGATGACAAGCCGCTGGTTGTCTCCTGTTCAGATAAGATTCGCATAAAATGGAACTACGACAGTGTCAATATTACCTTTAGCTATACTCTAAAAATCAATTTAACCTCAAAACTTAAGTGGTATAAAAAAAAAAAAAAGAAGACATGTGTTAAGTTTTATAATATATACATGTATTCAAAACATTTTTATATATCAAAGTTTTTTAATTTGAAGTGTGAAGCAACACAACTTTTACCATGTTCTAAAATTGTTTAATTTAATTAAAAAAGTAGTGACAAAGATTTGATCTCCTCTTTGTCATAAATACTATAATATTATGTCAAGAATCAACTTATTATAAAAGATTAAGTTGTTGAGAAAATACTCAAGATATCATTTTTTATTACATCTAGCATGTCTCTACATACAAAAACCCTTTAAGCTTAAAGTATGAAACCCAATAACTTAGATCGATAAGAAAAGACTTGTGTTGTCAAAACTAATTCAACCTCAATACTTAAGTTGTCAAAAGAAACACATGTCAAGTTTGATAATATATATCCAACACGCCTATGTACATGAAAGCTCTTTAGGTTTAAAGTATGAAGCAACATAGGATACTCTTACCATGCATGTCCTAAAATTATTCAATTTAATTAAAAAAGTGACAACGAGGAGATTAGATCTCCCAACCATCATAGATGTTCTAATATCATTTCAAGAATCAATTTATTCTAAAAGCTTTAGTTATCGAGAAAATGCTCAAGATATAGCTTTATACTATATATAATATGTCTCTGCACACAAAATTCCTTTAGACTTCAAGTGTTAAAAGAGCATAGAAATGAGATTATACACGTATGATATAATATCAACAACTAGTTTAACTGAAATTTTGACTATTAAAAAAAGTCACGTGATAGATTTTATATTATATATCCAACAACCTTGGGCCTTGTATAGAGACTTAATTGATGTTTGCTTCTCTTGAATTCTCTATTTGCTAATTAGTGTTTGAATTCTACAAGTGAGCTCAATCTACCTTGACGTGTGGAAAAGTGGGCATAATCATCTTTTGAGTGAAATATGTAGCTTCAGAATACTTGGATCCAAGCTGCCTGAGGGAATTTGGACTTGCACACCTCTTTTTATATATCCACTTTATGTTTGTATTCTTAAACATGTACTTCATGCTCGAACCACAAAGGCCGGATGGTCTTTCTTCTTCGCTTATCACATGAGCTTGTGCTCCTCTTTCTGAACTTGAGTCTCAAAGGCCCTAATTCTTTATTATTATGTTTTTTGGGCTGCCACATGGATCGTCATCATGCCATTACACTCAAGGACTCTAATGCCATGATTGAATTCTATAAATGGGCTTGATCCATCTTGATGTGTAAGAAAGTAGGAATAATCCTCTTTAGTGTGAAATATATAGCTTGAGAATTCTAAGATCTAAAATGCTTGAGAAAATTTGGACTTGCACATCTCTTATTATATATCTACTTTATATTTGTATTCTTTGGGTGATATGTGACTTCACTCTCACTTTTCTATTTTTGAACAATTAGTTGAATTGGCTTATGCTGCTTGCCTTAATTCATAGAAAGTTAAGACAAAGACAATAAGCAAAATTCATTGAAAGTTTAACTCAATTTCAAATATTTATTCGAATAATCCATTTAATTAGGTCTACCTTTTTTTATGTCTATTTGATAAATCTTCCATTTCTTTTAAGTGCTTACAGGTATTAAGGTTCTTAGTGTTAGAGAAGTAACTAGGATTTGGATAAGGAAATCAAATGCATAATAATAACTATATGATACCATAAAGAAAAATTTATATTGTTAGAATCATGACAATTCTTGAACTCTCTTGGCCATGAAGTGAATGTCTCGCTAATAACATTTGGTAATTAGTATTGTCTTGTATTTTAGGATAACATTTGTTATCCTATTTTCAGTCACATTTGTTGTTTTTTTGTATTTTTATTTTAAAATAAATTACAAAATAATATTACAAATATTATTAAGTTATTAAAAATATAATTTTTTGACTAATAATGATATGGTAAAAAAGTAAATGAAACAAGTAATGAGATGACATGTGTGTTACACCATAACTGAAAGGGTAAGTAACTTTATTAATATAAATTTTTAGATTTTTATTTAATTTAATAGATCAAATACTAACTTGAGCATTAAAAAATTTACATTCAACTTTGACCTTTTATTAACTGTTTGTAAGATCAACAGGACCCCCGACGTGACCTAAGTCGTCCTTACCCTAGAAAATTGTTCACAACAATTGGTATACTTAGTTTAACATGGATCAGATTGGGTTTTACTTGTAATGTTAGACTAGATTTATTGGATGTATAAAATGTGATTTAGTAGGTGCTGGGGTAGGAAGAATGTGCTGTAATAGTGAGGTTGTTTTGTTAGTGTATGATCTTGTAAAGTGTGTTTAATGTGACATAATCTACTGTGAGGTGCTATATTTCTCTTATGGTGTAACGTAATTATTTTTCTTAAGTAATTAAAAAGGGGGCATTTTCTCTTTCCTATCCCATGTCTAAGGTTTCCAAATCGGGTGGGTCAACCCATCTCACATTCAGCCTAGTTAAGCTTGAATTTTAATGGACTGCAATTTATATGGCCCAATTTAGCCCCAAAAATGGGAATCAAGCTTGTTCAATAGATCAAAGCCCAAATTAATACTCATACCTCATAGAAGTGAATAGGGGTGAAAATAGGCCAATCCAAACTAAGTTTTAACTTAAATAAGCAAGGTTTACATAATAAATAATCGGCCTAAGTCTAGCCTACGAGTTTATAATAGGTTAAAATTTAGACTAAGCTAGCCTATTTATATAAGTTTTAAGCCTGAGCTAGGCCTATTTATGCTCGATAAAAAATAAGTTTATTAATTTAGTAGATCTCTAAGATCTTTTGGTTTATTTAATCTTCAAATGCTTAAAGTCTATTTAGGCATAAATATTTTCAAGTGAGCTTATTAGATTTTATAGTTTTTATTTAGATATAATTATTTTCAAAAAATACAATAAAATAAAATATTTTTCAATTTTTCGGTATAAATCCAAAAAAAAAAAAAATAGAGCATAACACTACTTAATCATTGTAACTTCAAATAGAAATCAAAAATTACAAAAGCAAAGTTGAACATAAAAGTTCCTCATATTAAGAAAACCAACTAACCTCAATAACTTTTGTTAATTTGTTTAATTAAATTAAAAAGGAAAACTCCAATTTCTTACCTTTAATAAGAAATTAATACTAATTAAGTACTTGTAAAAAATTAATATTAATTTAGTACCTATAATATGAAAACAACATTAAAAAATGATCTCTGTTAATATGCTATTATAGCTGACGGAGGATGCTGACCTATCATCCACTAGAGCATCTATGTTATATTTTTTTAAACCTTTGAAAATTTAGTTGCAAAGCTACTTCTGTTCATAATTAGGACATATCATATCAAAATTAGCAAATAATTAATTTGATCTTGCCAAGGAGTTATTTCTTTTGTCCCATATCTTTTGCTATTTAAGGTTGTTATGTATAAATTAAAAAATTATTAGTTAGTGTAGTACATTAATTCTAATATTTTTATTTAATTCTTCATATTTTAGATATAATTGAGAGAAAAAATGATTTAGTTAATTCTAATTAAATAAGGGTAAATATGAAAAAAATAAATTTTAATAAGCCCTTCAAATTCTAAACATATAAAAGTTTTGAGACAAAAAAAAAATCTCTAAAATAACAAAATATATCAGACAAAGAGAAACTTCCAAGGACAAAAAAATTAGTCTATAACTAAAGTACAAAATTAGTACGACCTTTCTTTTTGTTACTGCAAATATTTATTCTCCTTCACTTTAGCATTAAAATTTACTATTTCATTTTCCTTTACTATTTTCCATTTCACTCCATGATTTGTTAAAAAATATAAATTAATACTCCATCATAATTTTCTCAGTGTTTTTTAATTAATTTATTATAATAAGACAATGTATGAAATATTATATAAAATGACAAATTTAATCCTTAAGTTTTTTTGTCATCCAGTAAACTAAAAATGATAATTAATTTTACTTTATTTTTTGAGTTTTACTTTTTTTTTTTGGGCTATTTATGAACTTTGATGGTTTGGAAAAACAGTTGGTAATGTAATAATGTGCCAATCAATAATTGATCTTGTTTATACCTTTAAACTATTTGGGAGATGTTATAAATGCTACATTAAATTCAAGCTTCTAATTATACTTCCTCTAATTTTTTTTAGAAGGGATATTTAATTTAATGAAACTATACAGATTAACAAAAGTTGTACAAAAAGATAATATAATATTTTAATTTTACCTTTTGTTATTTGTGATTATTAAACAAGTAAAAAGTGATGGAAGTCTTGATTTCGCCAGTTGGCTTGATTTCAAACTATCAATAGGAATTGAAAATATTTAAAATTGATTCAAACTACTTTTAGTTTGTTGGATTTAATTAGTTCGAAGCGATTTGGGTTGGTTTGTAAAAGTTGTTAGATTGTAATGACTATGATATTGTGATCTGGTTATCAAAACATTCAGAAAACTACTTCGCCAAATAAAAATTTTAACACTACAAAACTTTCAAGAAGAAAAAATGATTTTATCATACTCAATCTTTCGAAGAATATCCAAAGTGGAAGCTCTTGGTGTGGGACATAATTCATTTGAAAAATATTCCCTTATGAGAACCAAGCTGGAGGTGGAACAGACCATGAAAATGTAGTACGGGTAAAAAATTTATACCTTGAGAAACTTCCTAAATTAAGGCAAATATGCAAAGAAGGTTATCATGTAAGGTTGAATGATCTTAGAGTTTGGGAATGTCCCTGTTTGGTGGACTTGGTGTGCTCATCAATAAAGTTGGATCATCTTACATCACTATTTCTATATAAATATGAGGGGCTGTCATATTTAGTGGCACCGTCCATAGCTAAAAACTTGAGTTAACTCACCTTTATAGAAATAGCGTAATGCGATAAGATAAAGGAAATAATAGCAGATAAGATTAGTGCTGACACTGAATAGCTAGATAATGGGATTGCATTCAGCAAAATGGAAACTATAATACACAAAAGTATACCATTGTTGGAGAGCTTTTCTTCAGGGAATTATGCATTCAAATTTTCATCTTTGAAAAATGCACTTATCTGTGAATGCCCAAATTTGAAGATATTCTCTCAAGGAGTCCTCATCACTCCAAAGATGCGGAGAGTACAAGTTGAACTGGAAGATAAGGACTGGTATTGGGAGGGTGACCTTAATAAAACTGTACAGAAGATGTATGCAAATAAGGTATGCAGCTGTTCCCTTCTCCCTTCCCATATTATTATGAAGTGAGTTACCAAAATTTAAAAAATGATCTGCTCCAGTCACTTTTTCTTGCGTTGTGGAATGTGTGGACATGTTTTAATTAGCGATTTATTCAAGTACTCTGTTAGACTAAATTTATTTAAACACATTCCTAAAGTACAATATACTTAAAATAAATTTCATTTATGTATTCATAAACTAAAAGACTTATATTTGTTATTAGATATAATAGTTTTAACGAGGATTGTGAAATTTATGATATTGTCTTATATGTGACTTTATTGATTGCAACATATCTTTGTGAAGAGAAGAGAAATGAAATTTTGGAAGAATGGCCCTTCAGAGCAAATGAAATATTGCAAGACAATCATAATAGATGGTATATTCTTCCACATTTTTCTTTTTTGATAGTTTAAGAGCTATTTCAATGAAAATTGTATGTGAGCTTTTTAGAGGAAAAGAAAAATTGTCCCAGTGAGGTCATTTCTTTTGATACACCCCATTTTTTCTAAGCACACACTCTATTCTTACTTTTTAAATTTTTCTTCTCAAAATATCCTTATGTTAAACACACACAGACACCTCATCCACCAACTGCCGGCACATCCCAACCACTTGACCCATCTCAAATTTTCACCAACCACAATCGATTCTTCTACCACTATCACACACGCCACTATTATTATATATTTTTTTCACTATATTTTCAATTTTACAAATTTTGAAATACATAAACACCTTTTTGGTTCTTCAAGAATTTGTAATGATAATAAAATTGACACATGAGTCCTACCAAATTTTCAAATCAAGATCCTCCCCTATTGTAGCGAGAATGATAAAATGATATGGGTGAATTTAAATAGTTGATTTTAAATTTAATAATTTAAAATTAATATATGTTAGATAAATTTATAATTTTTAAATAAATTTATTATCTAAAAAAATTTATTTATATATGTAGTAAAATTTAAATTATTAAATTTAAAATTGATGATATAAATTCACTCAATATTACTTTATTAATATTATTATAATTGTTTAAAATTTAGTTCATTAAAAAATTGAATATCATGGATCGAATAAAAATATAAATGACTGTTAATAATTTAACTATATTTAGCATACAAATGTTTATACAGCTCATAGTGCTAAGAAAGGGGAAGGAAAACGTCCACAGCAATAATAGAACTTCAGGTACATCAAATCCAACCCTTTGATACTTCGAACCAAAAGATACTATTAGACCAACAGATCATCAGAAGGGGAATATATATATATGAATAACAGATAACTAATACTTTCTTTTGGGGACGCTTGGGCATAACATAGTTCTGCCCCTCCACCGACACATAAATTTAATATCATTAGAAATTCTTGGTCAACTAGGAGAGAAAGATAGGTCTAGATAGCCCCACCAAAAACAATGTCTTCTGTTTGAAAAGGGACTATGTGGTCCTCCTATGTTGTCTTTAATTTTTTTTATTATTACTAAAATAACAAAAGTAAAAGCAATCCACTTGCAACAATGGATTTCTCCAGAAAGTGGAAAAGAACAGTCTTCCTTACTTTTACAGAGAAAAAAACTCTTATTAAGTTAGGAATCTTTCAAGATTTACAGATCTAAAGCTATCT
Source organism: Bauhinia variegata (assembly GCA_022379115.2). Classification (NCBI taxonomy): domain Eukaryota; kingdom Viridiplantae; phylum Streptophyta; class Magnoliopsida; order Fabales; family Fabaceae; genus Bauhinia; species Bauhinia variegata. The sequence goes on from CM039436.1 coordinate 6,643,374, forward strand.
CTCTCCAATCCTCATCTTGCTTGTATTCTCTGCATTTTACCATTTTCTGTGCTAGTTTGCTTCCATGGTTCTATCTCTGTCTACTGCTGATACGTACAGATCCTCTAATCTGTTTTCACTTCTCTACTGATTTGTGATCTTTAAGAAGAAAAAAAGAAGCAAAAATACCAGAAAAAATCTCTATCAATCTTGAATCGTTTGTTGTCTGCTTAGAAGAAGATTGAAGCATAAATTAATTTGCTCTACTGGTGGTGTCAGATAATTGAAGGTATTATGACTTATTTTATCTCTCTGAATTTTCGTCTACAATATAATGTAAGAAACATGATGTTACATGTACGTTTAAAGTTCTTTGATTTTGTTTATTGTTTGAGTTAATATTGATCTTTTCTTTTCCCTAAAAGAAACTCAACAGAAGAAAATTGTATGCTTATAGTCAGAAATTACTATCAGTTTTATAATCTAATTTGAATTAATATAGTTTACATTTGACATGATTTTACTAAATTCTTCCTATGTAAGCAACATTATTACTTGAAAAATCCACAAAATAAAGTTGAAAAAAAGAAGATAATGCACAAGTCTTTTAATTACTGCCTGTTATCTTTTTTATATAGGTGTGAATATCAATATCTGGCTCTGGTTGATCCCTTTGATAGCTGTCTAAATTTGAAACTCTAAGCCTATTCCATTTTACTCTAGCCACTCATTACTAAACTATATCTGCTAACTAAATTTTATAATAACTTTTGAATTAATATTTACTTTACTCTTGTTTAATTTATTACCCAGATTTCAATTTTGATAAGATTTTAGTAACATTACTCCTAGAAAAATCCAAACATAAGATAAGACAGAAATGCAAAAGTATTTTAATTACTTCTTGTGTTTTATACAGGAGTGAAGATCCTAAGTTGCTCTGGTTAGTTCCTTTCTTAAGGTAAATTGTCTAAACTCGTTATATAATTTATTTGCCAGTTGTCGATTGTATTCTTCTAGTAATCCAGCTCTATAAAAATTGCAAAGTCAGATAAAAAAAAAAAAAAACTATTAATTGAGAAAGAAATTTAAAAAATTAAGAAAAGGAATGATTTCTAGAGAAACGCTGTACAAAATTTCATATATGTAAACATGTGCACATACCAACTCATACAAATATTCAGAGGAGGGATTGATATGAAATAGGTATTTTAGAGTTTAGAAATTAAGGTTTTATTAGACTTTTGAATTAGAGTTACTTTCTTATTAGAATACATTGATTACTATTATAAGGAAAGTTGCTTCAATTTTTATTATATTATTATAGTTGGACCCTGGCATATCATTACTTAGATAGACCAAACTTTGAAATTTAAAATTCAAAGGTAATTAAATAATTCAAAAGAAATTTTTTTTTAATAATTTAGTAATTTTATAAAATATACTATTTTAATTTTTAATGAAATGAAACATAATTTAGGATAAAATTTGGGATAAATGATATTGCTTCATGGAAGGTTAGTTATGTAATTTTACATTAAAAATAACTAAATAATTTAATATAAAAACTTAATTGTTTAAAAAATTATTATAAAATATGATATTATAATGCACTTCTTTAATTTAGAAAAAAAAAAAAAAAAAAAGAGACAGAATTTGAGAATTAACGTTAGAGAAAATATGCTGTGTGAAAAAATATAGTTTTGAAATTTGAAAAGAGGTGGGGAGAAAATTTGAAAAGACCTGATAATTTGAATTTTTTTTTTTTTTTTTTTTAAAAAAAGAGGACATGTGTTATTGCAGATATGTGAGTTACTGTGAGAAAAGTACTGTTTTTAACTTAAGATGACACGTCTCATTTGATGATTATAATATTTTATTAAACAAAACTAATTTTTAGCAGGCATTTTTTTAGCACAATTAATATTTAAAAATTTTGAATTTTATTTTTAAGATGTAATTTTCAATATATAAAGCATAGAATTTTTTTTTCTTTTTTTATCATTACATGTGAAAATCCAACCTTATATCTCCAATATATCACATAAACCCTTTAACAACTAAACAACACTTGGGGATTAAAATGAAAAGCTTTTTATTCAACCAATACAGTGAAGATTAAAGAGATAACAAAATTAAGTAAAGAACAAAAAAAAAATCACCTTAAATGTGCCACAACGACCAGTCGTAAGTCTTCCCCTCATAACTTATACTTTTAAATTAAATGGATTTCTGACATCTTTTTCTTATGACATAGGTCAATATAAGGAATTGCTGCTGAAAGCAGGAATGGAGTGTCTAACCATGGTAGGTGAGAAATTACTGGACTACACATTGGCACCAATGGCACGCCAAGTTGGTTATTTGATATTCTACAACAACAATGTGAAGGAATTAACGGAGAAAGCTGAGAATCTACAACATGCAAGAGAAAGTGTGCAAAACAGAATTGATGCTGCTCATAGAAATGGAGATGAGATTTACAATGTTGTTCGCACGTGGCTAGAAAAAGTAGATGAAATGTCTAGGAAGGTGGAGGGTCATATCCAAGACGATCACCACAAGAAGACAGGGTGCTCTGGCAGATCATTGCCTAATCTTTGGATGAGACATCAGTTAAGTAGGAAGTCAAAAAAGATGGGGCAAGAGATTGAAAATATAAGGAATGAGGGACAATTTGAGCATGTTTCTTTCCAGAAAGCTCCTAATTTGATACAAAACCTTTCATCAACCACATGTGACGAGGACTTTGGATCAAGGGTTGAAACACTTGAAGCCATTATGGAGGCACTGAGACATCCTAATGTGAACAAGATCGGAGTATATGGGATGGCAGGTGTGGGGAAGTCCACTTTAGTCAAACAGGTTGCACAGAAAGCTCAACAAGAGTTTGATGTGGTAGTCATGGCAACTATAACACAGAATCCAGAAGTGGAGAAAATCCAAGGGCAAATTGCTGACATGTTGGGACTCAATTTTAGTAGTGAGCAAAGTTCAATTGGAAGAGCAGGTCGTCTTCATGAGAGACTGAAAAAAGAAAAAAATGTTTTGTTAATTCTAGATGATCTTTGGGGGGAGCTTAATTGGGGTGAGATTGGCATTCCTTCCCTAGAGGAGAACAACAATAAGAAAATAAGCATTTCCTCTGAAATTCAACAGAGGAGTTGCAAATTCTTAATGACCTCTAGGGATCGGGATGTTTTGTCAAAATTGAATGCCCAAAAGTACTTTTTGGTGACGCCACTATCAGATATTGAAGCTTGGAAGCTGTTCGAGGAAAAGGCTATGCTTGATGGGTCTATTGGCAATGCTGAATTGCATTCTATAGCAAATGAAGTTGCTCAAGAGTGTGGTGGGTTGCCACTTGCTATTGTAACTGTTGCAAATTCATTAAAAAACAAGAGAATATCAGAGTGGAAGGTTGTCTTGCAAGAACTAAGAAATCCTGCTCCAACAGGTATGCAGAATGCTATATATAGATCAATTGAAGTGAGTTACCAAAATTTAAAAGATGATCTCCTCCAGTCACTTTTCTTGCTTTGTGGAATGTTTGCACAAAATGCTTCGATTAGAGATTTGTTCAAGTATTCTGTTGGGCTAGATTTATTTAAACACATTCCTAAAGTGGAATATGCTCAAAATAAATTTGATTCATGTATTCATCAACTAAAAGACTCATGCTTGTTATTAGATATAGATAGTTCTAATGAGTATTGCGGAATTCATGATGTTGTCCAAGACGTGGCTTTATTGATTGCATCCAAGCATGAACATGTCTTTGTGAAAAGAAATGAAATTTTGGAAGAATGGCCTGAGGAAGAGCAAATGAAAAATTGCAAGACAATCATAATAGAATTTTGTGATTTAAATGGCCTTCTTGAAAGGCTGTGTTGTCCAAACCTCACGTTTTTTGTACTAAACAACCAAGACCCCTCTCTAAAACTGCCAAACAACTTTTTTGAAAGAATACCTAGACTCAAAGTACTGGATTTGACCAAGATGAAATTTGAGTCTTTACCTTCATCAATCAGTCTCTTGAGCAACCTACGTACCTTGTGTTTCTATTATTGTTCTTTGGAGAAAATAGAGGTCATTGGAGAGTTGAAGTGTTTAAAAGTCCTCAGCCTTGTAAAATCTGATATCAAACAATTGCCCAAAGAACTAGGGCAATTGACCCAGCTACAATTGCTGGACTTGACTGGCTGTTCTCAACTGAAATTAATCCCACCCAATACTTTGTCAAGCCTTAAAAAGTTAGAGGAGCTGTACATGAAAGACAGTTTTGTGAACTGGGACATTATTGATCCAATGGACCAGCAGCAAAGTAATTCTAATGTTTCTGAACTAGACAGTTTGCCTCTCTTGACCACATTAGTAGTTCATATTCCTGATGAGAGAATGTTGCCAAAAGTCCTGACCATTAGACTTCAAAAGTACAAAATACTTATAGGAAATGTCTGGGATTGGTCTTCTGAGACAGAAGCTTCAAGGATCCTGAAACTTTGGCTTAGCACTGACATTCACTGGAGAGATGATATCAAAAGACTGCTTGATACTGTTGAAGAATTGCACATTGGCAAATTGGAAGGAGCAAAAAATGTTCTTCCTGCCCTAAACAATGAAGGTTTGCCACAACTACAGCATCTTTATGTCAATCATAATGATGAGATTCAGTGTGTAATTAATTCGTTGGAGGTCATCCATTCTATTGATCTCTTCCCCAACTTGGAGTCAATGGTTCTTCAAAATGTAATGAACCTTGAAAGGTTATGCGGTGGGCCTTTTACTGGAGAATCCTTTTCCAAACTGAAGATTATTAAAGTAAAAAATTGTAGTAACTTGAGGAGCCTCTTCTCAGCTTCCCTTGCTAGAGGTCTTCCACAACTTGTTGAAATTGAACTTGAGGAATGTTTTCGTATGGAAAGAGTGGTTTATGATGATGAAAAGGCTGCTGGGATAGTCCAGTTTCCTAAATTATGCTCTTTAACAATACAATCTCTTCCTCAATTACTTGGATTCCATTATGAAGGCAATGTTCTTGGCACTTCAGTTACACTTTTTAGTGAGAAGGTATGCTAACAACCTTTACTTTTAATTCAAATACTTTCATGCTTTAGTATTTGAAACTAGATTTCTTTATGATCATTATAGAGATTAATATTAACTATGTTGCTATAGGTTGTATATATATATATATGTATGTTTGCTATAGGATAATAAAAATTATAGATTGGAGTCATTTGTGTTTTTTTTTTTTTTTTTGGGATGGGGGTGGGGGGGGGGGGGGAAGAAGAGAGCTCTATGGGTTGTTACCCCTTTAATTACAAAAGTAGTCATAATGTATTTATTGTCATTAACTATCGTTTTTATTTGTTAAAGCTTATGCAGTTTGGCCAAAACACTATACTCAGCCTATTTTTCAAAATAATAACAAGAAATATGAATTTTTTTTTTTTTTTTTTGTAAAGGTGCTCTGATCATTTATGTTGATATCATGTTTTTACTAAGTTATTTTTAAAATGGAAAAATTATCAAAAAAATACAAAAATTTAATTTATTTATTAAAATATTACAAATTCAAAGCTATTTCCCAATCTACTAGCTTGTGAAAATAAACACAAGTTATTCTATCATAAAGATATACATAAACTTTTAGGAATTTATAAATTATTATTGTTGATATTATCATTTCATATTTCTGTGAGGTCTTTTAATATAAAAATGCAAACTTGTGTAGAAACCTATTTAAAGTCAAATTACATTAACAGCATAGGAATTCAAAATAAGACCAACATATTATGTAGTTACTATATTTCGTTACTTATAAACTCCCATGTTCTCAAAACTTACACATATCTTTAATGTTACTTAACAAGGCCTATACTTAAATCTAATTATTTACAGTTGATTAGTAGAAATGTTAGTCAACAGTTAATATGATCAAAATATCCTAAAAGATTTCTGAATTTGATCTCTCTTATAATTAATTTATTTTCACCCACCTCCCTTTTATTTCAACATCTATACATCTCCTTTATAATATGAAAATACAATACACTTAAATTAACTTATAACAATTTTCCCCTCCTAAATTTATAGATTGGAATCCATGAAATTTTTGTGACATTTTGAACTATATATGTTATAAGGTAATGAAAATCCACTTGTTAAATATATCATAAATCTCTCATTTAAATTAAACAATAAAAATATAAATACTATTATATAATCTAGAGAATATCATATCATACTTAATATCTATATCTATATATATGTCTATATATATATATATATATATATATATATATATATATATATATATATATAGAATTATGTTATATTCAAAAGAGTTCACATGGACCATATAAAAATAAATATTTTTTTGATCATGTCTCTTTTTTTTTGTGAAATGAAATCCTACGCAATATTAATTTAATTAATGCTTGAATATATAGTTGAATTTGAAGTAAAAAAAAAATCTAAAATGAATATTATTTAGCCGATTTCTAAAATAAATGGGAGAGCTAGCTGAAAAATAGGGTAATTTCAAATTAAAAGAGAGATTGGTATTATTTAATCGTAAAATTATTATATGCCAAACAACTCAACAATCAGATTATAACGATTGATAGAATGAAAGTAAAACAATGTCATACATTTATGGTAAAAACTAAATCTATAAAATTATACAAAACCATATGTAACTTCAATATGTAGATTTTCATAGAACATCCATGATTTCTAGCACATAAAGAATACTTTCATTTTGCCTCTTACTATGTATGACTATGTGTTTAAACTGTAGGTTATGTTCCCTAGCTTAGAGAAATTGACTATCGATGGTCTGGATAAGTTGAATATGATATGGAATAGGCTTATGGCAGAAGACGATACTCACAATTCTCCTATTTGCGACAAGGTACTTTTTTTTAATCATTTTTATGATTAATTTTTAGAGAAAATATTATGATACATTTAATGGCTCTAATTGCATATAGGTTTTTAACACCTTTATAGGTTTTTAATAAAAAATAAAAATTTTCTATTTAGTCTTATTTTATTTTATTTTCAGATTGCATATAATCATTAATATTTTAGATAAATAAATTAATAACATAACACGTTTGTGTTACCGAGCTTTGTTTAACAAAATTTGGACAAAAGTTTATGGGCTTCGATTCCAAGATTTGTTTGACAAAATTTGCACATAGGCTTGTTTGCTTTTGCTGTTTTCTATTTTCATTTCTAGTGAAAATGAAAAAAGTACTTGAAATTGTGTTTGGTTTAATAAATTAAAAATGTTTTTATTGAAAATTGAAAACATAAATGACTAATAACGATTCTGTTAATTTAGGATTTCTTTTTATTTTCTTTTTTTATAAGAAATGACTAATAATTTAATAAAATTCAACAAAGATGATTGTTAGGTGTTTAATAAATATGAAAATAAGTAAAAATAAAAATAAATAACTATGCTTTAAAAAATAAAAGTGTGAAGATGAAAATACGTTTCAGGAAAAAGAATAGAAACCAAAAGGATTGTTGTCCTTTTGGTTTAAGAAGAAAATTTCATAAAATAGAGAGATTCCTTTTATTAAGGTTCTATGAATATATTTGCTCTTTCTAAAGGTATTTTATACATGCTTTTTTTTTTTATCTTTTTTTTCCATTAAACAATAAATACTCAAATGATGTTGATTCAATAATGCAAGTAATTTATTATACAGATGAAAGAGACATGGCATGGCCAAATTGCTGACAGGTCATTTTGCAATTTGAAAAGTCTTAAAGTAGTAAATTGTAAAAAGATCTCAAAAGTACTCTCATTCAGTTTACTGAACCGTTTAAACAATTTGGAAGAGCTAGAAGTGAAAGATTGTAATTCAGTCAATGTAGTATTTGACTTGGAGAAGATCACCAGTGAAGAGAGACATATTGTACCAAAGTGCCACTTGAGGAAATTGATTTTATTTTCCCTACCAAGTCTGAAGCATGTATGGAATAAAGATCCACAAGGAATTCTTGATTTTCAAAACCTATCTATAATAAAATCTGTGGATTGCCAACATATGAATTATCTGCTTCCAGTTTCTGTTGCCAAAGCTCTTCCCAACCTTCTGGAGTTGGCGCTAGAGAACTGTACTGAGCTAGAGACTATTGTTGCAATGGAAGAAGGACTAGATGCAACTGTCAGATTTATGTTCCCTAAAGTGACATTACTATGGCTTTGGGATCTACCAAAATTGAAAGGCTTCTACCCTGGAGGATATATAACAAAGTGGCCACAACTAAGAACATTAGTATTTCTATGTATTCCAAAAGAAGTGAACTGTTTTGGGTCAAAACATTTATGTTTCAGCGAGTCACGTTTTGAGGATGGACCCCAATCTTTAGTACAACAATCATCCTTTGTTGAAGAGGTTTGTGACCTATATCTTCTTCCCTTTTTTTTATTACTTTACACTATTAAGTTTCCTTTTTAAGCGTCATCTAGGGTAAATGTTAAGATTATAGAATTTATGCCTGAATTTCGATGCTTTTGTCACTTCTTTTCCTGTATATCATCAATATTAATGGTATAGAAATAATAAAGAACCCAGTCCAAGATAACCAGCCCAAGCCATGGTTTGACATTAATTTTAGAAGATTTTTTTAGAGATGGATGGGAATTGTAGAAAGTTTAGTAAGCTTGCATGTGAAAGCTCATTAGGGTTGATAATTTTGAATCAATTAGGTTAAAAATGGCCCTGTAGAACTAGTACAAATATCCTTCCTAGTTGTACTTTGAGTTTCTTTTAAAGAGATATCTCTTTTTTCTATTTGGCTCCCAAGCTAGTTATTTTCATATATAAAAATACTCATAACAACCTTTATGATCTATCAACACCTATGATTTTTCCTTTTCAATTTCTCAATTCTCCAGTGTTTTTCAATGCTAGTTTACTTCAATATCCACACTACTTTCCTTCTCTTTTTTAACGACACTCTGTATCTTTTATGCTACTTATACTTTCTGAAATTGTTGCATCACAAAGGCCTTTGCACAGTAGGGGAATTTAGATCAGTTCTTGAAACAAGGGAGTTTGTTAATGTACCAAATTGGCATGAGTAGTTAGAATCCAGTTGGTGGCTTAGCTGGCTTTGACCATTTAAATGCTGCTTTGTCTCAGTTTCTCATGAAATTCTCTTGTTTGCTTCAATCTAGAATGTGAGGGAAATGTTATTTGAATATTTGCAGGTATACACTCAGTCTATAAATTTAAAAAAAAAAAAAAAAACAGGTGTAGATAGTATAATTATGCTATAATAAAAGTTTTGCTTCAAATGGTGTCTCAGGTCATCCCCAATTTACAAGAGTTGACATTAGATCAAGATGACTCTGCTCTAGTGAGATGGTTATTAAAATATTCAGAAAGCTGCTTTGATAGAATAAAAGTTCTAAATCTACAATTCTTCCAAGAAGAACAAATGAATTTGTCATATTCATTCTTTCAAAGAATATCCAAAGTGGAAACTCTTGTTGTGGTACATAATTTATTTGAAGAAATATTCCCTTACGAGAACCAAGCTGGTGATGGAACAGAGCATGAAGATGTAGTACGGGTAAAAAATATGCACCTTGCGGATCTTCCTAAATTAAGGCAAATATGCAAAGAAGATTATAATGTAAGGTTGAATGATCTTAAGGTTTGGGAGTGTCCCTGTTTGTTGAACTTAGTGCCCTCATCAGTAATATTGAGCCATCTTACATCACTATCTGTATATAAATGTGAGGGGTTGTTATATTTAGTGTCACCTTCCACAGCAAAAACCTTGAGTCAACTCACTGTTATGGAAATAGAGGACTGCAAGATGATAAAGGAAATAGTAGCGGACAAGATTAATGCTGACACTGAAGAAGGAGATCATGAGATTACATTCAGCAAAATGAAAATTATAAAACTTATAAGTTTACCATTGCTGGAGAGCTTTTCTTCAGGGAATTATGCATTCAAATTTCCATCTTTGGAAAATGCACTTATCTGTGAATGCCCCTATTTGAAGATATTCTCTAAAGGAGTCCCCATCATGCCACAGTTGCGGAAAGTAGAAGTTGAATTGGAAGATAAGGACTGGTATTGGGAGGGTGACCTTAATAAAACTGTACAGAAGATGTATGCAAATAAGGTATGCAGCTGTTCCCTTCTCCCTTCCCATATTATTAAGAAAGAGTGTTTGAAAAATTGATCACATCCCTCTCATAAACACACATTGTTTCTCATTTTCTTTCTATCTTTGTTTTTCTTTTTTATTAATACATACGTAATTGGCTTTTAAAGATTGGCTTGCGGAGCTTTGAGCTATTGAAACAAGAAGAATTTCCTGAGTTAAAGGAATTATGGCACGGCCAAGTTTCTGCAAAAGAATTCAAGAATTTGAGATCTGTAGTTGTGGACAGTTGTGAGTTCGTTTCAAATGTAGTTCCATTTAATGTTCTGAAGGCTTTAATCAACTTGGAGGAGCTGGAAGTGGAAAACTGCAGCAATGCAGAAGTTGTGCTTCTGTTGGATGGAAAAGACACTGATGACAAAAATATCATAGCAAGTACTAAGCTGAGGAAATTGATACTAAGTAATCTGCCAAATCTGAAGCATGTTTGGAATAAGGACTACCGAACTGTTACCTTCAAAAACTTACAAAGGGTACATGTTTCCAATTGTGAAAGATTATCATACTTGTTCCCAGCCAATGTAGCCAAAGGTTTGACACAGCTTGGAGAACTGCATATACAAGACTGTGGATTTGAAGAGATTGTTGCAAAGGAAGAAGGGCAAGCAATGTTAGTTACCTTTGTGTTTCCGAAATTAACAACTTTGAGAATCTGGAGAGTACCCAAGCTCAAGTGCATCTATCCTGGAGAACATAGTGTAGATTGGTCAGGACTGAGGAGTTTGGATATTTACATAAAAAGTGATGTAAAGGTATTTGGGACAAAATTATTCAGTTTCAAAGAAGCAAATCAAGAGCAGGGTCTTCATGTCTCAACTCAGCAGCCCATTTTCCTGGTGGAGAAGGTATAAATTCTTGTTTATTTGTTTGGGGTTTTCCTATCTACTTTATCATCGTAACTAAATAAAAATTAAAGAAATAAAACTACATTACCAATAAATATATATATGTATATGTTTGTTGTAAGTCTTTATAGTATAAATTAAAAATTCTTCACCATGTCTTTGTTCAATTGATATCTTTTTTAAGCTTACAACATTTTATTTTGGGTCCCCTATCATCAGTCCCCATGTATAACATATGTGACTTGCTCAGTCCCCTTCTTTTGTTTGCCCTCCACGACAAGACTTTGTGGGTTAAAAAAAAAAAAGAGACCTGAATGAAAATTTTTGAAAAGTGAAGTGTCAATAAGGTGACAGGGAAATTCGGAGGAAGATTAAAACAGGGCATTTGCTAATGAATTTGAAACCATGATATATGCTTGTGCAATAGGAACACATTTAAGGAATGTTTTGGTAAGGAGTAAAGGGCTAAAAAACAATGGAATATTATCTAAATTTTTTTTTTCTCAAGGTGCAACTTTGAGTGTAAACATTACTCTTCAATCATGTTTGTTATGCTTTGTAATTTGAGGAGATGAAGAAAGGAAGAACAAAGGGGAGTTTCAAGAGAAAACGGACGGAGGATGTAAATTTTCTCCTTTATTATTCCCTTAAATAGTTTTCCTCCTTTTATTTTTATAATTGAGCATGCTTAGAGCAGAAATAAATTTAATTTAATCTTTTCACTTTCCTACCAGAATAAAACTTTAAGATTGATCTGAAAAATAAAATAAAATAAAAACTTTTAAGATGAGTGTTTCATTTTCTTTGATTTAAAGGAGAGAAATTATATCCAAAAGAAACACAGCTTTTTAACAAGAGAGTGGTTGCTCTGTTATGCATTTTTGTCTTCCTTTCCATAACTTGTGCATAGTGTTATTTTTCTTTTCCTTCCACTTTTGAACTTATTCGTACTCATATGGATTAAATTTGTTGTAATTTGCCTTACTAGGTCTTCCCCAACTTGGAGGAATTGTCACTAAACAATACCGACTGTATAATAAAATTGCTTGGTCAATTTTCCATGGAATACTTCCAGAAGCTCAGATCCCTCCGTCTGCAATACTTTGACGAAGAACAAGCTAATATTTCATACTGGACCCTTCAAAGAATGCCTCGTTTGGGAGTGCTTGATCTGACACTCAGTTCCTTCAGGGAGATATTCCCCCATAAAAGATACATGGTAGAAGGAGATCAAAGTGATAGTTTAGAGCTGTTCAAACATTTAGTCCTTCGCGAACTGCCTAAACTAGAGCATATATGTGAAGAAGGCTCTAAACTAAGCCAGTATTTCATGAATCTACAATCCTTGCGTGTATTGGACTGTTGTCTTCTAAAAAATTTAGTGCCCTCTTCAGTTTCTTTCAACAACTTGGCAGATTTGGCCGTATCGAGCTGTCATGGATTGGTACATTTAGTAACATCCTCAACGGCAAAAAGTCTTGCTCAACTCAGAACAATGAAAATAATGGAATGCAACATGATAGAAGAGATAGTAACAAGTGACACAGTGGAATGTGGACATGAGATTATATTTACTAAATTGAAAGTATTGGAACTTAATAAATTATCAAGCTTGAGGAGTTTCTGTTCTGGAAAATATGATTTCAAATTTCCATGCTTAGTAAATATAATTGTGTCGCAGTGCCCTAAGATGAGAACATTTTCTCAAAAAGTCCCCAGCACTCCAAGTCTCCAGAGAGTCCAAGGAGATGGATTTTACTGGGAAGGAAATCTCAATGCTACCATATATATGATCTACACAAAGATGGTACGCATTCATTCCTACTTTCAAGATATATTCTTTGTCATCTTTAATAGGACTATTTTTTTTTAAAGAAAAATTATATAGATGGTGTTTGAATTGATTTCTATTTTATAAAAATTAATTGAATAGAAAGCTGCCTCTTTTGGAATATATTTTTATTTAAAGTATTTGTATGCAGATACTCTTTATGCATATATGTACTTAATCATTGAAACTTATCAATTTAAATGATGTAAGAAGAAATTGTAATCTTAATGTGCAAGCTTCTAGGAAAATTCGAGAATTGGTTGAAGCATGACTTTGGGTGTTCAAATAAAGTTAAAGTGATTGTATAATTTTGTATGATTGATATGGTAAGGTCAATGAAAATGAGCTGGTTGAAGACCATCCACAAGTGCCAACTACACAGATGGTAGGAATGGTCAATGATAGTGAGATGGATGAAAGTGGCGAAGTACTTGAAATTGTAGAACTTCCCACACCATCAGGGGGCACACAAGAGGAAAAATTTGATTTGGACATACCTCAACAGCAGATTCCAGAATTAGAAATGGCTCCAGAAACTGAGACTGCAGAGACTCAAACACAAGCTTCTAGCACAATTTCGGGAGCAGTCCATATTGAAGGTAATAGAGTGGGCATTTTTAATATCCCTTATGCCACTGTAGTTTTTGGTATGATCTGGGTCTTCTTTGCCTCTTCCACTAGGGAATCATTTATTCATTTTTTTCTTTTTTTGGAAGCATTTTGTCCTGATTCACAAGCAGAGGTGTATGTACAAAGCAAGGATGAGAGCACTGATACTCAAACCATCAAGGCATCATTGTCAGGTTTTATAGTCAAAGTTTAACAAGCTTAGCTGCATTTTTTCCTCCCTTGCCTTTTTTCGCTTTTTATTTTTCTTTTTAAACTTTAACCAATATGTTTATTGCTTTCCTGACCCCATCCCCCAAAACCAAAGATGTAGATGTTATTTCTGATCAAAACAAAGAAACCAGTCTTGTTTGGCAAACTGAAGATAGCATTCAAGACCAAGGTGTCTCTTCTATGATAGGCAAGAAAGGAACTACTCTTGATACAAGCTGTATGGATATTATATTTGACAAAGACACCAAGGATTCTACTCTTGATGATGAAGGTGGTGGTGTTCTCGGTGATGGTAATGAGGTGGTTGTCCATGGCCAAGGCACCATGAGTATTTCTACTAGCACTGGTGTGACTCCTTCATCTGGTTTGCATTATTGCCATGCATTATTCTTAACATCTCCTCTCACGTGGCATTCTGTCTTATTGCATTTGATTCAATTCGCAGGCGAAATTGATGCTGCTACTGGTGTGTTCTATGGGGAACCTACTTCAGAAGATGCAGTTTCTGGTAAGCATTTAGATTATCCTTGTCACATTCAATTCTTAATTTTCTTCTCTTTTTCTTGGGAAAATGATTTTATCTCTTCTATTAGGTTATGGGACAACATCAGAATCAGTTTGCGCATCACTACATGTCCCGCCAGTTAGTGCTGATTCTTCCATTACCAACACAAATTGCACTACAGACATCACATTCCCTGAAGGCTTAAGGAAGTTTAGAGATATCATTGAGCTAAACGATGAGGACATTGCTTTGGTGAAGCAAGCAGTTGCTCAATATCCTAATCTGTTGGAAATAAAGGGAAGCTTTAGAGCTCGTTTCTACGGCTTGGCTTACAAAACATTGGCAGAGTTGTTGCACTTTCTAAATACTGAGAGTGCTTTGACCATCACCCAAGAGCGTGAGCAAATGTTTCAAATGATGTGTGATGAGGTTATTCAATTTGGTTTTGATAGAAAATGGGTGGAAGAGATGAGAAAGTGCGTTGCAAGAGATCCAGAAGTCGATCGTGCCCAGAAGCGGCTTAAGGAATTAAGACAAGAGATGGATATGTTGGAAGAATTTTTATTAGATAAGAACAAATGTTTTCGATCTATATGAAGAGTAAGAAGGAAAAAAAGAAAATGTTATTTGACAGAAAATTTACTTAAAGTTTGAGTATGAAAGATTATATGGATAACACTATTATATCCAATTAATGTACCATATTTCATGGTCTATCTAAGTCATCATAAACTTGTGACTATAAAAGATCTTTTATACTTGATGGAATGTCTATATTTGTTTGAAGGTGACGGCAATTGTCCAGAATAAGTGTCCTCAAATGGCAACATTGCTTGATGCATGCTGGAAGGATTTTGAAATAATTGGGAGCTAGCACTATTTCTACTAAATTTGGGAACCAAGGAATCCTGGAAATTATATTATACATGCATGGAGGGGTTTGCCCTATGCAAAGAGACTATTGGTCAGGCCGACTATGACAAGTTTTTGTATAAAAATTTTGTGATAAAAATGATGAAGGATAACATGTCTAATTTAATATTCTTAAACTTTTTGAGAGATATTTGTAATCACAATTATTTATGATGGGATTTCTTTTTAACATCCCTCCAAATTCTCTTCTAAGCCCACACCCATTTTTGGTTGTCAACATACCCTCGAGTACCTTCCTCGCTCTAACCTTCCGTTACTTAGCAAGAATGTGTTGTTTTGTTTATGTTTTGAGTTTTTGGTCCCCACCCATTTTTTCACCATCACTTCAACCCTCTGTCGTTCACAGCACTTGCAAAGAAGGAAATTGTGGTTTTGTTAATTTGCCTATTCTAGATGGTATATTCTTTCATTTTTTTTTAAAAAAAATAGTTTAAGAGCTACTTCAATGGGGTCATTTTAGAGGAATAAGAAAAATCGTATATAAGCTTTTTAGAGGAAAAGAAAAATTGTACCAGTGGGGCCATTTCTTTTGATACGCCCCATTTTTCTAACCACACACTCCATTCTTCCTTTTTAAATTTTTCTTCTCAAAATATCCTTATGTTAAACACACAGACACCCCTCTCATCCACCAACTGCTAGCACAATATTGGAGTGCCCCTTAAGTTGTTCACCAAAGCTTTTTAAAGATTTTTCTATTGTAACCTACATTTTAAATAATTAGTGGTGACGTCTTATTTTTTGTTTTTTAATGAGTAGTTGAACATTCACACCACAACTACTCAAAATATGTGTCCTACCCAATAGATTAGATTTCAAAGAAGTTGACAGAATTTTTTTAAAACAAATCTTAAATAAATCACTATTTTTCAAAAACGTTTTTTGGACATTTTTTTTTTTATATTGCCCTATCTATATAATCTTACAATTTTGATTTCACATTTAGCTGTTCAAGAATTTGTAATGATAATAAAATTGACATGTGGGTCCTACCAAATTTCAAAATGAAGATCCTCTGCTATTGTAACGAGAATAATAAAATAATATTGATGAATTTAAATTGTTCATTTTAAATTTAATAATATGTAAATTTAATCACATATGTTGGATAATTTATAATTTTTAGATAAATTTATTATCTAAGAAAATTCATTTACATATGTACTAAAATTTAAATTATTAAATTTAAAATTAATAATGTAAATTCACTCAATATTACTTTACCAATACTATTAATAATTGTCTAAAATTTAGTTCGTTAAATCTCTCCAAATTACCCTAAATCCACACTAACAACAAAATCTCAATTTGTAATTTTTTTTAAACTGACCAAGTTGATTCAATGCAGTTTGGAGGATAAACCAAACTGACGTGCACCCTTAGTTTGCAAGTTTAGAGGAAAAGAATGAAGGGAATTAAAAGGAAAGAAAGGAGAATAAGAGCTTTATCTCCCTCTTGTTTGGAGCATAAATTACTTATGAAAGTGAGTTTCTTAATAAATAAAAACAAAATGTGAAAAAAAAAATCAAAAATCCAAAAAAAAAGTCAAAACACTAAATTCTTAGTGCTTTTTTTGCTGTAGCAAAAAAATCTTCTAATCGACAGCTAAAAATTAATTTTTAAGGTATTGAGATCACTAAAGTCAACACACACCTCCCAACAAAAATTTCTCTCTCTCTCTCTCTCTCTCTCTCTCTGTGTATATATATAACCAAAGATTGAACTCCTATCAACAACTTGATGTTTTGACCAAAACTTTATATGTTTAACATTTTGTCAGTGTTTTTTTTTTTTTTTTTGGATGATTTTAGTGTATTTTAACGATTTTATATCATGATTGAGGTGATTATACATAATATTTTAATTTTATAAGTATGTACATAATTAATTAATCAAAACATTAAAAAGACAAAAAATGAGAATCAAATGGGATAGTAAATTCTATAATGGTCAAATTTGAGCCAACAAAAGAGTAAGAAAGCTTAATGGTCCATTGAAGTTGTTTTGCTAATAAACATATAATTTAGTTGGCAAAGATTGGGTTACCTTGATAACAAGGCCTATGTTAAAATCCTAGTACAAGTTGTCTCTTTTAAGTAATATTGTAAGTGTTTAATGAAAGCCTACAGCATGCCTTAATTAGTCTTAAAATGATTATATTATTCATATATGTTTGATGATATTTAATCAAATTGAATAAGGTGTTGCCAATCGGTCATCATCAAGTTTAATTAAAATAGAATGAGATGAAGCTCTTTCAAGACTTACATTAATTAAGTCCAATGAAAAATAATTGAATAGAAGAAAAAGTTTTCAAGCTTATCAATGCATTTGTTCGCTTCTAATATTAGGGTAAATTTTGTCATTAACACAAAACTAGTGGGTAGTTTTAACATTAACAGAAAACTAGTAAAGTACTTCAATTCATCCATTTTTTTCTAAAAAAAAAAAACTTTTGAACAATAAGTTTGTCAATTCTAGCATTTTGAGCCACTTGTGATTTTCAGTTAGAGCATCTTTAAATTATAAAATCATGATAAATTATATAGATTAATTTTTATTATTTATTTATAAATTTTATTATAATACATAATTTTTTATGTAATTTAAATAATTTTTTCTTTAATCAACTAAGTTTTAAAAATTATATTAAATAGCTTCACAAGTCATTATATCTCTTCATTTATTATTAATATTTTTTATTACAAGTTTAGCTATTTTTTTTTACATAATCAATACATATTTCAGAAACTCTCTTTTCTCTTTATTTCGTCACACTTCTCTAATAATACAATTTATGTTATATCAATTACATAATTCTATACAACTCTTGTACAATCTTATCATTTTCATATCAAAAGAAAGAAATTTGTACAATCTCTTGTTAGAACTTAGATGTCAATTTAGAAGTGTCCCATATATGTAACTTAAATCTGGGAGGTTCAACTAAAAATTATTTACCAAAATATGGTAATTTAGAATTTTTTATTAAAATATTATTATTTTTATAACATCAGCCTGCACATGTCTAGTTAAAAAAGGGTAAATAAGGTAATGCATTTTCAATAGTAAGAATGCCGAAAGCGCCACTTTATTTGGCGTTTTCAATTATTTTTTTTGTTTCAACACTGATAAGTGCATGTGCTTCAACACTTACAAAGTTGAATATCTTATTTACAAGGAAAAAAGAAATATTTATAATGGACAATAGGGTCCTGAATTTTTCATTTGTCTTCTTCCTTTACTTTATTATTATTTTTAATTTACCACTGCTTTAGAAAGAAAATTCTTAAATAATCAAGAAATTTAGATTATAAAGTCAAGATGTAACCAAATAATTTTTAAAATTGTTTACGATTGTGGATATTATTAGTTTATAATGAGTTACTTTACAGTGACCAGGAATTTTTCCTTTTTTTAACTCATTTAAAATCCTCAATACCAGAATCATACATAAAAGTTTTTTGAACACAAATACAAACTAACTACCAAAAAACAGAACATAAATACAAAATACAATTAATACAGAAAAGATCATTACACAAATAAATACATATATAATTATTTTACATAAACAATTATTTGTAATAATGATATAATTGAAAATCATAATAATAATAATATAATACAAAATTAAAAATCAAATTTTCTATTTTTTATATTCTGCTTATAATAATCATTGGAATATTACAATATTCTTTATATTAAGATTTAATATGTTTAAGAGCAAAGTCTGAATTTAAAGAAATAGGAAAAAGTTTGATCTATGCCAAATGTCAACTTCTAGAATTCATAAAATTATTACAAAACAAATCACAAAACCGAAACTGCACTTGAGCTACAAAAAAAAAAAAAAAACTTAAAGTTGTTAAGAACAGAAGTGTGATAATAATAATAATAATGCTTAATTTATTATAGTATATTATTTCTTGAGGTAAAAATAAAAACCTAGTAGATTAAAGGAAATTTTTTCATTTCAAACTTAATTCATCAAAGAAAATGAAACCACTTCTACCTTCAAAATAACGAGTGTCAGCCATTCAATCAATATACTCTTATATAATCAAGAAAAATTTATATTAATAAAATAATTAACAATTAACTATTTTTAATCATCGAAATCTATAAATTACAAATTTATTATTAAATTTATGATATACATCTAATTGGATTTAGCTTTCTAATTCGATTTAAGCTAATTGAACAACTCACAACCACTTGATTAATAAATAACATAAAAGACTTTAATTAATTAATTAGAAATGAAACATAAACCCAATATAGATAGGGTAACATTTATTTATTCATAAAAACACAAAGGCACAGGTCTTATAAAGTGAGAAGATGAAAGATCCATCATCTATGGATCACACACAGATTGAGAACCTTAACACATTTGTAAACTAACAAGGTCTCTTGCAAAAGCATCTGCGACGGAAGCCATCACAATCTCCATCTGGGAAACCCTCGGTTTGGCAAACAGAAGCACAGTTTCTGCCCCTAATACATGGTCCCCTGTAGCGGTGGCTCAGAGCTGAACAGGTCCTTGCCTCTGCAACCATTGGCCCCATCTCTGTTCAAAAAAAATATGTTACAGGTAATGAACTAGAGAAGAGAAAATGAAACCATAGAAGATGATGTTTGAAGAAAAACTATGCCAAGGATTCAAGAGAAGACGAACCAGTTGCTACGAGAAGGAGGAGGACGACGAAAACGGTGGAAACCAGAGGAATGGAGCGAGCCATTTGAGAGTGAAATTAAATGTAGAAGAGAGAATGAGAAAATGTTTGATATGAAGGGGAAAATGGGTTGGTGGTCTTAATATATATAGTAAACTTGGTGTGATTAAGATAAGCATGGCATTACATTAAGAAGTTAAAAAAAATACATTTAGATTAATGTTTTAAAAATTATTTTTTACTTAAAAAAAAAATAAAAGGAAAGGCATTCATCTACTTATTTTTAAAAATATGAGATTTTTGGTTTTTATAAATATTTTTTTATAAAAAAAAAATCCAAACAATAAAGTTATATATATATAAAGTAATAGAGAGAATAACAAAACATTTTTTTCTCCAAATTAAATTACATTTTAGAAATTTACTCTATGTCAAACAACAATAGAACTATTTTACTCTGGAACAACACTACAAACATTGCCACTCTCCCTAATCATGAAAAAGATAATAAGAGTGTGTGTACGTGTGTGATTGTTAGAAAGAGTAACAATGGTGGCATGGAAGAGACGTGGAATAGTTGAAGACTATATATAGATAGATAGATGGATAGAGTGAGTGAGACTAGTACTTAAAAAAAAAAAAAAAACTTGTTATCTGGTACTATTAATATGGGTCAAAATTAATGACTCAACTCAAATAACGTAAAATGGAGATTAAAAGTAAGTGTTCAATCCAAATAATAAAGTTAAAGTAAAATTATTAAAAAATTATCACTATCATAATAATATAAATAAGCATTGTCATTAATAAGTACGTAATTGAATACTACTAGAATTCTTAAATCCGTAATTTTAACTTGATAGTCGGAGGAGTTTCATTCAATCGGCGTTTTTTTGTTTGTAGGTATTTTTTCTATCTAAGTCAAGTAAAGGCTCATCTAGGCCCGAGAATTTTATCCATACGACAACCAGTCAATCTTTGATCGACCTACAAATAATTATATTAAGTATTGACTAATTCAATTCTAACCACATAAAACCATAAGAATAACAAAATTCTTCGTATTAAATTATAATGCATTTATATTCCTTGGAATCCAACAAGACTAGAATATTTGATTATGTTAAATTGGATTTTTTTTTTTTAATTAAAATCAGCAGCAACACATGCCTATTTGTAGACACTTGCACCGCTTGTGGAGAAGACTCCAATATGAAAGTTCCTTTATTTTATTTTGTTATACTCTTCATAGGCACTGGCACCGTATTTAATCGGTGGTCAAACTCCTCAAGTCTTCGGAGTTTGGAAAATTCCTAAGAAACTTGTCGGTTGAAGATGACAAGCGGCTGGTTGTCTCCTGTTCAGATAAGATTCACATAAAAAGGAACTACGAGAGTGTCATTATTATCTTTAGCTATGATTTAAGAAACTAATTTAATTCCAAAACTTAAACAGTAAAAAAAAGAAGAAGATATGTACTAAGTTTTATAATATATATACGTATTTAATATGTTTTCATATACAAAAGTTCTTTAAATTTAAAATTTGAAGCAAACAACCATTACCATGTGTTAAAATTGTTTAATTTAATTAAGAAAGTGGAGACAGAGATTTGATCCCCTAACCGTCATAGATACTCTGATGCTATGTCAAAAACGATTTATTCTAAAAATTTAAATTATTATAAAAATACTCAAGATATGATTTTTTATTATATTTAACACATCCTTGCACATGAAAGCCCTTTAGGCTTAAAGTATAAAACCCAACGACTTAGACTATTAAGAGAAGGCTTGTAGTCAAAACCAATTCAACCCCAAAAATTAAGTTGTCAAAAAAAGACACATGTCAAGTTTAATAATATTATCTAACATTCCTATATACACAAAAACTCTTTAAGCTTGAAGTGTGAAGCAACATAGGGTACTCTTACCATGCATGTCCTAAAATTATTTAATTAATTAAAAAAGTGGTGACGGGGAGATTGGATCCCCTAACCGTCATATATATTCTGATATTATATCAAGAATCAATTTATCTCAAAAGTTTAAATTATTGAGAGAATGCTCAAAATATAACTTTATACTTTATCTAACATGTCATACGAAATTCTTTTAAGCTTCAAGTGTAAAAGGAGCATAAAAGTGAGATTATAGATGCTCTAATATGATATCAACAACTAGTTTAACTAAAATTTCAACTATTAGGAAAAATCACATGATAGAGTTTATATTATATATCCAACAACCTTGGGCCTTGTATAGAGACTTAATAATGTTGCTTCTCTTGAATTCTCTATTTGCTAATTAGTGTTAGAATTCAATAAGTGGGTTCCATCTATCTTGATGTGTGAAAAAATAGGCATAACCCTCTTCAGTGTGAAATATATAGCTTGAGAGTATTAATGTCTAAAATGCCTAAGAAAATTTGGACTTGTACATCTAATATATCTACTTTATATTTGTAGTCTTTAGGTGATATGTGACTTCGCTCTCACTTTTCTATTTTTGAACAATTAGTTGAATTGGCTTATGCTACTTGCCTTAATTCATAGAAAGTTAAGACAAAGACAATGAGCAAAATTCGTTGAAAGTTTAACTCAATTTCAAATCATTTATTCGAATAATCCATTTAATTAGGTCTACCCTTTTCATATCTATTCGATAAATCTTCCATTTCTTTTAAGTGCTAAGAGGTATTAAGGTTATTACTGTTAGAGAAGAAACTATGATTTGGATAAGGGAAACCAAATGCATAATAATAACTATATAATACCATAAAGAAAAATTGAAAATGTTAAAATCATGACAATTCTTGAACTCTCTTGGCCATGAAGTAAACTTCTCGCTAATAATATTTGGTAATTAGTATTGTCTTGTATTTTAGGAAAACATTTGTTGTCCTATTTTCAGTCACATTTGTTGTTTTGTTGTATTTTTATCTTAAAAAAATTATAAAATAATATTACAAATATTATTAAGTTAGTAAAAAAATTTATTAATAATAATATGGTAAGAAAACAACTTAAACAAATAATGAGATGATATATGTGTCACATCATAACTAAAAGAGATAAGTAACTTTATTGACATAAATTTTTAGATTCTTACTCAATTTAATAGATCAGACACTAATTTGAGCATTGAAAAATCTACATTCCACTTTGACCTTTTCTTCTCTGTTTGTAAGATCAACAAGACTTGACCGGACCTAAGTCATACCTGACCTAGAGAATTGTTCACAACAATTGGTATATTTAGTTTAACATGAATTGGATTAGGTTTTACTTGTTATGTTAGACTAGATTTATTCTATGTATAATGGTGTAATGGTGAGGTTATTTTGTTAGTGTATGATGTTGTAAAGTGTGTTTCATGTGACATAATCTACTGTAAGGTGCTATATTTCTGGTATGGTGTAACGTGATTATTTTTCTTAAGTAATTAAAAAGGGGGCATTTTCTCTTTGCTATCCCATGTCTAAGTGTTCCAAATCGGGTGGGTCAACCCATCTCACATTCAGCCTAGTTAAGCTTGAATTTTAATGGACTGCAATTTATATAGCCCAATTTAGCCCCAAAAATGGGAATCAAGCTTGTTCAATACATCAAAGCCCAAATTAACACTCATACCTCAGACGTGAATAGGGGTGTAAATAGACCAATCCAAACAAAGTTTTAACTTAAATAGGCAACCTCTACATAATAAATAATCGGCCTAAGTCTAAGTTTTAAGGCTGAGTTTGGCCTATTTATGCTTGATAAAAAATAAGTTTATTAACTTAGTAAGTCTCTAAGACCTTTCGGTTTATTTAATCTTCAAACACCTAAAGTCTATTTAGGGCATAAATATTTTCAAGTAAGCTTATTAGATTTTATAGTTTTTATTTAGATATAATTATTTTCAAAAAATACAATAAAATAAAATATTTTTCAATTTTTTGGTATAAATCAAAAAAAAATAAAAAATAAAGCATAACACTACTTAATCATTGAAGCAAAGTTGAACATAAAGTTCCTCATATTAAAAATAAAAAAAAAAAACCAACTAACTTCAATAACTTTTGTTAATATGTGTAATTAGATTAAAGAGTAAAACTCTAATTTCATACCTATAATAAGAATTTGATATTAATTTAGCATCTATAATATAAAAACAACATCAAAAAATGACCTCTGTTAATATGCTATTATAACTGACGGAGAATGCTGACCTATCATCCACTAGAGCATCTATGTTATACTATTTAAAACCTTTGAAATTTTAGTAGCAAAGCTACTTCTGTTTATAATTAGGACATATCATATCAAAATTAGCAAATAATTAATTTGATCTTGCTAAAGAGTTATTTCTTCCGTCCCATATTTTTTTGTTGTTTAAAGTTGTTATATATAAATTAAAAAATTATTAATTAGTGTAGTACATTAATTATAATATTTTTTTTATTTAATTCTTCATATTTTAGACATAATTGAGAGAGAAAAAAATGATTGATTTAATTCTAATTAAATAAGGGTAAATATGAAAAAAAAAACTTTTAATAAACCCTTCAAATTCTAAACATATAAAAGTTATGAGACAAAAAAATCTCTAAAATAACAAAAGATATAAGACAAAGAGAAACTTCCAAAGACAAAAAATTAGTACGACCTTTCTTTTTGTTATTGCAATTATTTATCCTCCACTTTAGCATTAAAATTTACTATTTCATTTTCCTTTACTATTTTCCATTTCACTCCATGATTTGTTAAAAAAATATAAATTAATACTCCATCATAATCTTTTTAGTTTTTTTTTAATTAATTTATTGTAAGAGAACATGAAATATTATATAAAATGATAAATTTAATCCTTAAGTTTATGTGCCATCTAATAAACTAAAAATGATAATTAATTTTACTTTATTTTTTGGGTTCTAAATCCCAAGAATTATATTAAAAGTCACATCAGGCTATATCTTAAATTGTAAATATTTACAAACCAACTCAAATCACATCGAACCAATTAAATCGAACCAACTAAAAGTAATTTGAATCAATTTCAAATATTTTCAATTCCGACTAATGGTTTGAAATCAAGACTTTCATCGCTTTTTACTTGTTTAATTAACCACAAATTCAAACAAAAATAAGGTAAAATTGGAATATTATATTATCTTTTTAAAAAACAACTAAGAAACCCAACTAGCTTCAACAACTTTTGTTAATCTATATAGTTTGATTAAATTAAATATCCCTTATAAAAAAATTAGAGGAAGTATAATTAGAAGCTTGAATTTGTTGTATCATTCATAACATCTCCCAAATAGTTTAAAGGCATAAACAAGATCAATTATTGATCAATACAGTATTACATTACCCACTGTTTTTCCATACCATCAAAGTTCATAAATAGCACAAAAAAAAAAATCCTAAGAGCAACTTTATTTTTAAGCACACAGAAATTTAGAGGGATGATGACAGATCCATCATCACCTACGCACAAGGTTTGGTGCAGAAGCAGCGGCGGCGGAAGCCACGGCAGTGCCCGCCGGGGAAGCCCTCGGTTTGGCAAACGGCGGCGCAGTTAGATTTCCTCACACAGACTCCCTTGAAACGGTGGCTCTGAGACTCACATATCCTTGCTTCTGCTACCATTGGTCCCATCTCTTCTCACAAGAATCCAAAACAAGAAAAACAAACTGAAGATAGTTAATACAATAAATGAGTTTATAAGGATAATTTAGTGATTTAATTAATAAATAATTTTTATGTAATAAAATAATATATTTATACTACAAAACTCCATTGGAATATCTTGTTTTACTATCCAATATGATAATATTATGATCATAATCACAGTTATATCAAAAGAAAAAAATTTAAAAAAAAAATAGATTTTTTTATTACCGTGAAGATAAAAACTTACCAGTAGCCAGAAGAAGTAGAAGGAGGACAAAAATGGTGGAAAACAAAGGTGTAGACCGAGCCATGTCTATAAGTGAGAAGAGTTAAAGGAGAGACAAAACTAGAGCTTGATGCAAATGGAGATCTAACTGAGTGGTCTTAAATAGAGCAAATTCATGTGATAATAAGATGAGATAAACTTGAGATTATATTATAAAGTAAGCCCTACCAATAAATAAATAAAGTAAACAAATTAGTGTTAATAAAGGTTACTTTGTTTGATAGGAATTAGAATCATATCTCATAAGAACATGCGTTTAAATCTCACTATCAATATAAAAGGAGAAAAATTTTCTTTTACCTCTTCACACTATCACCAATTTCAAAAGACTCTAACGTTTTAAACTAGACAAAATAAACCCTTATATTTTAAGTCAAAAACAAAAATGGGCCTTATTGATGTATTTTTTATTTATACAAAAAATTCACTTTTATTTTAGACTTGAAATGTAAGAGTTTATCTTATCTAATTTAAAACGTGAAAATATTTTTTAAAAATGGCTATAGCGCGGAGGAGTAAAAGAAGAGTTTTCTCATATAAAAATTTTGTTGGTGGGTATTAAGAACTCATTCGACGTAAAAATTAAAGTTGTTTAAGTCTATCAATGGTTGTTAGAGTTTTATTTAGCTCAAAAACTTAAGCTATTAGAATTCTATAACTTACAAAAACAAAAATTTTAATATTATATTAAAAATTAATTAATCATAAAAACTTAATTTATAAACTTTTTATGAGTTTTAAAATTTTATTCTAACTCTAATAAACTTTCAGGGACTCATTTCATCTAATTATATATATATATATATATATATTAATTTAAAATTTTTATATATTTATTTTATTTTTTATTTATAATTTTACAATACATTATGGCTTTTATATAAGAAAAAGTAAGCAAATATACGAGATTTGAGATTTTGGCTTTAGAATGATCCAGAAATAGAGTGACTAGTGAGAACACTAAAGGTGGCCAGGTGGAATAGCATTTGTGGATTATCTTTTTGACAAAACGACGTGTATCATTGTAGTTTTGATCTGTCTTTCAGCTTTCAACTTTATCTTTGTTCATATTAAATTTATGACAACTACAGGCCCACTGATATGTGCACATGTATAACTTTCCTTTTTCTAGCATGAAATTATAACTTTTTTTATTATTTTTTTTAAAAAATTCTGTGGATTGTAACAACCATACCTTATGCAAAAAGGAATTCTTATATTATATGTAGCATAGGTTGTTCAATCCTACCTAACTAGTGTACACTATTTTTTTATAATTTTAATTTTATAAATAACTACAAATTTTAAAATATAAACAAAATTTGAAATAATTGGGGTGCATATATTATTTCTTATTTGATTTTTAGGAGTTTTTTGTAAAAAAAATATTTATGAATATGGGTTCAAGTTAAAATTATGGGAAAATTTAAAATACATTACACTTTACCCTTGAAAATTTTAAAACTGATGTTTAACCCTTTTAAATTTTTAAAATATGCATATTACTCTCAAGCTCTCATTTTTGTTAAAATTTAAAAAAAAAAATTGTATCGTATTGTTTCTTTATTAATTACTTATTTGTAATAGATAAATAAAAATAATAAGTAAAAATAAAAAACTAATAAGATATAAATAATTTTTTGTTAAATTTTAATAAAAATTAGAATTTAGAGTGATGTGCATATTTTAAAAATTTAAGAACATTAAATGTATATTTTAAAAGTTTTGAGAATAAAATAAGTCTTTTTAAATTTTAACAAAATTAGAGCTTGACATAATTTATATATTTGAAAATTTTAAGAGTATTAAATATATATTTTAAAAATTTTGAGAATAAAATACATATGAAATGAAGTTTAGGGATGTTTTAAAATTTTTCTTAAAATTATTTATAAAATAGGTCTTTTTAAATCATAATTTACAAAACGTTAAAATATACTGATCAAACACCAATTCATATGAGATTTACTCAAAATGCCAACATATACTAATAAAATACATTGCCAAATCGTCAATTCACTTGAAGTATAGTCAAAACGACAAATTATTTAGTCAAGAAACCATGGAGCTTGGAGTTTTGAGTTCTTTTTTTTTTTTGAAAAAAAAAAGTTTTGACATGTTAATTTGGCTTAGTAAAACAAAAATTTATTTTTTTCAATTAAGTTGAATCAATTTTTATAAATAATTTCTAACCATAACCTATTTTAGTCAACATGCCTTGGGTGAAAATATGATGAAATTTAACTTCATCCTAAAGTAGTGGACATGGTTTTTTAAGTATATTAATATGAATTTGATTATTAACGTGTATATAAAAAAAGACTTTATTAATAAAGATTATGTTTATTTTAATAATATTTATGTTTAAAAATATACTTAGTGTAAATGAAAAAATTTGTTTTTTCGTAATTTAATGAATTTTTATTTGCATAAAATATTCCCAATATTTTCATTATTGTTCTTAATAATCCAATGTACACTTGGATCAAGCCACAAGATAATAAAGGCAAAGAAAGCAAAGTGAAAACAAACCAAAAAAAAGGAAGGCTGAAGATGGAAAGAGTTGGTGACATTTTGACACAATAATACATTGAACTTACTAAGCAAGTTATATATATATAAAGACATTAATTGCATAAATAATACAAGCCCTTCTTTGATATATTATATTAGAGCTGATAGTATAAAAATTTGATAAAATAAAGTTTGGAGGATAAAAATTTAATACTATATAATATTTAGTAGTACATTAATTGTTTAAAAATTTTGTATTATATAATATTAATCTTTTTAATAGAAATAGTTATAAAATATAATTTTTTATTAATAAAATTTTAATATTTTTATCATTAAATATATTTATAATTTTTAATATTTATTTTTAAATAATCAAGAATTTCTAACTACATTAATCAATAATAACTCTAGTTTAATTTTTATTTATTATATTTTATTTATTTATTTATTATAAGATTAAACAAATTTATTTTTTAATAATACAATCAAACTTAATCAAAGTATAAAAAATTGAATTGCTAATGCAGTAGTAAATTATATTAAATTGAAATTGATTATAATTGATCGTATGAGATTATTTAATACAGTGTAAAATTATTTAATGAGATGATAAACCCTAAACCCTTGACTCTGAGACTCACATACATGTCTTTGCTTCAGCCACCATTGGTCCCATTTTTTTTATATTATAAAATTATTTAATACTATATATATATATGTTAAATATTATATAAAAATAAATTATATTAAATAAATTTATACAATCTGACATTATGTAATGTGTTAAACGTATTACAACAAGTGCCATAACTAAACAAAGAGTACAAAAAAGTAATGTGTGAAGAGAAATGGACAAGAGTGTCACACTGTCAATTTAAAATATTGTTATATGCACACTTTTTTTTTATATTATTTTTATAATTTAGTATCTATAAATAAAATTCTTTTTATTAAACCCACCTTTATTAACCGACCAACGTTGTTTGAGTCATTTCTTTTAAGGATAATATTACTTTTGCAAATCAACAAGGACATTGCATAATTAACATTTTACCTTTCTTGAGGCTACATGGACCATCTAGAAGACTCTAGTGGGGTGACTTTTCCCATATTTGTCGTTTTATTTTATTTTTTAAATTGCATTTGGGATTTTTGCCTTGTAGAGTGCCAATTATAAAGTCACTATGTAAGAGATTTAAATAATATTTAGGATGTTTAGAATTTAATTTTTTTATATAACTTAAAAAATATGTTAATAAATAATAAATATTTTTAATAAGATTAAAGTTTAATCATAGAAATGGTTATATAATTTCAAATAAAATTTTAAAAAGTTTTATAATTTAAAATGTTTACAAATTAATATTTACGGTTTTAAAGTCAAAAGTAATTTTTATAATTTATAAATATTTATTTATCAATAAAAACTATTTAAAAATTAGTTTGTATAGTTTAAAACATTACAAATTAATCTTAAGATTAATTTATCTATGTTAGCCAAGACTACTCTATTCTTGCAACTTGCTTTTACGAAGAAAATGATACTCTTCTAGCACTTTTACATTTGCTTAACGTGTATGGTTAAGATTTTTTTTTTTTTTTTTAAAAAAAAGAAACAGACTAGAAAAGTTTGAGGGTTTTATTGAAAGCACTCCCCATTATGAGGAGTGCTTGTTTTAAAATAGATATTAATAGGAAGAAATGGAGTTTTTTTTTTTAATTTTTTATATTGTTACTATTTTTAAAAAGGACTATAATATTTTAAATTAGACAAAATAAATTTTTATATTTTAAGTTAAGGACAAAAATATATTTTATTGAGATAATTTTTATATGAAAGATTTATTTTTATTTTAAGCTTAAAATGTGAGAGTTTATTTTGTTTAATTTAAAAAGTAAAATTTATTTTTAAAATTATTGATAATGTGAGAAGCAAAAGATAAATATTCTCAAATAAAAGTGAAAAGTACCTAAAACACTCATTGTGAATGGATTTATCAAATTAGATAGTATAATTAATTATACATTTATAAGAATAATAATGTAGAAAAATAGTATGATAGTACCCTGCTTGTTGTTTTACCAAACATAGGTAATTAGAGAAAGCCATCCATTCTTCATAGATAAAATTATAATATCCTATTATTTTTAAATCAAATTTCATAATCTCTTTAAACTTTTGAATTAATACTAAAAAATTACATTTTCATCTTATCTATGATAAAAAACGAAAATTAAACAACTCAATAGTGATATTGAAATCATTCTTATTAAAGTTTAATTTATAAATTTTGTTTTTAAACTTTAAGAGTTGTAACCAAACAAAATATCACTAATAATCTTATAATATTTAAAAATTGTATGATATAATAATCTATGATTGCATCCATAAAATTTTTTTTGTTGTATTTATTTCTCTTTTATTATAATAAATTTATACTCTCAGGTAAATATGGTTCTTATTGAAGGATTATTCCGCCAGATGATCATGACATACCAAAGTTCAAAAGTTATATGTGACAGGGGCATTCAGGTCATTTCATTAACGGTAATTATGCATTTACCACTAATCTCAAAATTATATAGACCATAAAAAATCTCTTTAACCTTTTTTACCATATTCTTCTACACAACACTTTGCCTGCAAACACTTCAGTTCTTTTTTTTTTTTTTAATTTTTTTTCTCGTGCAAAAAACTTACATTTAATGACAGAATCAGAGTTATTATTATTATTCATACAATTTTTCATTTTTTCCTTCATTTACTCCGTCGGTGACATATATTTTGCTGTTTTAGAATTTTTTTTCTCAAATTATTATAATCTTAAAATTTTAAAATTATATCAAAATTATTTTTTTCTGTACTCTTACTACTTAATTTATAATTTTTATATTTTTTTTCTCTTTTACATTATAAATAAAAGAAATTAAATAAGGTAAGCCTTGATTGCTATTAGGCCAGATAAGATAAATCTTGATAGAGTATAATAGACAAGATTTGACAAAAAATTAATATTATATAATAGGTAGTGGAACAGTGTATAAAAATTAATCTTTTTAACAAATATAACATTTAATTAAAAAGTTTTATATTTTATAGTTTCTTTATCATAAATTTTATTTTTTTTCTTTTCTCACGTAATTGAATATATTTATAAATTTTTAATTAATTAAATTTTTTTAACAACATTAATTAACTAGTTAAATTTTTTATTTATTATACAATGATTAATAATTTTTTAATTAACAACATTAATTTCTTTATCAGAAATTAAAATAATTTTTTTAATAATATAATCTAGTTTAATTAGAATAAACAAGGTTGTATTGCTAATACAATGATTAATCATATTAAATAAAATTAATTAAATTGATTATATAAAATTATTTAATATAATATGTACACAAAATTTTATATCAAATTACTTATTAAATAAACTTACATAATTTTTCCTTATTTCACCTCATATGATTCGCCAAACATACTCTAAAAAAACAAAAGATTTGAGACACTCAAGGAGTGTTTTATTAATTTTCAGAAAAAACCATTATCATTTTGTTTTATTTTATAATTTTTTCTCTTTTCTTATCTCCAAAAGAGTACTAGTTAATTATTAACTATTATGCTATTTTTCATTTCCCTCAATTTATGTTGTTAATTTTTCAGTAAAATATATATATATATATATATATATATATATATATATATATATATATATATATATATATATATATATATATATATATTTTCTTCCCTTTCTTTCTTATCTCCCAGAAAGTAATAGTCTAATTAGTTGGTGGTAGGAGTAGCCGAAACAGTAAACAGATAATAGTCTCCTCCTTCGTTCATGTCTCTCTGGTATTTTCTGTCTTCACCTTCACCCTTGGGAAGGAAACCCTAGGTGTTGGAAATCACTATAGATTTCAGCTTCCAGATTGATTTGATAGCACTGAAGATTCCGATTTG
Organism: Bauhinia variegata; assembly: GCA_022379115.2. Taxonomy (NCBI): domain Eukaryota; kingdom Viridiplantae; phylum Streptophyta; class Magnoliopsida; order Fabales; family Fabaceae; genus Bauhinia; species Bauhinia variegata. The sequence continues at coordinate 6,675,624 of CM039436.1, forward strand.
GTGAGGAAGATGGATGAAGTGCTTTCCCCAAGTGACCAACAGAGGATGGTCTCCTCCTTCTTGGAGATCGCTGAAGGGCAAACCGCCGACACGGCTAGACAATTCTTGCAGGTCCTTATTTTCCCAAAGTTTGAAACTTGGTTTCCTCTCAGAATTATGCATGATCTGTTGCCAAATTTTTGGCCAAAGTTACCGATCTAGTTGCTTGATTGTGATAATAAGGAAGTGGGTATGCCGGGATTCATTTTTTCAAGAACAATGTTTCAATTCCATTGTCGAGTTGAGTAATTAGTGATGAAAATGAGGTACATTTGTCTTAGATGGACTTAATTTGAGGTCACATTGGCAATCAGTTCATTATAGCTGTATTTTCTGGCTTTCCCTGGGATGTTAACCTATATGATTGAAACTAGCTGATTTGAATATCAATGCAATAAAGTTTATTTTTTAACTTTTGTTTTAGGTTGGCTGTGTGTGTATGTGTATTCTGGCTGAGGCTGAAAAACGGGGTATCTTCCTTTCCTGACTGGATGAATTCACAATTAAGATGGTTCTTTGAAATTATGAATTTGAAGATAGAATGGAAAGGAGTAAATTTGTAAAACAAATATGAAGGAAAACAAACATATAATGTTAGAAAGAGAGTATACTAATAATTAAATGCATTAGTATAAAAGTTTGAAGCTTTTATGCCTTAAAAGTTGGATGCGTAATTATTGTCATGTTGAATTCCATGGATGTGCTGTTGACAGGCTACAGGATGGAGACTTGAGGATGCCATTCAGTTGTTCTTGATTAATAATGAAAGTGGGGTGTTACCACAACCAGCATCATTAAACAGCCGGCCTGCAGAAAACGTGGACTCCTGGCCTCAACCTTCGAGGTAATGTAGGCATCAAATAGTAGTTTTGATATCTCAAGTCAGTACTTATTCCTTTTTTGTTTTGTTTTTCACATTTGTTCTTTTTGTTTCATTAATTAACTCAGTGAGCTGGGAGATGCTGCAAATGAAGGTCGCAGTCACAATGATGGAGATGATGTACGCCCTCCTATACCTGTTATAAGGGAAACTCTTTACGATGATGCAATTCTGTATGGGTATGTTTTTATTTTATTTTATTCTTTGATCTTTTCCAAACCTGAAGCTTTCTCTGCTAGTTGAGATGCAATTTGGATGCTTTTTTTATTTTTTTTGAAATTTATCCTATGCATCTTGACATAATTTAATATATCTTAAATAATGCATGTTGTTTCAGCTACTATGCTTCCTTTCCAATAACTCTTATGCCTACCTCTTATGTGGTTGATGCTGTATGGAGCATTTTTTCAAATATCTCTTGAAATATATGTCTCTTATTTGTATAAGTACATGTTTGTGTACAAACCTGGTTCTTACACTATCAATTCTCTATTACTTGGACAAGGCACTTTGCCAGCCCACTTGCTGGCTCAGTTGTCTCAATTCAAAGAGGTGGGCTTGATGCACCCACGTTTATCTGAAGTGGGATGACAGGCATTCTGACACTTTTTCAACTTTGGCATAAAGACCAAGTTATCCAAGGTTTCTTTCTTTCTCATTTTTCTTTGTATGGACTGCTTGGATGGTCTTGTCTGCTACCAGACTGCTGGCTATTGTTGCTGGCAGATGGCTGGCCATCCTTCGTGCTCTGATTTCTCAGTTTCCTGTATAATCTGTAGTTTCTGGGCTTGAAATGGAGATGGCAGAGGGCTGGCTTTATCCATTTAAGACTTGGTTTGGAAAAACAAGCTATGTTAAATAAATTCATAAATATCATGCATTTAATACAATAATTGAAGCAGAAGCAGCATCAGTGATTTTAACTTAAAAGTAAGTTTAGCCAATCAGTGTTTCTTATTTGTGAGAAATTAAGATAACTGTACTGATAAATTTCAATTGAAGGTCTACTAATTCTTTATTTGTGAACTATTCAGATGTTTCTATGATCTCTAGCTTTCTTTTAGTTTTTTCTCATATTTCTTTGTTGGCTCAATTCATCTTTATTGTTTCTCAACATCCAAAGTGGTTTGTCTGTAGAATTATTCTTGAATGTTTGTTGTGTTTTTTCATATTTATGTAGAACATCAAGGATGGGACCTCGTTCACAAGAAGCAAGTTCCCTGATTGCTTTCCGAAATTTTGAAGAGGAAATGAGACGCCCCGGGGTTTGGGAATCAGAGCAAGGTGTTGCATCAACAGCTGAGAGTTCAAGGGATAATCTTGCTTCGCTTTATCGCCCTCCTTTTCATCTGATGTTTCATGGTCCATTTGATAAGGTAAATTTGTTGTTTTACTTAGGATTTTGTGCTTTCTACAATGTAAAGCATGCCTTTCCTTTAAAAGGATAGATGGCGATATTACCATACTTCCAAGAAATTTTAGTTTTCATCCTTATCATAGCTATTAGTATACTATGTATGGCATTTGGGTGACAAATGAAATTGCTTATATGATAAGTGTGCTTAAGTAAGTGTTTATATAAATTTAAATGAATTGACAATTATAGCTTTTCATATAATCTTAAAAAAAAAATAAAAATAGAAGCCACAAATTTGAGCGTCTTATAATAACCTGTAAACATCTTATTTGGGTTCACTAGTATATTTTTAGAACCTCATCCCAAAAGTATGAACTATGAAATATATGAACTTCCAAGTGAACTGTTATCCTCTCTCTCCCTCTTTAAATTTTCCTTCCCTGCTAATATAAGCTGAATCAGTCACTGAATGGTAAAAGGTAATGGGTCAAATGTCAGTAACTTATATGGAGTTGAATTATGATCTCATTTGATTAAAAATTGCCATTTGGAGAATTGGACACGTTTGAGTATCATAATAAAGAACCGGTTAGTGTATTAGTCTGATGATACTAATTGGGATTTGGTTTTGTGAATTCGGTAGGTCTGGTTGAATGCTTTTCTTTTGGTTATATGTGAGGTGATAGAAATTCATTGACTTAGATCCCAGTGGCATCTCTGTTGTAGGAAAGTGAGGGTATATGGACAGGGCAAGGGTTTGACAGCATAGGATGGGTTTGAAAGTTGGCTGCTTGGTGTTTTCAATATTACTTATGAATTTGTGTTTTATTGATTATGGGGTAAGATTTAAGGCTTCTTATTGCTACCTAACCTGTAAAGAACACTAAAGTTGTTAGATTAATATCCAACAAGTCCTAAATAACATGAATACAATGCCAAATGCTAGCCCATCAGCTGAAGCTGAAAGTAAATCATAGAAAATTTAGAATACCCATGGGACTGAAAATATAAAATTTACTAAGAGGGTATGGTTTTTAATAACAAATATGTTCTAGCAAAACATTTTAAAAATCATAGTTATCCCCATATTGATAAGTAAATCAAAACACTGGTACAATTTGATCTTTTAATTTAGTCTTGATGTTAGTGAATCTTGTGTCAACTTCATACCTCTGACACTATGAGAAAGTGTAGCAGTGAATGCTTTATTTTATCTTAGTGAGTTTGACAGTCAGAATCAATTTAAAGCCCAACAATGCTTGACGTTTCCTTTATAGTATTTGATTGCATATAAGTTGTGGCAGGGATGATTTTAAACAGAAGTAGGCATATATTTTTAGAAAATGGAACATGTAGTTAATATTAATATGTAGATAAAAGGATTAAGGTTATTTGGTTGGGCTGTCCTGTGCTGTGATATGTCTGTTGCCTGGGGGTGCACAATGAAATATTTCTCAATTCCTTGGAGAGTTACTCAGCCCTGATTTAATTTGCATGATATGACTATATTTACAAAACGAAATTAAAAACCATGAAAAAGAAACAAAATTTGGTGTCAATACAAATCCATCTTGTATATTCACGTCCAACACTGTAGATAATACATTTTTTCCCCTTGTTTTACTTTGTTCTGTATCCATGGTGCATTTCTGAATCCCTATCCATGCTAAATTTTCTGAGTGCAGGCAAAAAGTGCTTCATCCATGCAGGACAAATGGCTCTTGGTGAACATACAATCCACTAAGGAGTTCAGCTCACACATGGTGTTGTATTCTTGGTGCTGGATCTACATTTTTCCTAATAATTTATTTCTATATTGGCAGTACTAATATCAATGTTGCTTTGTGAAGCTTAATCGGGACACATGGGCAAATGAAGCTGTTTCTCAAACCATAAATACAAATTTTATATTCTGGCAGGTCAGTTGTCTGGTTTATTGACTTGAATGGTGTGGTGGATGATCTTTTTTTTTTGTTCAATTGATATGCCACATGGTGGCTTTTATATGAGCACCTCTTCTTTTCACCTCCTTAATTTCATGAGAAATGTCTGTTGAGATTATTAAATCATATATAATAGGGGTTGATATATGCATCAAATGTAGCAAAGCTTCCTACATTCAGCAGTCTGATTATTCTCTGTATAATTCTGTATCATCATTGAGATTAATCATTTGGTCAAAATTAAATATAAAGAGGAAAAAAAAATGGTTATTTTACATCTTTTATCTTGACCATTGTTAGCAAAGCTAGTAATATCCATATAATTGATCCACCAGGGCATTTGATAGCATGTGATAGCTAGCTAGTGCATAAATGTCGTTATTCCTGGCATTTCAAATCTTCACTTAGAGCTGGTGTGTCATATCAGCAGGTTCCTAGTTTTTGCTTCTTCCTGGTTAATTGACTAGTTTTTGTAGGACATTTGACAGTTCAGGTTTCAACTTGATTATTGGAAAATTGGGACGAAGACGCAACCAGATTGCAGACTGGTATCCCAATTTTTCTGGTCACAGCAGTTGACCAGTTCAGTTCTCTGAATGCTGATTTTGACATTTATTTATTTGAGTAATGCTTCTACATGGCTAGACTGGACTAGATGACAGTTTAAGTAAGCATGTCCACTGTGTTGTGGGTTGTCATTTGCTAAAATTGTGTTATGCTTATGGAGTACTGTGAACAGTATATGTAAGTTTGTATTTGCGGTTCTCTGTCTTTAGGTCCCTTTTTCTGTGAATATAGGTATATGATGATACAACTGAAGGAAAAAAGGTCTGCACCTATTACAAGCTCGATTTGGCTCCTGTAGTGCTTATTATTGATCCCATCACAGGGCAAAAGATGCGCTCCTGGGTTGGAATGGTTCAACCTGAAAGCTTGTTGGAGGTATGTGATGCAATATTTTGCCTTTTATGATGGGAAGGGACTTTTTGTGGGGATATCTTAAGAATTGAGGAAAACTCATTTTTGCCACCTATTGCCAATTCCAAAAAAGGCCCCCATGTTTCAAATTAGACAAAATAAATCGTTGCATTTTAAGCTAAGAATAGAAGTAAACCTTCTAGAAGCGTTTTTTGTCTGTCCAAAAGGTTTACTTCTGATCTTGACTTAAAATGTGAGGGTTCAATTTGTTCAATTTGAAACAAGAAGGTCTTTGTTGGAATTGGTAATAGTGTGAGGGGGCAAAATGTATTTTTCTCTAAGAATTTTTTCAATCTTAAAATTTTAAACTCTGGAGTTTGTTTAGTTTGCTGATAAGAAAATTCATTATGCTTCTTCACTTTAGGGTCTACTACCATTCCTGGATGCTGGCCCCAAGGATCATCATATTACCCTGTCTCACAAACGCCCAAGAGAAAGTTCTAGTCCACCTAAAACTAAAGGTTTTGTTGCAACTTTAAATTTTTTCCAATTCATTCAGAGTCACAGACCATCCTATGTTCTTTGATGTCTGTTTTATTTTTTTGAAAAAAATTTATTAAATGATTTTTGTTTACCTCTCTATACATGTTATATTTTTTTTGCCTTCCTTTTTGATCATTTCCAATTGTTACCTTCTGGAAGGTCTTGCATTAGATTCTGCTCTCCCTGAAATGTCTCACTGTGGCCACCTTGTCTTTATACTTGATGTACATTTAGCCCATAGTAGTCAAGAGCAAATCATGGAACAGAGTGGCCGGTTTCAAAAATTCTAATGTGGGATAGTGGATCGGGAGAGGCTGCTACTCCAAAGAGAGAGAAATAACTATAAATAAATTACCTAACATATATAATAAGTACTTAATACAGATAAAACAACACATACAATCTTCAACATATAAAACATAGACAAAAAGTCCTAAACAGCAAGTATTTTCTAAGTTTTAACTAGAATCATCATCATATTTAAGATCTTCAAAGTTCTCTTCATCTTCATTGCTTTCATCAGCACTACTCTTGTATATTTCTTCTTCTGCATCATCTCTCACATTAGTCTCTTCTTCCTCTTTAACATCATTAATAAAATAGAGAAGGTAAAAAATGAGATGGAATTGAGGGGAGGATGAGAGAAATGGAAGCAAAAGGATGGGGGAGAGAAGATGCATTCTGTTGCAGAAAGGGGGGGTGGGGAAAATCAGCTAGCTCTAGGGTTTAAGGTAGAAGATGAAAACTAACAGAAAAATTCCACAAATACTCAGCTTCGGTGGACTGGGATAGCGCAGCAACACTGCTCTGTGAACGCAGCCGCAACAGCCAATTGCACTGCAATTTACTCAGCTGTCATGGACCACCCCTCATCTGCACCGCAATCCTGGGATCGTGCACAATCCCTGTGCGATTGACTACCATGATTTAGCCATGTCAATTCTCGTCTTACTCTTATGAAGTTAGTGCGTAATTTGCTGTTTGTTCTACTCTTCCTCTCATATCGATCCTTCAGAATAGATTGCACATTTACAATTTCAATTATCTTGTAAGATCTGTTCCAACTTAGAATTTATCCTTATCTTATAGAGTCCACTTACAATTACCTTAAAGAAATTGATGTGTCATTGTGCCATATGCTATGTTGCTACAATTGGATAGACCTTTACCTCCCTTCATCCACATGTGGTCTCATTATGTTTTGAGGATTGATATCAATTCTAATGTCACCATATAATGATGATCGAGTTATCGTTGGAATATCTGTTGTTAATATTATGATAGTTTATCTGACATCATAATAATCATGATGGATTCAGAAGAAAGGAATGAAGAAGATGAGGAAATACAGAGAGCTCTGGCAGCTTCTATGGAAAGCATGAAAGAATCAAGTGCAGCAGCCGTGAGAGAAAATGATGCAAATTTTGCTGTCAAGGATCAAGAAAAAGAATTGCCTAAGAGGCCAACATTTCCACCTCTGCCTGAAGAACCTAAGGGTGATAAGAGCCTCCTATGCAGAGTTGGAGTCCGGCTTCCTGATGGACGTCGCGTTCAGCGTAACTTTTTGCGCACTGATCAAATTCAGGTACAATTAGTTCTCTTTACACTTAGGACTTCATTGGATCATATGTTCACTTTTCTTGCCATAGATCCGCCGATGCTTAGTTTTTAAGAGTGTGAAATTTGTTATCATATGACTGCTGGATATGAATTCATGTCTATTTTTTGTTTTCTTGTATTGTTTTGGATGTTAAAATATCATTAAATTTTCTCAATTGAATCCTTGAATGTTCAAATTGCTTTAGTTTAGTATCTTCGTAAGCCACTGATGGGGTATTCCTTGCATGACTTGACAAAATACCCATTGAACATTAAAGACATTGAAAAGTTTTTCCTTATTATTCACATAGAAGTTAATTTTGATGCATTCTAGTTGTCCTGTCTAGCTTTCTTAACTGGGTCTGCTAAGATTTTCTTGGATGACCATTTTTTGTTTGGCAGCTGCTATGGTCATTCTGTGCTGCTCAACTAGGAGAAGATGAAAGAAAACCGTTCCGATTAACGCAAGCGATACCAGGGGCATCCAAGACTCTGGATTATAAAAATAATTTGACCTTTGACGAATCCGGGCTCGCGAACTCAATGATCTCATTGACATGGGACTGAGGTTCAGATTGAATTTTGCTGGATGAATCATATGCATGAGCTGGAAATTTTTGGTTTGTGACTGACTCCCATATTTATGGTCATGGTTTCCTTATTGACTTGGAGATTGTGTTCAAATTATGAAGGGGAGTTCTAAGGACACTGGTTTTTTGGTGAACAATGAATGAAACTTATGATGTATATACACTACCGAAGAATGTTTAAATTAAGGTAATGGCAGAATATCAATGTTACTTGTACTCTGACCACTTCTTCCTGCACTCTTGCAAGTTTAATTTTTATAACTTGCTCAAATCGCTATGCATTGCTCCTTGTGCAATTGTATTCCTTTGATTTAACTGGATCTTGTAGTTTCTGTTCCTCCTGCTGAAGCGTTTTCTGGCCTTATAATCATGGTTTGAAGGATAACGATCAATACAATGGTGAGTTTTGCACAATTCTAGAGTTTATTATTTTTTTATTTTTTTTTGGTAAGATTTATGAGTATTTTTACTTTACATTAGAAATATGAATAATTTTATTCAAAAAATAAAATAATTATAGTTATTTTTATGTGATTTTCTTGTGGGTTCGAACACTTCGAAACGCTAGAGTTGTTTATTGATATGCCATTATGGGATTTGATCATTTTCATTTGGTCCTATGATAATGCTGTAACCTCTTCTGCTCAACTTTCAGGGGTTTTTTTTAATTTTGGGTTCTTATTTAATATTATATACGAAAATGAATTTTGTTCAAAATTATTTATAAAATTGGATTTCTTTTTAATAAAATATGTTTTAATTTATCTTCGAAGAAGTAAGATGTCAAATATCAAAGTTAAAATGTCAAAAATTAGAGTCAAAATGCTATGAAGACAAAAGCTGTAAATATAAGCCAAAATGCCATGCAAGCAAATCAAAACGTCATGCATTTTTGGTGTTTTATTTTTTAGCTAAATGGTGTTTTGTCATATGTAATGGCATTTATTAAAATATTATTTTATTAAAAAAAATCAGTTTCATAACTAACTTAAAATAAAATTTATTTTTGTAAATAACAGTGTAAGAGAATCTAATTTTTTTTTTTTTTAAAAAAAAAAAACCCATACTTTCAAAGTTGTAATAAGAAAAATTAGAGGATATACATGGAAATATATAACTGAAGAATATTCACATAGCTTTTAAGCAAGAAACCAAAGGACATATTCATTTCAATTATCCAGGATCAAAACAGTGCATGCCCTTTTATGCATTTGTTAGAAGACAAAAAGTGTAATTACTCAATTATAAGGTGTAAACTTTTAAAAAGAAAAATTGGTATCAAAAAGTAAAAACACCCTTTTATGCATATTTTATTATGCACTTATTGTTTTTAGTTTATTTGTAATAATAAAATTATAAATGAAAATGAAAATAAAAATAAAAAATTATAAAAATAACATTTAAAAGCTCTTTTCCACGGAGACTTGAAAGCTATGCATCCACAATGAATCTGCTGCAACGGAAGATTAATCATCTTTCACACTAACCATTTACATGATTGACAATCTCAATATCGTTAATTTTAAATATTTTGATTGGTTATTTATATTTTAAATTCTATTTGTGTATATATATTTTGATTGGTTATTTATTTTAAATTTTTAATAACTTAATAATTTAATATCGTTAATTTTTAATTTTTTAACCAAATAAAATATATTGACACATAAAATTATATATTCTTAAAAGGTGTATAGACATGTTAAATATAAAATTATATATTCTTTAATTTTTAATTGATTGTATGTATTAACTTTTGTATAAGAGGAGAAGTACTTCTAAAAGTCAAAATCCTACTTTATTTAGAAGCAAATAAGGAGATGCTTCTCCATTTCTAATAAAAATAATTGTTTAAAAATTAATCTAAACATAAAATAATTTTTTTAATTTTTTTTTTTTTACTTTCTTTTGACTTCTCTTTTTTCTTTAGAAACTAATACAAATGGGTTCTAAATAACTCTTTAAGCTTTTAGTATTAGACAATTGTTTGAGAAATCTCAAGTGATGATTTTTACATTCTTGTACAACCTATGGTCTAGAAGGAACATGATCATACTAGAAAAAGATCAAAAGAGTGTTGGCTTAGAGGATGGAATGGAAGGATAGTGTTGGGCTTTAGGGTTACTAAATTCACAAATGAGATATCTACAGATTATAATAAATTGATCAAGGAGAGATTTGTAATTAAGAATAGATCTTTCTATTAAACCTTGGTTATATAAATAAAAAATAATAAAAATAAAAATAAACAACTCACTTGAGTTGCATAATTAAAATTGCTATCTTTAACCTTTGGTTATAGTGTTAATAGGAAAATCATTTTTTATTTTACAAGTTGTCTCAAATCATATTCTATTATACTCATATATATTGATCAAAAATATATTTTGAATAATTTATTATATCATACAATATTATTTTACACACTTTTTGATTAATATATAAAAATATAATGAAACATAATTTGAGACAACTTATGATTGAAAATTCTTATCCCAATTAATATTGAATAGAATGGAGATTCAATCAATTAGGTTATGCTTATGCTTGGGATAATTTTTGAAGTCATTGGGCAAATTGACTAACAAATTTGAGTAAAAAATCATTTTGGTTTGTACACTCAACCATTTAGGTCCTTGGAACAATTTTTTTTTTATATCATATAATTTTACAAGCCACGTAAAGTTAGTAAATATTATACAACATTTTATGTGTTGTTAAATTATTTGGCATTGAAGAAATTGTTTAGCGTAATGATGCAATCCTTAAAAATAAAATTTTGATATTAGATTAAATTTTCAAATACTTAAACTTGTATTAAAAAACTCGAGTCTTTTTTTTTTTATTATTTATGATTAAAAAAATCATTTGATATCAATAGTAAGTAAGATTCATATTCATTTAAATTGATTAAAAATTATAAAATAAAATAATATTATAAGTATTATTTATTAATTTAAAAATATTTTTTTAAAAATATAACTTCAAAGATTTAAATTAGTTCCAATTTTATGGGATATGCCCCTTGGGACCCATCTATGATTTATCTTTTTTAAAAAAAAATTGGCCATTGTTCCATGAATCTATCACACCAACTCATTCATTTTTCATTCTTTCTTGTTCTGTTTCAACTCTCCCCATCAAGTCCATTTGCATTGCATCCAAAATTAAATCCCCAAACAGATCATAAATAAATGATCCTTCTTAACTCTTCTCTTTATTATTAATGTACTCCCCTACCTATACAATCTAGCCACGTGACTTCAACCCACACCCCTACGTGGCAGCCCCTCACCGTCATAGCTCTAAATCATTACCCTACACCCTACACCACAGAATCATTCCCCCAACTCCCTAGTCTCCACTGCAATAACACTAACCACCACCAACTCCATAAGCCCCATCCCTCACTCACACTTGCTCTCATGCCAAAACACAATGTCGTCTGACCCTCCACCCACGTTGCCGCTACCAGTTTTACCGGACCCGCACCGCCACCACCCCGTCCACTTACCCCTCATCCACGGCGGCGCCACCTCGTCCGCCTCTCCCTCCACCGCCCCATCTTCCTTAGCCCGAGAATACCGGAAGGGGAACTGGACCATTCAGGAAACCCTCATCCTCATAACAGCCAAAAAGCTCGACGACGAGCGCCGCCTTAAAACTCCTTCCACCTCCACTTCAACTGCCCAAGAAGGTGGCGCCCGGGGAGTTGCATGCGCCGCCAGAACCAGCGGCGAGCTGCGGTGGAAATGGGTGGAGAACTATTGCTGGAGCCAGGGCTGCTTGCGCAGCCAGAATCAATGTAACGATAAATGGGACAATCTGCTGCGTGATTATAAGAAGGTTCGAGATTATGAGATGAAATCAGAAGGTTCCCCAATTGATTATCCTTCTTATTGGGCAATGGACAAACACCAACGCAAAGAGAGAAACCTTCCATCCAATATGGTTTCGGAGGTCTACCAAGCAATAAGTGAAGTTCTACAGAGAAAATATACCCAAAGAACAACCACCCCACAACCTCAGGCAGCTTTCCCGCCGCCTCTGCCACCACTAGCACCTCCTCCGCCGCCGCCTCCTCCTCCACAGGCTCCGACCACCTCTGCTACCCCGGCTGTTTCAGGTAATCTGTGTGTGTAATGTGTCCAGCTAAGAACACTGAACTCTGAACACTTTTTTGGGATTAAAATTTTAATTTTTATTTAATTTTTTTAATTTTTGGGTGTGGGTTTTCGGTCAAACTTGCAGGGTCTGAGAACCCTGCCACTTTTAATGGGTCCCATTAATCTTTTTGTATCGTACAGTCAGTGCTATTCCATTTCAATCACAGATAATCTGTGATGTGTTTTCTACCGTTGGATTCGCCCTAAGTAGAATCTAGGATTCGATCAACAGTGGAGATTTAAGCTGCAGACTTTTCTAGCAGAGTGCGAGGGTCATTGGTGGTTTCTAGTACCACGTTGCTCCGATGCTGAAAGATTCGGGTACTAATTAAAAAATATTTAATTAAAATTTTTTATTTTTGGAAATAAAAAAATTAGGAAAATTGGGTGTACAGTACAATCATGCACACCAGTGTGTGTTGGAGGCTTTAGTCTCATGATTGCTGAGGATTTTGTGTGGAGTCCAAGAACATAGATTCCGAGTTGCTTAATTCTTATGGGTGTAATGATTAACCTAATCTTTAATAATGATAATTAAATCTAATTCAATTTTATAATATTAATCTTCCACGTACCCAATGCATGCAAATATATTTCTAATTCATGCTTAAGCATGCATGATGCCCATCTTATCTATCTACATTTTTATAATTTGTTTTTTCAAACTATTTTTTTATTTAATCAAAAACTGGTAAGAATATTGGTGTTTGATTCTTCACTTTGGTAATTTTAGCATGATTCCCACATTTATTTTCCATTAATTAAAATAATTTTGGCAAAGATTGGTGCTTAAAAGTTGAGCCCTGGCATTGTTGATTTCTCTTCTATAATTTTTATTTACATTTCTTTTTACTAATTTTTAATCCCATTTATAACAATGTTGCTACTTTTTTTAATCCATTGTTCAAATCAAAAGTTGGGAAGGTTGACATTAATTTAACCCATAAATTATTATCTTTTTTTTTTTTCTCAATTTTCTATGAATTTTTCTTCTTGATATGATATGAACACTATATATGATTATTGATTTTCTTTTTCTTTGTCTTTTTTATTTTTCTTGCAAGGGAAGTAACTAGAATTTGACCTAAGCAATTCCTTCTAATGCTCTCGAAATTTTTGTTCTTGAACTGCAGAGAGATCAGAATCTTCAGCCACCGAGTACAGTGAGGATACAGATTCTGAATCAAAGAGAAGGAAAGTAAGGAACCTTGGTTCGAGCATAATGCGAAGTGCAACGGTGTTGGCACGAGCACTTCAGAGCTGTGAGGAGAAGAAGGAGCGGCGGCACCGGGAGTTGATGGAGCTGGAACACCGGCGGCTGGAGATCGAAGAAACGAGAAACGAGGTGAACCGGCAAGGGATTGCTAGCCTGGTGGCGGCGGTGACGAATCTCTCCGGCGCGATTCAGTCACTCATTTCTGAGCGCCATGGCCACCGGTGATGATGAGAATAATGGTGATGATATTGATTATAATTTAAGCTGATTAGAGAAGATATATAGATTGATATATCAGCCATTCTTTGCCAATTGAATTAGAGCTCACTATTTTTCATTTTCTTATTGATTTCACATCAGCTTATGATGTTGATGATTGTTATGCATGTGCTAAATATTTCCATTCTTTCATGGAGAAACCAACCTAACATTTTTTGGACATATGTTTATTTAGTGATTATGTATATAAGTAAATGTCTTGTATATTTTTGTCAAGATAAAATGTTATGTCCCGTTTGATGTGCTAAATCATGTCCCATAAAGATAAGTTAATTGACTAAAATATTATAAAATAATACTACAAAAAGTTATAAGATATATATTTGGTTAATCATAGTCATACGAGATAAGATTTGATACGTCAAATAAAATAATAAATTGTGTTCCCTTTCTATCTTATTTGCTATATATCTCACTATATTTATTAATCAAGAAATTATAAAATAATATTACAAATATTATTAAAAATAAATTTATTAACCAATAAAAATACAATAGAACAATAAATGAGACACATGTTTCATCCGTTTTGATTGATAAAAACATTATGAAACCATGCTATTAAGATTATTATAGTAAAGAATATATTATATTTTCAGTACTAACATTTAATAACTTCAATGATGTTGATATTATGTTCTTGTATTTCAATTTTATGGATTCATTTTATTGACACCATTAAAAAATTTGTGATACCAAGAGTGATTTTCTTAAAAAAAAAAAAAAAAGTTATACGCAGAAAATCAAAACATGATTCCAAACAGAGTATGTATATATATATATATATATATATATATATATATATATATATATATGCCAATTTATCATTTCATGCATTAAATTTTCTGAGTACTGCATTGGTCAAAATAATTAATTAAGCATGAATTAAAAAGTAAAAGATATTTGGCGTTATTTGAAGTATGAAAATGACCTAACCCACTGTAATCTCAGTGAGTACAACTCAAACTCCAATCTCTATCTTTTAGTTCTGTCATTTTCCATCAAGAACTCTAGCTGCTAGCATGTTTAGATACTTAGCTTTACATGTCCTTCTAAGTCATTTCTAGAGAAACAAAGTACAAATTCAAGAATCCAAAGTTGTGCTTGCTTTACAAAAGCAACCAAAACATCTTCATGTTAGCAAAATTAATGGCTAGCTAGTTTGATATATATATATATTGGAATCATAATGATAAATAGTTTATGAATGGAATGATTATTTTATTATATAGTTTGGTAGTTACATTCATGGAATGAAATTATAATTGGTTTAAAAGGAAATAATACTACTTATATACAAAAAATAAAACCAAGTGTTGATTTCTGAAAGCATAAAATAAGCAATCTCATCTTTTATGGGGAAAAAAATATTCATTCCTATCTCCATGAAATTAACCTTGGAATGAAATGGTGATTTTATGTCTTTTTCTTTTGGCTATTAAACATGAGAATGCTTGTTTCATCAATAGAACATAGAATAGAATCGTCATTCTATATAAATGAACTCATGATTTGGAATTTGTATGCAAAATATATGCTTGAAAGCTTTTGAAATTAGAATGGCAAAAAGGGGCAAGGTGACTAGCTAGGAAACTTGATTGATCCTATTTGGAAATTTGGTGGTTTTAATTGTTTGGTTATAATTAGAGATAATCCTTTGGGAGTACCATGGAGTGAAAGAAGGGTAAGAAGTGAGATGACATGTTATGGCAGAGGGTTATGCATAGACATTGTAATCCTCTATTTTTCAAGAGTACTAATCAACTCTTATTACACACAAATATAACATAAACTGATATAGTAGCTATACATAATGATAGTTTATATCGTATAAAGAATATATTTAAATTGTTTTTGAAATTTTTTTATCTTCGTTTAGTTCTTGTTTAGTTGTGGGTTGAGAGACTTAACAATTAGTTCATGTTTTACAAATACTGACGGTCAAGCACCAAAATGAATGATCATCTCAACGTTAACATGGGAAAGAAATACCACAAATAAATATTAATAATTCTATAGATTTCATTTTTTTAAAAAAAAATTATGTGAGTTGAATCTAAGAACTAAGATTAGGGCAAACTTAAATTTTAAAAAATTTACAAAAATAATTACAAGTCAATTTGAATTAAATTAATTGTAAATTGATAAATTTATATCTTATAAATCTCAATATTTAAAGTACTAATATATATATATATATATATATAGTGACGATAATACTCAAAATGCCCTTAATTAACTAGACAGCATTAGTGGATAATTTTATAAGTTTTATAATAAACTAATTATTTGTTTTGACAATAATTTTTATGATAACATCAAAATTAAAAGTTTATATTACCCTAAAGTGCAAACACTTTTTACTCTTTGAGGTATTAAAAATAACCTAACATTCTCACATCAAAAAAAAAAAAGAAAATCCTATTAATAATATTGAGTATTCATTCACCTTTCCATTTGTTTTCAAGAAATTTTAGTTTAAAGTTCCTTTTTAGTCTGTTACTTTGCTCTTGTCATGAAAAGAAGTAAGAAGAAGAAATGATAGAAGAGATGAATAGAGGCATTAGGTGACACAAGAGGCCAAGAGTGACTGAGAGAGAAGTCTGATGCCAGTCAAAGGGTCAGTCAAATCGTTTTGACCATGTGGAACTGTGGGCTTACATACACACCACTTTCTGGTATCTGCACACTCATCTCTCATATACGACAAAACTATGATAGGCTCTCCTCGATGATACCCTGATATTCCCAAAATGCCCTCGTTGTCCCATCTCTATTTTCCCCCACACTCTCTCTCTCTTTCGGGTACACACTACAGACTGCCTTTTCAGGCTTCTTTAACTCACCTATCCCTGCTACTTTATCACCGACAGTATCCTCAACTATTACCCTTACTCCGATAAACATCAATTTCTCCTCCTCCGAGACACGCCGAGATGAGATTTTCAATCTGGATTTCTCTAAAACGCACCGTTTTGATTGCGTTCTCCTATGACCGCGAACATCTCAACGCAGCGTCTGGGTGCTTACAATAAATAAAGGACAATGTTACGTGTGTGTGTGTATATATATATATTTATTTATTTTTCATATATATTTATTTATTTTTATTTATAATTTTATGTCTGTAATATTATAAAACAAAATAGGAGAATAATACCGTTATTAGAAAGTAAGATAAAACATAATCAAAAGAGGGTAGGTCAGAAAATTAAGAATAAAGTTCATGGAGTGCTATAAAAATGAGAAATAGAATAATTATTTTGTACATTCTTTTACTACAAAACGTAGGAATCTTACAGAATAGAGCATATAATAGAGTTATTATTGCATGTATCAAAAGGAGCCATAAGGGAGCAGGAATAATAGAGTGATATTGAGTAAATATAAATGGTTGATTTTAAATTTAATAATTTAAATTTTGTTATATATAGAATAATTTTTTTTAAAAAAATAAATTCATTTAAAAATAATAAATTCATCCTACGTATATAACAAAATATAAATTATTTAATTTAAAATTAATAACTCAAATTTACTAATGTTATTATACCATTTTTGCCATCATGGTAGAAGATACTAATCCATTAAAAAATAAAAGGCCTGCTATTGGAAATTTTTATTCTTACAAAAGTGCAAATTAAAGTTAAATTGCTGATGCAAAAATTTTAATAAATAATTTATAAATATTTTTATAAAATATTTTTGAAAGTCTTAAGGTTTATTTGAATCTTCCAAGTTTTCAGGATCTGATTATTTTAAACCCTTTCCTCCTAAAATAAGTGAAAATTTTAAATTCATCTAAACCTAAATTGTATTAATTTATAAGTGTTTCTTTCATTTCCTAATCTAAATAGCAATAAAAAATTACACATTAGAAAGAATTAGCATACATAACCTTTCCATTCACTTAAATTTCATATAATTACAAAATTTTGATATTGAATAAAGAATTTTTTTTTTTTTTTACGTTATAGCTAATTTTAAAAAGAATATTTTATTTTTTAAATTATACAAAATAAATTATTATATTTTAAGTCAAAACAAAAATAAATTTTTTATATAAATAAAAAATATTTTAATAAAATTTATTTTTATTTTAATTTTAAACATAAAAATTTATTTTATTTAATTTAAAATATTAAAATTTTTTAAAAATAATAATAATATAAAAAGATAAAAAAAATTTAATAAAATATGATAATACAAATCAAGATCTCGTGAAAACATGACGAGGAAACTTCTCGCGATATTTCAAGTTGCAGTAGGACTATGACGATATCGTATCAAATCTGAGCTTTCTCGGGTTGAGATTTTCATTTGTTTCCTTTCTTGGTGGCAGCGGATTTATTCAATGTAGGTGGCTCACATTGCTTTCTGTACTTTTGGGGGGTCCCACAGTTAAGATGGCCATTCAGAGCACTAGTATCCAACAAGTTGTGGGGCCCACTTAGTCAAAGTTTCTTTCATACTACTTTGTTATCCGTTATCTTACACACACATGTTCTACTGAATTATATATATATATATAATAATTTTTATTTTGTCTTGTTAATTTTAATTTTTTTTTATTTTTAAATTATATAAACTTAACTATTATATTTTAATTTAAAAATAAAAATAAATTTTATAAATGTATTTTTTGTTTATATAAAAAATTTATTTTTATTTTTATTTTTTAATTTTAATTTTAAGTTTTATTTTATGTAATTTAAAACGTGAATTTTTTTAAAAAAATTAATGATACTGTAGAAGTAAAAAAAGTTTTTTCATATATATATATATATATATATATATATTATGATTATATTTCTATATTATATAGAATTTTTAAAATTATTTTCCATTGCCCCAAAATAATAATAAACTCTATTAAAAGATAATAAAATTAAAATGCATGCAAAGCTTGGATAAGTATAATTTATTGATATTTTTCTTTTTTTATTTGGTGGTACGTGATCTTTTTTCCTTTAATAACTATAGACAATAGGATTTTCCTTGTACTATACTGGATTTCCTAGAGCTGTTGGCAGATAGAACTTAACCGTGTTTTGTCGTGTTTAGTGTTTTTGTTTATGCTCTTTTATACCCCAAAAATAAAAAATGAGATTGTATTTTTTTTCAAATAAAATATTTTTAAAATTGATATTGTTGATTCATATTACAAAATGTTTATGTTACTCAAAAAGAATGATTTTTTTTAAAACAATATTAAAATATATGCAAGAAGAGATAAGTTTGAAAAAATATATCTGAGTTTATATATATATATATATATATTGAATATAGTATATCTCAAAGAAGTATTATAATTCAAAGATCATTATTGGATGAACACTCTACTGAGATCAATAATTTGAGTAATTATTTTAAAGTTTTTTAACTAACAAAAAAAAAGTTTTATTTTTGTTTGAGTTCTAAAATACTTTAAACCAAAAACTGAATTAATTATGAGTTAAAAATCTAATAATCAGTTTGTGCTTATAAATATTGATAATAAAAAATATAAAAAAGTTTTTCAACTTCAACTACAAAAGTCTCAAGTAATCGTAAAATAATATATTCAGTGATGA
This sequence comes from Bauhinia variegata, assembly GCA_022379115.2. NCBI lineage: Eukaryota > Viridiplantae > Streptophyta > Magnoliopsida > Fabales > Fabaceae > Bauhinia > Bauhinia variegata. Next base: position 6,694,727 of record CM039436.1, read on the forward strand.
TAATAGTAATTAGGTAAACTGTTTTATTAAGGGAAATGTTAAATTTAACGCCTAGAGATTCTGTAAAACTTAAAAGGTTAAACGAGTACGCAACCTCATACATGATAAAGATGAACTATCATGTATACAATCATTTTCCACTCACTTATTCACCTTTTTATTTTTTAAATCTCTCTAATTTTTTTTTTTGTTATAGTTTTATTCCTTGCAACATAATTAAAAACAAAGTATGTACACATGAGTATACAAAAATAATAATAAACTATCATTTTCTATTTCTTTTGTGCATCTTTTTTATTTTTTTTTGGCACATCCCATACATTCCAGAACTTAAGGTTTCGAAATATAAATTAAATGTCTGAACTTAAAATTCTGAAGTACAAATGTGCCAACAGAAAATTTGATAATATGTTACAAGTACATTTATCTATTTATACTTACTTTTATATTTTTTAATATTTCTCTTATTTTTTTATTTATAATTTTTATCATCCTAAACAAACTAAAAATTAAAAAAGTATACGAAAGACTTAAAAAAGAGGGTGTTGAATTAACTTTTTCCCTTATCAATATTCCTACTAGGCTAAGACTAGGGTTGTTTCCAACTTGCAAATAGCAAAGAAATAGAGTAGATTGAGTGCGATGTTGTAGGCCCACTTCCATGTTTAAATGAATGTGCCAACTTGCAAAAGATGGTAAAAAGTTAGAGTGAATATAAGAGGTATCTTCTTGCTTAACTGCCTCGCTTTATAGAAAGCCTTTCACTTAGATCGTGACTTATTCTAGTTAGGTCAAATTCTGAGTTTTTGTTTTTTTGTTTTTTTTTTTAAATTATTTATATTAAATATTAATTAATTCGATTTGTGTAGGACAAAACAATAAAAACTACAAAACTCTTTTTATTAAGTTGAGCTTAAAAGACTTTGATGTGATAATGTAGAAAGAGAGAACTTTCATTGTTTGATGTGTTATATTATCTATATGTTTACATAAATTTGATGTTATAAATTAATTTAAACCCACACCTTAGTTGCTGTTATAGACTGATTGATAAGGAAGTTTTTACGCTTCAAACTCCGAGATTCCTTATCTGGTGTCTTTTTTTCATGCACAAAATTTGCATATAGTAAACTATAAACAGGTTTTTCTATAAATTAATTTAGACAATTAATCTTGTAAAGGTTTGACTTGAACAAGAAGAAGGTCAAAAGTAATTTAATGTTTTTGACACCACTCAAATTATGCGTGCAATATAATTATAAAAAAGTGAGTATACATTTCACTATGCAAAAACAAGTGTGCAAGTAAATATGCACATCTTGATGAATATACATTCCCTTTAGATGTTCATACCTTTTCGTACTTTGCTCTTTTGTAGATAGAGTCAAACTTATAGTGTGAAGGATAAAAAAATTATAAAAATAACAAAACTCTTCTTTTTAAATTGAGCCTAAGAGATCTTGACGTGACAATGTAAAAAGAGAGAATAAGAAGGTCAAAAATAATTGAATGTTTTTGACACCACTCAAATTACTCGTGTAATATAACTAAAAAGAAGTAAGTGTACACTTCGATGTGCGCAGAAACAAGTGTGCAAGTAGATATGCACATCTTGATGAATATACATTCCCTTTTGATATTCATACGTTTTGGTTTGCAGATAGAGTCAAACTTAAGGTGTGAAGCATAGGAAGACTTAACTGCTCCTTTATGAACTGTTCTTCAGCATTGCAAATCACAACTTCACAATCGTTGAAGCAGATGCAGTTTATGTTAAATCTTTTGGAACAAACACTATTTCTCAATTCCTCTGGAGAATTCACAAGTGTTCTTATTCAAAACCAAATCCCTTTATGAAGTGTTTGGTTGGGAGGATTTAGAGGAGAGGGAAGAGATTTTTGACAAAATACCTTATTTCGTTCAATCTTCAAGAGGGGTAGGGAGAGATTTTTAATTTTAGTTTTCCCTCCATTTCTAAGCCACTAAAATTGGAGGGTTTAGGAGGTAAGAAATGTTTACCCAATTTTGACAAAAAATGTCTTTATATATATTTTTTTAACTTATAAAATTATAGTAGTATATTTACTCATTCCCTCCCATCTCTTCCCTTTTACTTATAAACCAAACACGGAGAGACAATTCCTTCCATTAAAATCCCTCCTCTCCCCTTCGTTGAACCAAACACTCCCCAGCTCAACATTCTTCATAACTGGTACATCCGTAGCATATGTGACTGGCCCTGGCATTTTTGACAACTTGATTCTTGTTGGTATTCTTGAACATGAAAATCCCATTAAATTCTCTACATTTTGCTGCTTCTATAAAAATGATTTCGCTCTTCGAACCAATCTCTCAGTTTCGTGGTCAGAAAATTGATAGGAACTTTGTTTAGAGTAGGGCATGGAAAAATTCCTTCAGCAGAATGAAATCTGTCAACAACCTAATGAAACATTTGTTTGCAGCATTATCCAATAATATATCCTTCATACTCCTAACCATTTGCTTCTTCAAGTGGGCTTGTTTTCTTTATTCAAGAGAAATATGAAACAGAGTTGCATCACTCTTTTATCTTGACAAGAAACTTAGTTTTGCTTTTAATAGATTTGGCTATTCTTTGAAAGAGAAAGATGCCATGCAAAGCTTCAATATGGCAAAATAAATTATATATATCAGCTATTATCTATCTAAGAAATGGAAAAAAAAAAAAAAAACCCTTATAGTTAACTGTCCTGATTTTTTTTTTTTATTAAATGTCACAAAAAAAATTGTAATATTCTAAGTTGCTCCAAGGGTTCGATATATTTATTCTGCAATTTAAATTCTAATGAGATAAAATTTAGCGTTTCCATTTGAAAGTCTGCATGAACTTATCTTTCTTTGACATTGGAAACTACTAGGGGAATTGTGGAATGCAGATACGGAGGCGGTAATAACCCAAGCCAGGTAGGAGCTGCTTATTAATCATGTAGATGATTAGAATACTAAAATATGTCATGATTAAAAATGGCCAATTTCCTAGAATATTGAGCAAAATCATTGACAGAAGAAGGATTTTGTCCAAGTAATATCTGCTGATTACAACAGAAAAAAAGAAAAAAAGAAAATTGCTTTGACTTAGTGTTGCTTTCGAAAATTATTTCACTATTTTGAGCAAAACTTCCCACATTATATCTATACATAAGAAAGAAAAAAGACCTTATGAAACGGTAATATATATATATATATATATATATATATATATATATATATATTCTATGATTCTCTCTCTCTCTCTCTCTCTATATATATATATATATGTATATATAGGAGACCATTCTTTTGATCAATTCTGTATCAACGATGAACTGTTCATTAGTATTGTGTAGTTAATACATTTTTGGCCCCTTAAAATTTTTACTTTAAGGTGGTTTAAATTTAAGAGAACTAATAAGAGAGATTATTTACGTAAGAAGTGTTTAGGGGAACATCGTGAATTATGTAGTACGGAAAGTCCTAGTCTCTCAAATACTAGGGTTTGAGGGGGAATTCTTGTAATTTTTCTACTAATCCATTTTTGTTTTATTAAGGTGGGTTCCATTGTTATAAACAATAATAATTGTTTGGTGAAAATGACTCTTTGAAGTTTATAAGTTGAGAGAGGAAAGAAAGATGTGCAAATTACATTTAATAATAAATCTCTTTTAAGATACAATGAAAACTCTTGAATATGGTTTATACTTCTAAAATTCAAGGCAAACTAACAATAACTTTTATAAAGTGTTAATTTACTTTTTATTTCAACAAAATAAGGGTAAGTGAATTTGTGAACATCTATTAGATTTGAATTTCCTAAGTCTAAAACCTATCTTCAAAAAACTGCTTAAATATTGTGAGAATTGTCTATTTATAAACCAAAGTGTTGTTTTATGAGTGACATAATTCTTCCAATTATGTTGTTTTATGAAGAGATATATTCTTTCGACAAACATAACTCTCCGTCAATCACGTCTCTATTAATAAGACATATCTCTTAAATAAAGAAAAAATATATAACCTTTCAAAAAGAAAAGACTTCATCAACCAACACATTTTTTTTTTTTTTTTACCAATGGCCATTAGCCATTTTATAAAGAGTTACAACTTTTAATTATATAGGATTTTTACAAATCAACACAACTCTTCACCAATAACTTTTCAAAAAATATTATAACCACCTTTGTGTCTTTCAATTAATAAATCAACCTCAGGGACATTTTGTGTTGCGTTCTTTAAGTAGATACAATAACCACTTATGTGACTTTTCATATAAATGCCCTTATAAAGGATATTACTCCTTAAGAGAATCTCTTTATTTTAAAAATCTTTCCACATCCATAAAAGGTTTGGAAACATTTTAGTCTATCCAAACATTTAAATTTTCGTTGTGGCCAAAAGGATCAAGGTTAAGTGAAAACGTTGTAATTAGAAGAGTAGAAAGCATAATTGCTATAACCTAAAAAAGATAAAATTGTTCTAATCCTCGTGATTAGTTCTACTCTCAATTCTTATCCAATTTGGAAAAGAAGGCAATCTATTATCCAATCTAATCACCAACACGTCAGCCCTACCTAAAGCCAGCACGCGCAGCAATCAATTTTCCCTAGCCCATTGTTTTAGTTACTGCACACACAGCCGTCAATTCCAAAACCACTTTAGTGGTATCAGAGCTATCCTTCCCTCTATATAAAGCCCCTCGGTTGAGGGTTTCATTGCATCAGACTCATATCAACACACACAGCAATGAGTTCCCAAACCCATTGCTTTTCAAGCGGTATTAGGGTTTCAGATATGAACTGATCGATCTGATACCCTTTCATGAAGAAGGCCAAAGGAGCAGAAGAAGATAGAGTGCTGAAAAAGGTTAGAGAAAGAAAAACAAACTTGATTGTGCTTGAATATGTTTATTTTATAATATGTGGTTGTGATTGTTTTATAAAATGGAGAACAATGGAAAAGCCCACTATTTTTCATTATTCATGAGAAGTATTGAACTCAATTGGTTTTGAATTTTCTTGATGAATAGCCAGTTGAGTTTGCCTATGAATGATTTATGAATGCATAGCAAATTCCACTGATACTTCTCTTGAAAAATTGAAAAATGTGGTTTTTATTTTATATATATATATATTTTTTTTATAAAACAATCACAATCACAAAATATAAAGTAATAAAATTCAAGCATGATTCTGCCAGTTTTTCTTTTTCAACCTTCTACTCAACAAACCCAAATCCTATTGCAGTTTATGAGAAAGCAAATAATTGCAAAAAATTTCCCCCTCTTTTTGATTTTCCAATTTTGAGCCAAAGCTAAGGAGTTGATTTCTATCTGATGCTGATTGCTGTGTTTTGTATATGATATACTAATTGTTCCTAGTTTCTCACTTGTATGGTTTGTTGAATCACTTTGTATCAAAGTCACGTAGTTTAAATGATTTTTGGATATTAATTAGTGTTAATTTTTTTGGGTTACAATTAGTGTTAATTTTAATTTTATTTAGGATAACTTTTGTGATTAGTTTGTCTTTTCTCATGATTCCTTGCTGGGTAGCTTGTCTTTTCTCCCCTCCACGCAGTGCGGAGATTGGAATTGAGACAAAATTCTCTATCTCACCTTGCTTTATTATTTATTTTTACTCTAATGTCCATTCGGAAGCTAGAATAATTATTTGGATTAATTAATTTTTATTTAATATTCGTAATTTAATTTGATGATTTTTTGGGTGCCATACATGTATAATAATTACATATATTTATTAATATATATATATTTTTTCTTTTGGGAGCCATAGCTCATCCTGCTACTTAGAAGCTCTGTCTTTGATACAACATAATTATTTGTATATCCAATGGAACATAATTATGTGTATATCCAATGAATGTGGAACCTTATATCTTATAAGGATACATGTTTGTGTCCCATTACTAATATAAGCTTTGAAATTTGCCTTAACCATTGTGAGCCATCAAGACCCAACTTATGTAAAATTTAATCCAAATTAAACCATAATTGTGATATATGGAAAATTAATTAATTGCATAATATTTGGTATGACTTAATCTTCAAAGAAAATTAACGGTTAAATATATATATATATGTGTGTCATAAACCTCAATATTTCATCTTTTTAAGCCACTAGAAGTGGTATAATTAATGGTGAGGGATTTGAATAGTTTTTAGGATATTAGAGTTTAAACTTCCTTGTTGTCATTTGTAACAAAAACAATCATTTCATTTTTTTTAAGGTTTGGATGTCTGCACTTTAATTTACTCTATGCAATTCTTGAGACCTATAGAATTGCATAGACCTATATCGTTTTTCAAAACATTTTAGTTTCAAAATGACATATTAAGATAACATTATTGAAAAAAAAAAAAAGAGAGGCTGTAATTGAATGATATTGAAGTTCTCTACAACACTTGTTAGTTTCGTCTAGAATAGTAACAAGTACCAAAAATAACCAAATTGTTGAACTGCTTGGGGGAAGATAATAAGGTATTGCCTTTTGGAGAAGAAACTTTAGGAGCTAAGGGTTAGATCATCTCTATTGGTGTTTTAAAGTGTGTAAGCAGGAAAAATAAAGGCTGCTTCCAACACACGAAAATGGGCAATAGAAATGCACTCATGCAATTGGCAAAGCTCTATTCTGTTGCACTTTTTGGACTTATTTCAACCATAGATTTAACATGAACATCAATAAGCATCACAATATTGCACTGCACTACATGGCACTCACTCAGTTATTTTCTCAAATGTGTTTGAAACTGATAAAGAAAATTAACTCTCAAGTTAAATTTAACATGATGCAAACTTGGAGATGCAAACTGATATGCACCAAGAAAGGCTTGACAGCGTTTTGAAAAGCCGGTATGTGCAGTAATAGTTACTTTATATGTGTTGAGAATTTCAACTGAGAACTGATCAAGATCATGTTATGCACTGGCAAAGAAATCTCTTAAAGCAGAATGGGAAGCACATGCTTTACTTTGAAGGGAAGCTTGAAAGCAAGATTGGAGATGAAAATAGAATCCATGGAGGATAAAGCATTAACTCAAACGTGTTGAAATTGCATTCATTATCAATTAACTTTTACTGTTGTTATTCAACAAATGAAATCTCGTGTTCCTTGTCAATCACTTTATTTTTTGTTTATTATTATAATTTTTTTAAAAAAATTTCTTTTGGGCAAAGAAAAAGAACTTAGGAAGAGAAAAGGCTATTTTATTCATTAGTCAATTCAAGTCATAGGTTTCACCGAAAGTTTATAGCGATATGTATACAATAAGATTCAAAATGAAGCAATTTGATCTTTACGAGTTTAACCAATCCTATTGGCTTGTTATTATTGATGATATCATGAACCTGATAAGGATGCTTCAAATTTTATCTACTTATGTAAACACAAGTTTTACTTATTATTTCTAAGGATATTCTAGAGTGAATATTTAGAAGGGAGAAAATGAGCTAATACTATTTCGAAAAAGAATTAGCAAAATAAGAATGAACCAAGTGATTTCTCTTTTCAATGATAGAAAGGGCAAAAAAATGTCATTAATTGTTGATATTTTATCGAAGGAATCCATATCGAAGTACAGAGACTAGCTGTTTATATGATTCATATGTTGTAGTAAATCTGCTATATATACTGAAAATTTGAAATGCAATACTAACGTAAAGAAAGAAATTTAGCTATCATTCATAAACCAACTCATTTATAGGCATTCATACGAAAATTCGAGAATTCAAAATCTTGGTTTGGGCCAAGAAATATTCATATAAAAAAGTTAGTAAATTCAGTAGTTATGAAGAGTTAAAATTTGTTAGATATAATATAAAAAATATCAAAAGCATTATTGTAACAATTTAAGTTTTTGAGTTAAACTGATAGTAAAAAAGTATTTATAACCTTTAAAGGATTTTTATGTGCAAAGACAAAAACTTGTCTTAGACGTTTTTCTAATTATTTAAATTTTTAGGTTGATTTAACTTTTAACAAAATCAAATTCTAAAAATAATTGAAACTATAAAGAAATCAATAAATTGAACCAATCCATTTATTTATAAATAAGATGTGAGACAATTAACATTATTGGATGTATTTATAAGGAATACTTTCAATTACATCTGTGTGTATAAGTATTTTTTCTAGTAGATATGTGTATAAGTATTTTGAAGTTTATGAGATATAGACTTTTGGATGAAACATAAACTAGTAATATACATTATATAGTTTTTTCTAAAAGAAAAAAGAAGAAGAAGAAGAAGAAGAAAGAAACACATTTTATAGTATTTTTTCTTTACTTTTAATTTTTTTTTTTAGTTAGATCTCTCATAAAAAAATGTTTCAATTGAGACAAAATCTGTTGTCTCAACCACAACTGTCTATCTGTTTTTGTTAAATTGAACAATCATTTAGCAATACAAAAAATGTAAAAGAAATATTTATGCAATATGCAGTGCTTTCTCAAAAGAAAAAGGTGATAATATATAAAATTGTGAATGTCCTTTTATGCTATTTTTTTTTTATGTGCTTATAATAGTACAAATTAAGTAGCGTATGTTACACCATGTGAAGTTTCAAAAAAGAAATTGAAATTTAAGTAATATTTTACCTTATTAGAACAAATGATAAATGAACTCTTTTCCATGTTATTATAACATACAAATAAAAAAACTAAAAAACGAACTTGTCATGCAAACTTCTGGCAATCATTAAAGTGATGGTGATAAACCCCTATCCAAAAATTAAAAAGGAAAAAAAAAAAAAAGCCATAAGACATAAAGATAAATTACTTCCAATGATGCATAGCTGTTTTATGTTAAATATGCTATTGCTTGCAACTTTTGAGAATTTAAATTTAATCATAAACCAAAAGAAAAAAAAAAAAAAGAAGAGATTCTATATGTTAGCAATAGAAGCTAGTTTTTCAACCATTGAAAAGATTATTAGATATGGCCAAAAGTAAAATATCCATTTCGTGTTGCATGAGAGAAAGTCAAAGCCTAATCCAATGCCCATGAGATTAGGATAAAATTATGATAAAGTTTCCATCATCAAAACACTATAAATAGACAAGCTATTAATGAAATAAATATGTAAATACTCAAAAAGTTTACAAAAGTGTGTTGTAATTTCCATTAAAACTCTTATATATTAATTTGAGTGTCAGAGTCTTAACGCCCAACGCCCAACTATTCTTTGTTTTTCTTGCTGATAGCTTACGACCTACCCTAAAACCCAAGATTCAACCAACCCTTTTAAAGTCGAACCCATTTTCTTTTGTTGACCTATCAACATTATTATTGTTACTATTACTAGTATCATCATCATTCTCCATATCCTAAACTGTATCCGGAGGAAATCAAGAGAATTATTAAGGAAGATTGTGGCCATAGTTGTTATGAATGGATCAAAGAATTTACATTTCTTCCTCATATTTCACGTCAATCAATGCATGCTACTTGTATTGTAACATGCAAGATGATGCAAATACGCAAAGACGATTGCATCAGAAAATTCGGGGAGGATTTACAACTTCAACTGAAGCATCCACTGCCTCGTTGGGCTTTTAATAATAAAAAATCTTATGAGTATATTTGTTAGTGTACACCATTTTTCTACACTGCTACTTTGTAGTTATTTTGCATTGTAAAATTTTAAAGAAAAAAATAAAAAAGATGGAAAGAAAAAATATAAAAGTAAAATTTGGTGTACAGATAATACTTCTCTTTGATAAATGTCAAATAGAACGCCAAGGGATAGTGTACTTTTACTTTATATAGAGAGGTCTTCAAAAATAAAAAAGTTATTGGAAATATTTGGAGCGGGAAGGAGATGAGAAAATGATCTACCAAAATATGTTTTTATGTATGTTTATATTTAAAACTCTAGATACAAGTAATTAAAATGCTGTATCAATGAACTTCTTAAATATTTTACATATATAACAATATATGGTATAATCCTTTCATTGTGCCAGTGGTATCATATCATTTTTTTTTTTTTTTGGGGGGGGGGGGGGGGGTGTGGTGTGTGTGTGGGTGGTGGTGGTGGTGGTATGCGCCTAGAGTGTCCCAGCTAACAAGTTATTTCAAGATTAATCCATTTTAAGTCATAGAAATCATTAAAATGAGCACATTATTTTTAGTAAAGTATTTTTTATATATAGGACTAAAGATTAAATCACATATTTAAAGAGACATAACTATTTATCAATCGTATCAAATTTTTTGTCTAACATAGTATTTTTCTTTTCAATTGTAAAGTAGCACAGTATTTTATAGACAAAATCTTTTTATTTTATAAGTTTGAGATTAGAACAACTATTAATTTAATTTTGCTCCATTTATAGTGTTATTTTATTATTTTTGACCAATTTCAAACCCAATAAATAAGAGTAGAGACAAAATTTTGTCCCAATATTGTATTCTTATATATTGTTTTGAATAAAATAAGAAAAAAAAAAAGAACTAGCACTTTCCTTGTCCATAGAAATTATATAATTTCCAATGCTTGAGAAACATACTATCAAAAAGAATGCATATATGGATTTGAGCTCTCAAGAAATTTAAGTTACGACTGTTTCAATTGAAGCATTGAGATATTTAGACTGGAAGTACAAAATTATCTGAGATTCTCGTCAGTTAATATTTTTAAAAATAATTTTTATTTTTAATAAAACTTAATAACATAGTCTAATTTATATAACTAATTTTGATAAAATTTATTATCATTGTATTAATGCTTTTTAACATTTATGTAGTATAGTAGAAAATAACAGATGTGTAAAAATGATAAAGTAATTTAAGTTTATTAAAATAAGGTAAATTATATTTAGTATAGTATACCATTATAAAATCTCCATTAAAAAGGGAGAAAAAAAAAAGGGCAAACAAATTTAGAACGTTGATGTTGATGTTGTAGTTAACAATTCATTGTATAAATTGTGAGGAACTAGATAAAGTTCCGTATGCAGATCTATAACATTTTTTAATCATTTGCATTTTATATATACTTAAAAGAATAAGCAAATTATCTGTATATGTGGAAAAAATAATTTCAACATAATTTCAAAATTCTAAAACTAATTTTTTTTAAAAAAAAAAAGGTGAAATTTTGAAACTGAGGGAGTTTTGAAATTGTGAGAATAGTTTTGGGATTGTCATTGAGACATAGGTCATCAAATCATAGTTGCACATTCACCAAAATTTGTTGGCTAGAAAGGAATGAAGAACCATATCAATGAAACCCAATGGATGCAACTAATGCTCAACATTTGGCGATTTTCTTTCCTGGAAAATAGCTGTACATCATATATATTTGTTAAAATAGCTTCAAGATGCAATTAACTATAACAGATTATAAGTAGAAACTATCTTCACAAAATTTTTGGAAGTCTAGTTAACTAAATAACTTTCTCAAAATGTTCAGTTTTTTGAATAACTCAACTGATAAACAGGAAGGTGCCGCATAAAGAAGCTATTATCCTCAGACTCAGTAGTTTGGCAACTATTCCTCCAGAACTGAAACCCAGAGAGTCTTGCATAACCTACATCATAGACATGTAGAAGCATCATGACAAGTAATTCAATGATTCTTCCTCTCCATGACCCCTACACAAGACCAAATTTGCTGTCTTGTATAGTATCTCTTACATTGTCTCACGATAGCAGATTGATCAAAAAACATAGGAAAGTGGGGTATAACATTAGTTTATAATTTTTTAACCAATTATGGAGAGTGAAACAGAAAATAGAATATGGAAGTGGGACAACAAAATCAGTATCTCATACACCGTTTCACTGCAGCAGATTGATCAAAAAAACATAGGGAAGTGGGGTACAGCAGTATTAGTTTATATTTTTTTAACCAATCATGGAAAGTGAGACAGAAAATCGGACAACAGATTTTAAAACCCCTGCAGCAATAGAAGATTGCCTTGCAGTAATCCTTAGTTTATTATTAATCAAGTGTAGTTACGAACCTCAATTGATCTTTGGTTTTGGTCTCCTTGGCCTCAATACCATATAAAGGCATCCCAGAACAATCACGAAAGCAGGAACAGTTGTCATATCAAATACCACATGTATTTTTCTCTCTTTTGTGCAATTAATTGGATGGAAGAGGGCAATAGTTGAATTGACTTGCTCAACAAACCTGAAGATAGAGGGGATTAGAAGATCAAGAAACTAGTATATTTTTGATTTACCGGAAATTTAAATTATTTTGAAACATGTAAGAAGAAGGAAACTAATAGAGAACATGCCCATAAATGAGAGAAGCCTAGATAAAATACCAAAACAGAGGGCTTGCTACTATCCTACAAATACCACGTGAGGAAAAATAGAAAATAGCGAACAGAAGAACAAGGAAAGACTCATCAATTGAAGAAGGTCTGCTAATCTCTCTGAAAAACATCCAGCTGAAAAGAAACTATAGGGCTAAGCAATTGTGCCCTGACAAAACATGCCAAATCTTTCCCCTCTTTTGATCAAGTAAGTATTAAAAAACTGCTGTGTTACTTTTGCTTGATGAACTATTTCACCAGAAGAGAAGATAACAATGTTTTTACTGGCAGTCTCTAACACGCACTAATGGAAGCCCAGAATTGAAATTCACACACAACGGAATTATAATAAATTACAGAAAGTTTTACATGAGTTTCCCTTGCCACAGAGCTATGCTCCTACAGAAGAGCTTACATTCTCCTCTGCCCCAAACTTGCATTCAGAAACTGTTACAAGCATGCTCAGTAACTGCCTACTCTTTCCCCTCATACTACATGCAACATATTACACGTGTCTACCACACCCACTACAATATATCTGTCAACCCATAAAGTAACTTCCTATCACTGCTTATTATTCTATTTTATTTTTCTTTCTCGTAGAAGAAACATACTTTACTGCTGGTTTAGTTTCTGGGTCCCTATCACACACACACATAAGAAGATCAAACAGTCCTATACAGTCTGGAGTGCTTTCAAATAGAATTCGCCTACAAATCTTTGTGCCACTAAGGCCTGAGCTAAATAAGGAGATTGCATGATTTACAGAGCATTATTTGGAGAAAATCACGGGTGCATGGCCAAATCAATTTGTATACATTTTCACGTAAATAATTCTATGAAAATGGTATTATTCAAGAAGAAAATACAGAGAAGTGTCAAGTTCCTAACCTTTTGGATGCATCCTCCAAAATATTCAATAGCCTCAATGCATCATCATAACGTAATTCTCCAGTAACAGTTGATATCTGAAAATATAATTACCCATTTGGAGCATCATATTTCATAATTTGAGTTTGAGGTATCAAATAAAACCAATATTAGCTACCAAATAAATAAATAATAATAATAATAAAAAAATGTTAAGCTTTTTCCGCATTAATTCAGCTTTGCGGATATTTGGTTCCATAGATAGCATGAAAACCTACTTAACCAATTGGTTAAGTGTTCAACCCTTGCTGCCTCTACTTTAATTTTAGCACAAAGTATAAGCAGCCTTGTGTCTGTCATGCTTCAAGTCCAAAGGACTTTTGCTGATGCGAGCATGTTAGAGATGTTAAATAAAACCAATCTCGAAACTTCTAATAGCTTATGATTCTAGGATGGTTGGTTCATTTACAAAGAATATAAATTTAACAGAATGCAACAAATAATAGCACTCACTCTTCTCCAGAGGCTGACGACATAGTTATACTTGTTGACAAGCTCCTTTTCCTGAGACCGGAAGATCTTGAAAGTTTTTTCAGCTTTATATTGGTTAAGTTTTTCATAAACTGAAAAATAATCTATATTGCATGGCTAAAACAAAAAGCACAATATTCTTTACAGAAAAAGCCACTGCAATTGCTCAGGAGAGAAATTATTCAATCCATAGCAGCCATTGATAGGCAAATTCAGAATGAGCTCAACTACTTTAGTGGGCATAGGAATTGGTGGGTGCATGATAGGGGGAAGAGGGAAATGACCGCTATCAAATAAGGGAGTAGGTTATGGCCACGTAGGAAAGGGTGGTTACAAAGGGGGAAGTAGGTGAGAGGAGAGGGTATCGTGTATTCTGTAAGTGTTGGATTGGAAGCTTGGATCCTTTGTGAGGAGCCTTGGCTCTGTTAGGCATTTAGGTCCCTGGGTCTTCGGGAAGGTACATTTGAATGTGTTTCTCTAGATTTTCCATTTTCCATCTAGTAATACTGCTGTATCCAGCCGTTAATCCTATCTTTGATCAGTTTCAATATCAGTCCAGTGCCTATTTTCTCTACATTATTTCTGAATCCTAAAAGCCATGAACACATATTGCTCTGATATTCAGTTCCCTTTCTCAGGGCAAAAGAAAATAATGCAGCTGAGAGAAAAATTATTGGTTCATAGCAGCATTTAGACTTTCCATCATTCTTATGTTAATATTAAGCACACACTGAGAGTTTAACAAAATGCAATTTCCCTAGTCATACCTTAAATGATATCATTCTTATGCAAGAATCAAGGTATCACATGATAATTCCCCTTAAAAGGATTTTTTATATAAGCTTATATGCAATCTGTGAAATGAAATCTCATGTATATCTTTGGAACATGCTAATATTTCTATCATTCAATAGGTGCAACCCCAAACCAGAAGGATACTAGTACGCTCCCTCAGTAGAAGATGAATGGCTGAATTAACTAGTTGAATTGACTCTTCAAGGGCAGTGATGACATAACTCCGAGCAATTGAATCAGAATGAAACCGAGAAATTTGCCAACCTTGTGAAGTAATGGAAAAAGGGTTGCAACCTACTGACCAAATCCAGTCCTGTCATATCCAGAAATAAAACTTATTAGTCCAGTTAAATTGAACTTGATAGTGGATCCAACTTCATTAAACTGACAGACTGACAATTATAGGAATTACATGTCATAAAATTAACACAAGCTAAATATATGCACCAAGCAAGCATGTATGTCTCAGAATGGATATGCATATAGAGGTAATTGGGAATCTACTTCCCAAAAGGAATTTAAAACTGGTTCAGCCACCCGCAGTTACATGTATGTCAGAACCAATTGCTGCATCAATGTCCATTGATTAAGAACAGGAGAGGCAGGGGGTGGAAATAGAGTAAATTAATACTCCCTCCATTCCATAATGTTCTGTCTAATTTTTTTGCACAAGTATTAAGAAGTTATTAATGCATTTAAAATTTATCACAAATTGACTAAATTGTCCTTATTTAATCTCTTCATTAGCTACTCTATCAACTTCCTATATTTTAAGATACCAGCTCACTACAGACAATGAACAAGAATCAAAACCCCACAACAAATTACAGACATCTGGCTTGCATTAGACCTATATCACTACATGCATCACTGATAGATCGCACATAAAGTGTACCTCAATTGCAGTCTCATGGGCTTGACTGTAGACAAGATGAAGAGGAAGTAAACCAGCAAGATGCTCCGCAGTGGCTGCTACTGCAGCTTTTATAGGTCGTCTTTATTGTCCAGAAGAAAATTGACATAATAAAAAGAATATTGAGTTAGTGACCTTTGGTCTGTCAATAAAGGTCTTTCTACTGACGGTATATCTTCAGTCCAATTCCTGCCTTCAATAAATATTGTAACTAAACATGACTTATGACAAATTAAATTTCATCTAATCACTACATTTCCTCTCCTTTCTGTGACATCTAAGAAAGACTCATAACAATGCAAAACTGCACCAAGTATTTTCCTTTTCTTGGGTAAAGGGGAAGGTGCCAAATCATCCTCACTCAAAGCACATAAGAAACTTTATTTGCATCAAGAATTAAGGATTTATTTTTCTGAAGTGAGTTTATTTAAAAAAAAAAAACACTAAGGGTAACGGTTTTCAGCGAGGCATAGCTCAAATTTTAATATTCTTGAACAAAGAAATGGAACGGAATAATTCTCTTTGTTAATTATTCAATATTGATGTACTATATATAGGCTGAGCCTAACCCTAATTTCTAGGAAATAAAATAGGAAAGCTTGAGGACAATATTCCTAATTTACAGAATCAAAACAAAACTGATACAATAAAGGAAATCTACAAAATTAGTATTACACCTAATCACAATTAATACTAAATGATAGTCATATCCCCAGATTTTCTACAAAAATTCTTATGATTATTTAGTTCACCTTGTGTTGACTCTATCTATCTCAAGTGCAACAAATGACAGATCGTTTTCATTTATGTTACTTCTAAAGAATTAAGACCTATGACAAAGATCTCAGTGAATAAAATGCAGGTTTCCGCATCTTACCTCAAGTTCCACAGAAGTGATTGCCCATTACATTGTAGATGGCTTTCCCAAGAAGAAGGTTCTGACTGAACAACAATAATCATGTCAGAAAGTGCTTTTGCCTGATAATGTTTGTCCAGCAATAATGGTTCACTGTAAATGAACCAAAAGACTGGAACCTCTAGGGTGGACCTGGTATGTGCATGTCTACCTACATTTTTCACAAAGATTATCATGTTAATGAACCCAATAAGAGCAAATAACAGAAAAACGAAAAAAGAATATGGAAAGAGGAAGTAACAGCTTGACCTTCCAAAAAGAAAAAGGAAACTTGTCAGAGATTGTATAATATATAGCAGGATAGCAGGATATGAAAGAGCTGCTTTTGGCCATAGATGTGGAAAATCTGATTGATGGGGGCAGAGGGAGTGGGGAACAAAGATCCTAGAGGCTAACGTATCCAGGTTATAGCAGAATATAAGACCAAAAACAAAGTTTGATAATCAGACAAAAATATTAGAGACATGAAAAATACTGCATAATATTGCACAAATATATCCACCAAAAAAAAAGCCAGAAATCACAAAGTTAAGACATTAAACCCATTACCTATCTAGTGCAACTGAAAACCAAAGTGGACGGACGATTCAGTTACCCCATCAAGAAGCGAAGAGGGGGACGGGGAAGGTTCTAAAATTTGATTCTGAACAACTCTATATATACCAAAAGTAACTAAACGTCACACTCCTCCAGAAAATATTATCCACGTTACTATGCCCCTAGCATAAGAAACCAATCAACAAGCAACCTAAAAAAGTGGCATAAGAAAACTATAATCTTCTATTGACAGGAAAAAGCCTACACTGCATACTCCAGGTCCTTGACAATGAAAGACAAGTGATAGTGATTGCCATGCTACTAACTACTAAAACACATAAATGCAATTTCAAAGACAGCTTTACATGACTGGCTGATATTTAACCTAATGCATATATTGATAGGAAAGAAAAGAAAGATGATTGCTTGTCCTCTACAACAAAAGCAAAGGAAAGGTCATAAGAAACTGCCTATACAATAAAACTCCACAATTCCTATCAGTAACAGAGCACTAAATGGCAGCAGGGAAAATCTACGCACCATGAAGATACTGAAAAAGCAACTCTATCCCAAACGAATGACATATGCAAAAGTTTCTGATCGAAAACCCCAGCATCATTCTTCAACCAAAGATAATGGATAATTGCATAAAACCAAATTGTCTGAGTAAATTCTTTCTCCTTGAAACTCCAGAAGACTCAACAGATTTACCAAAATCCAAATTGGCAGACGCTGTAAGAATAAATGACTACTAGTCTAACAACTAAAAACATGATTAACCATCCACAAAAGATTGTTAACTCGAACTGCATTGCTAAATCACAAACCAAACCACATAAAATTTCTAAAACATAAGATTTTCAAGGGTATAAAACAAACCTTTAAGAGAACCGTGTTCATTCAACCTCTGCAACTGATACTGAAGAGTAGAAGAATCAAGATAGGCACGAACTGTCTTTCGGTAGGTGCCATTAACAAGTAGCAGAGGCACGGCAGCTGCCCGTCGTGCAACTGAGAAGGCCATTGCTAAAGCAGGATCCTCTGACAGTGGTAACCTACAAACCTTATTTAAGTGAGTAGAAAACTTTGAAAAATCTATGACCAAGAAAATGACAAACCTAGCACTTAGTCACGGACTTGACATTTATTACTAACCAAAAACTATTATGTGAGGCTCAATGAAAGATTAATAAACCTTTAAAAACTGAAAAAGCAAGACTAAAGTTTGTTTACTACATACATGTGTGGACTGAAAATAGGCTTCTGAGAAGGCAACAACAATGAGGATAGTCCTTCATTTATAGCCTTCATATCCACAGGGAGTTGTCTAATATGTCTGACCTTCTGCAGAAATGACTGCAAGGTCAATATGGGCTCTCCATTACTACAAACTCTTCAAAGTAATGCACATATGTCTTACCTCCTGTGTGATAAAAAACAACTGAAAGGATATCTTCTCATAATAATGGAATGCACCATCGGCAATTGAAGGAGAAACAATATGTCTCATGGACCCCCACAGTGTTGAACCAAGATGTGCAAGAAAAGTGTCACGAGCAACAGTGTAGTTCTGGAACTCCTGCAGAGACAAAGCCATGAATGAACTTATCTTTCAGTCAGAATTTGGGACTATAAAGAATGGAATGCATGCAAACAATAGTAAAGACCTACATTAACTTCCCAGATATGTACCAATAGAATACCTCGTATGTATCACCGAATAAATTCCAACTTTCCATCCGCTTTAATGCATCTACTGCCTTTTGCTTATGACTTTCATCAAACTCATCACCTTCAAACGACTCTAGCTCATTTTTCAGATCTCGCATCCTCTCATCAAGTTCTGCAATAATCAAATCTTAAAATCTATATGATGTTGACTAGCTTTACTTCTCATATCCAGTTATAAAAGCTATATTTAGTGCATAAAAACTAGAGCAAACACCGTATGGAATTTACAATTATTTGAACCACTAAGCTGTTAAGCCTTAGCGATTTGATAGTTGAATAAATTAAGCAAAAGTAAAAATTTAATAAGAAACATCTCAAATGTCAAAAGTAGGCTCGCCCAACATAAAAGAGCATTGTTAATTAAGACTACCTTCACAAAGAGCAAGCTTAACTTTCCTTCCCTTGCAATGTTTAAAAGCAAAAAGCTCGTATATATCAATCTCAGCTAGAAGAATATCAATGGCCTGGTGATCTTTCTGCAACATTTGAATCAAAATCATCATCAAAACTTTTAGAAAATATGAACAAGGAGCAAGACATTTTAATAAGATGAATTTTCTTGTTCAAAAATTTCCCAGAACAAATAAAATCTCTCACAATATTCTCCAACACCACTTCACAAACAATGAGTGTTGTGCAGTGGTCCATTTCTAGAGACCCTAGCAGATACTGTTTGACCAACCTGAACAGACTTAACCGCATGGGCTACAAATGCTTAAGCCGAAAGTACTTGTAGACAAGTAGCATGCTACTTGACCATTATACAAGCAAGTAGAATGATAAGACAACCTCCTTAACAAAATCACAAAAAGTAAAATACCTCAAAATTAAAGACAATAAGCTTATTAGGACAATAAAGCTCTCAAGCCCTCTCAAATGGCAGAGCAAGCCAAGAACTTGTAAAATCATGAAACTTGTAACTATATGAACCACAGCACATACATCACCAAAAACGGAAAACTTCTCTTGGATAGCATCTTGCAGTCGGTCTTCAGCTTCTTCTTCTGAAATTTCTGCAAACCAAATTGAATAGAAAGGAGAAATTATGAAAATAATGATTTTTAAAATATGGCATCATAAGTTACAATACACATGATATGGTAGTTAAATATGATATCTTTTCCAATCAACATAAGCATTTATAAGACCCATATTTGTTAATGCAATAACTTAAACAGTTTGTTGAAAATTAGAACACTCAGTTAAAAAGAAAAAATACATTACATCATAAAGTTTCTTTCATAGCATGTTAGCAACAAGAAATGTCAGAAATAATACTTCAAGGAAGTGCTTTAATAAGGTAGGGGTTGTATCATTTTGAATGAAGGCAGGACAATATCCTTATGGTTGAAATCATCTGATGAGAAGGTCCTGTGGCATACAGTGTCTGTTTCATAAGGTGAAAGGAGCCAATTTGATGCTTGAGTAGCCAAGGATGGATTATGCTTTGATAACAACTATAAATTAAGGTTCCATATTGATTG
This sequence comes from Bauhinia variegata, assembly GCA_022379115.2. Lineage (NCBI taxonomy): Eukaryota > Viridiplantae > Streptophyta > Magnoliopsida > Fabales > Fabaceae > Bauhinia > Bauhinia variegata. The sequence continues at coordinate 6,714,808 of CM039436.1, forward strand.
TCGATTTCTAGGGATGTGTTAGCTGCTAATTCTTACAATGATTAATTGCTAATGTTTTAAGATGTTTGATAGCATATTCCAACCCAGTTATTGTATTTTTCACTCAGATGGGTTCCAATTCTGAAACCTGAAAACTTGTTTAGAATGATGCATTATGTGACTATAGCATCTTTCCATATAAGAAATCATCATTACCCCAGTTAAAGAGTAACATGCCAAATTTCATTTTAAAAGAATTGCTATATTTCCTCTATTAGCACTGCTTCTGCATTTCCAGAAATTTTGGATTATACATACCGTCCAATGTAATCTTTCTATTGTATGATTGTTTTTACTGCTATTAGCCAAAAAGTGTAATGGCATTTTCTTTTTCTATTGCTGGAAAAAACTCCTGGCATTTCATTAATTTTTGACTAAAAACTATCATTACAACCTGACACTGCACCAATTGTCTTTTCCACATCTGGTAAACTTGCTTCAATACGCACGCCTTCTCCACCAACAGCAGGCCCCCATGAGAAAGGACCTGCGCTCAAATCAATAAATGCCCATCTGGCACAAAATACCAATAGATGTTAAAAAAAGAAAAAATCATATGAACACATCTCAGCATTGCCATGAAAACAGACATTGTACCTGTCCTTTCCAATCCATGTGTCTGTGAGACATTCTGCATGAAGACCACTTAAGTTCCCAGATTTTAGTTCCCTCTCAAAAAGCAGCTTAAGATCTTCATTACTTCCCTTCAATAACTTAAAGTACAAAGAAAAATGAAGAAGTTCAGATGAAAGACGGGGATCAGAATAGCCTTTTTATTAATGCCACACTTCTTTATTTCATATAGAATATATACCTGTAAAGCTTTAGCCTGAATTATATCAGCTGTGTCTTTTCCTTGATACAACCTCTCAAAATTATTCAGTGCATCCAACCAATTACTGTACCATTCCACCTGAAGTTTTATAATTGTACCAAAACAGCAAATACTTCTCATGAAGTTAGACCACCAAAGCAGAAGTGAAGAGCAAGCCATGAAATCCAGAAAAGACATTAAAGGCCAAAAACTAAATGAAACGAAGTCAAGCTCTTCCTAAGGTTTATCCATATTGAGTTACTTCAGTAAAAAAAAGAATTTATTAGAAGACAAAAGTACACAAAAGAAAAATGAGGACAACACATCTTCCTATGACTGCCAAAGTCACGTATGATTCTGCCCAATTTTGTATATGTCACAAGAATTATATATGTTGATCTCTTATCTAATCATTCACAAATAAATTTAGTATAAACTAAGAAAATTTATTTGAAATTCCTCCAACATATATCTCATATACATGCAAATGAAAAACTTCTTCCTCTCTTATTCACTCCCTATTTCTGTCAGCATCATCCATATACATAAAAAATTCATTGAGCACTTCTCATGCAGAATAAGTGCTCAACCGAAAGTAGTCCAACGAAAATGGGGCCTTTAACTAAGCCACAATCAAATACAATATGATTTTCCGGAGATAACAATGATGTCTCACATCATGGGACAGCTTGGAAGCTTTGGAATGTTTTATATGCAGAGAGTTCCACACCCCCCCCCCCCCTCTTATTAAGATCAGATTTTCTCCATCAATTTTACAGGTTTTCGAATGGTTAGAAGAATCATGGTGCTCATGGTTGGAGCACTGCCAAAAATTTCAACCCACGAAGAACAGACACCTCTTGATTTAGTAATGTCAAACACATTTCCAACATTAACACCAACAAGATACCCATACAACATGTGTCAAACACCTCTCAAATAGTGTCCAGCTAAAAAAAAAATGTTAACGGCTCCAACACTTAAGCTGATACCTTAAAATGGCTCGAACACTCGACTCCTCTATCTATCTAATTTTTCTTTTATCTTTTTTCAAAATTAGGCCAAACTCAAAATCACCCAATCTTTAGCCAAAAAATTTTGAGGTTTAGAAATGTAATGCAATCTTCCACTGCCATAAAACCTACAAGACAAAAGAAAGTATTTACCCAAAAAAAAAAGAAGACAAATTAAAAGGTTTTAACCCAAAGTTTTAACTTAACCATAAAACTTAAAAGAAGCTTTCAAAAACGCAATCCTCCACAGTCAAGCACCACACCACTTTTAGGTGAATCTTTGTTTTGGAATCTTTTTGTAAAGACTAAAAAGCCAGTGTTAGCAACATAGACTGATGCCTCTTGATTTTTTTGTGAGGCTCATAATCATAAGAAAAATATAAAACTCAACAAGTAGTTTCAGAAAAGGTAAACGTATAAATCTTGAATCTTAATATATGATTCTTTAGATCTTCTGTCATTGTGCTACATCAAAATTTAATCATATATACATTCATAGCCATGCCCCAATGTCCTATATTTTTCACATAGCCCGTATCTCTGTATAAATTCAACAAGGGTTTAAACCCTGCCATCATTTTCTGGAATAGATGCCTTCTTTGCTTCACTATGGTTGCTGGGACAAGGTTTTTTTAAGGGGCTTTTCGTCAATAAATATACAGAGGGAACAGAGAACTCATTTGAACTAACTGTTTTCATAGGAGAATCTAATCTAATCTGCATCTCAAATTCTTTTTTCTTCATATTTTTTTTTTTAAGAAAAAAATAGCATTAACAATAGATGGAAAGAAATACTTACAATATCGGTGTCTTCAGTTCTCGTCCATGCAAACTTTGTCATTGGATGCTTTACATATAACGGTCGCTGAATCTTATTAAGAGCTGTAAAAGAAATTTTAGAGAAAGAAAAGTGATCCCCCAACAAAAGAAAGACGGAAATGAACAGGGATTTCCATTATCTATCCAGGAAATAACACAAAAGGTACAAAACTTTCATAAAGCAAAGGGCCTATTCAGACTGAGTCCAGAGAGGTTTTGATTATGGAAATCCAAAGAGATTGAGGAAAATTGTATGTTGAATGTCATTTTTTATTGTGAGTTTCTGCTTTCTGAGGATATCTATCTATAAGCAAGTAGTTTTGTAGCAGAGAAGAATTTTATACCAAGGATAGTTTCAGGAATACGTTCTGACTGAGAAATTTTCACTTGCAAACTCTTATCCTGCAAGATAAGGAAGCTGTTAGCGCTGCCATTGCATCCATCAGTACAGAACAGAGAAATCTTCAACAATAAAGGAATTTGTGTACGTAAATTCCATTAAAATAATCAAGCTAAAGAATGCTGATCATAACATGACAGATTTTGAAGGATATACCTCCTTAAGCAAGTCTATTTCAGATTGGGATAAACCTCTCCTGCAACGTTTTGAATAAACACAGAAAGAATATGACCAAATAAACAGCCAATAAAAAATCAATTATTATCAACTATTACACAGAATAAAGAAGACTAAAAATAGGCATAAAGACAATATTAGAAGAAACAATTATGTTCAGGTCCTATTTATTTTACATGTTCAGGTCAAATGATTTCATTTTGTTTTTTTTGGGTTCAAACCAAAAGTAGCAGATTCTTTTGTTGAAACTGTAGATATATGGATATATGCAGCTTCACTTAGTCCAGAGGATTCTATGTTTCTTTTGCTAGAGGACAAGCAAAAGGCAGTGTAACGAAGAACACAGGAAGAATATCAAACAACAAAAAAACAAGAAAAGGATCAGACACAGTAAAGCACCAGTCCACCAGTAATCATTATAATTGGTTTTATGTTTTTGATGAATGTTAACTGTACCCTTAGAATTAGGAACATCTGATATTATCATCTTCTTCTTTTTTTTCCCTCTTTTGTACTACTTTCTTTGATATCTTTATGAATTTATTCTTTTGTCAAATCATAATAATAATAATAATAGTAAAAAGGGTAGAGTTCATGGTAAATGACAAAATTCCACAAAGTACTTACCGATATCCATATTTAGCCCTCTTTGCATCACGCTTGGGATTCAAAACGAAAATGTTGTATGCATTTTCAAGTTGAAGGTATTCAACAAGACTAGAAAAAAGAACATCTATCATGTCCGCATCTACTTGCCAAATGCCACCATCATCATTCCTATAAGAAAGAAGTTTAAAAGCATGAGAAAAAGCAGAAGAAACCTACAAAAGAAGGAAACACAGTTTTACATTTTGAAGACAACATTGAAAGAACAATTATCTCAGTTTTACTGAAATCATAATATCTAATGGAAGAGTCCAAAAAGTTATAACTTACCTGCTGTCAGTTGGATTATCCTTCCGACCAAAAACATTTATGGCATGCTCAAGTAAAGAAGTAACCTTCTCTCCCATTTCTATGGCATGAACAGAAAAACTGCACAAGGGTTTTCACTATCATAACAAGAGATGATAACAATAGTTTTCTCTTTAAAAATAAAAGAGCTTAAAGAAAAATAAGGAAAATCTTTATACTAAAATGCTATATTTTAATGAAACTAAAGGAAAACAATACATGTTTACATTGCATATATATAAAGGAATACATCATATAATACCCTTATGGTTAACAATTAAAAGAGAACAGAGAACAATATTATATATCTTTAAACAAGGTGGACCCACAAAAACAAAAAAGAGATTGCTGAATGAAGTGAATAGACAAGCACAACCAAATTGATAATCAGAACCATTTATGTTGATGTAGCTTAGTCTGTAAGTGATGTATCTAGACAAGAGAGAGAAGCCAAATGAAGTCCATACAAGTGCTTTTTAGAGAAAAAGGATAGCTCAGTCTAGGCAACATCTTCAGTACAAACATCTAGCCTCCAGTATTCAATCTATCCACTTTTCTATTTTATTTATTCATCTGGTCAAAAGTTATATGATGTGACTCCTTCCCTTTCGAACCCAAATCAGTTTGTCAGTCACTCCAAATCAACTAGTGAAATGTATCAAATTAAATTTCTTAAGCTATATAGATGGGATGCTCTAAATAAATATATAGACAGATTAAAAGGAAAAAAGATAGGTTACTTGTAGTTTATGTGACTGACAACAGGAAGGTGGTGCCCTTGCTTTTTATCCATGCTGATTTTGTAATATGGGGTAAGAACTTCTTCACTTTGTTGAATACGTGTATGTTCAAAGATGTGATCAATTTTAGTAAACCAGCGCTCAAGTTCTTCTGGATGAAGCTTGAAATCTGCAAAACACAGAAAGCACTATAGAATCCTAGATGAAATAATAGCAAATAAATGGATCAATTATAACTATGTTGTACCTTGATGGCCTTTTCCTTCAAATCCTATAAATATAAAATTTACAGGAACTGGGAGGTAGATAGAATCAACTTCCAGCAGCTTCAGATAGTTTGCAATATTACCTGAAATACAAATGAAAAAATAAATCATAGAGCTCTATATTGACAGTTTCTACTGGAGAACATATAAAAAATGATTGACAGCCATATAAATTGCTTAAGTGAGTTCGGCTGGATGATTTTTCTGACTGTTATACAGTTTTATTAGAAACCAGCCAGATGCAAACCAAGTAAAACAGCATTGTGCAACAGGAATCTTGTAAGATTCTGCTCTAATCTCTCACTCATTCCCCAAAATGAAGATAAACTCCTTTCTGATGAACCTATTTGGAAGTTGAAAACCCCATCAAAAGTCAAGTCTCTTGATTGACAGCAGTACTTAATGTAAGCTCTAAAATCATTTCTAAGCCATCCCAAACCCTTTAGGATGAAATGGTTTATTGACATGGTATTAGAGCCTTTTTGACCAAGCACTCATAAGAGTGATCTTATTAGGAATCCAGAACCAAAAATACAGAAAATGGGAGTTTATATTCCAGAATACAAGTTCAAAGAGCCATACATTCAAGAATCTGAGGAAAAGCTCCTCCAAGGAGAAGACTGCTTGCCTAAGGCGTATTGCCTTCAAAATACAAAATGACCAGACTGATTTCCGCACACTCAACCCTCTCCCTATCATCAATCTTGCTACAGCACTCCCTGTACAAAACCAAACTCCCACAACTCAGCCATTCAACCAACTCTAGGGACCCATTCTCTTTTCCCTCACCTCAACTTCTAACTCTTGGCCCTCATTTGGTTGTAACACTACCCCCTCCTTGAGTTCAGCCTTGTCCTCAGGGCTGGAAATGGAAAATCTGGTTGCAGACACCTGTTCTTCTAAATTCAAATCAGAATTTGGTCAGCCAGTTAAAAATTCCACAGTCACAACAAGGGAAGATACATCTACTTTCTTGGTAAGATGACAATGCATGGCATACTCGTATGCAAGATATCCAATTATCCTTGCTGCAAATTTGTATGCGTGGGTCTTCTTACTGTAATATCCAATTATCCAGCAGCCCTACCAATTTGTTCAGAACCCAAAACCAAAGGTACAGAAAAGGAGAGCTTATATTCTAGAATCCAAGCTCAAAGAGCTTTACATTCAAGAATCCCAGAGCAGAAGATCCTTTAAGGAGAGGACTCCTTGCCTAAGGTGTGTCGCCTTCAAAATACCAAAAGGTAAGACTACTCTTTCACACAATCACCACCCTCCTTATATTCAACCTTGCAACAGTACCTACTGTACACAATCCCCCAAATACATAACCACTTCCCCCAATTCAGCAACTTACCAACTTTCCCACTCTTAGGTCCTTTCTCTAACTGGGTCATACCAGATCCCTATTGTCCCCATCATCTTAATTAAATTAAATTTTCAGCACAAAATATGAATAGGCCTGTGCTTCGTAGTTGGTCATATAACAGTTTGATAAAACTTCCCTTTAAGCATTGTAGGTACTTTGCATTCACAAGTAAAGCCTAATGCTTTTCTCTATTTTAACCATCCAACTTGTATCATGTGTGTAACATCTACATCAATTTCCACATCCCAAGTCCATGGAAATTCATCTTAGGTATATCCCTCCTCCTTTACCCCTCTTACCCTATCTGTTCATGATGGCTCTTGTTTTCTGTTTGCAAGGACCACTAGATAAGGGCTTCGTTTTCTGATTTAAATCCTCATCTTTATCAGCTTTCACCCCTTGCATCAACCCCATGTTTCTAGTTTGTAAGCCTTACAATATTCCTGCATTTCTTGAAATGTTCACACTTTAGGACTATTAATGATAGAGACACCACTTGTCAAGCCTTATTACTGGAATCTTAGTTCTTTTCTTCTATTCTCTGCAATATAAGGTTAAGTTCCTTGTAATTTTTTTGGTTCTTACACTTGTTGGTCTTTCTTTCAGTATTTCATTTGGAACCCCACTGCCCAAGACTTCCTTCCTAAGTCTTTAGGGGAGATTAAGACTCCATCCAAGCTGATGACTTTTGTCTGGGCAGCATCACTAAATTGAATGAATACAAATGATTAGAAATAGTCAAAACTTCTTCCTAATTTTTGTATAATGTTTTAGAGTAGTTTGGAGACAAATAGTCAAGTTTTATTACAGTGATCACAAGGTTTATTGGCAGCTTGGAAATCAGCTATTCAAATTTTTAATGAGCAGTTGATTTATTCTACCTCCATTTCTTGTAGAAGAGAAAACAAACCCAGGATTCACACAGATTAACAGAATTACTAAAATGTCCCTAAACTTGGATAGACAAAGTCATTGACCAAATTAAGGTAGAACGCTCATCAGTGGGCATGTGCCAAACCAATCCTTGAGAGTTCGATTTTGCTTTTGCATGCCCTTTGTAGGACTTTAAAGGCTGTATGCCAGTGCCCTTAATTAACAATTTAAAATCAACATTTTCTAATGAAAAATGAAAAGCATCTATATATGTTTTAGATAGAAGATTATGACAGAGAAAGGAGGGATATAGGGAATATGGATGACAAGGAATTCTTAACACACAGAATAACAGCACAATAACAGAGAAATAAACTAAAACGGCACATAAAACAAATCTGCTCTCCAATCTCTCTGCATAGTAATCAAAGCCTTAATAAAAGGAAATAGAATTAACAGTGGGAAAGAACCATTGAATATTCAAAGAAGGATAAGGTAGTTGCTGAATAACAATTCAGAAGAACAAAACACGAATGAAACAAGAATATTGAAGTGAGGCTGTCCAGTATATCTGCATATCTGTAAGAGAAACTCCCTTAAAAAGACCATGGGAACAACACTGGAGAGAAAAGCTACATACACAATCCTATCCCATATGGCCATAGCAGATGGAAAGCCAAAGAAGAACACTTCTAATTGCAAGCATTCCACTCCAAAGAGACAGTCCAATGAATTGCATAAACCGCACACCACAAAATCAACAAAGAAATCGTTTACACTTTAATTAATTAAATTAATTCTCTAACTCCAATCAACCAAGAATCTCATTAAAACTTAAAAATCCAGCATTGTAAGAATTAAGTGAGTATAGCACATTCTGCCCCTTCTATGAAAAATGTTTGAAGCAGAGGAGAAGTTCTAAACCTACATAAGTTCATGAGCATCATAATTAGTTGGTAAGATGGCAACATGTTCATAAGAATGATAATTACTTAGATGGAAAACTGAAATGGAAACAGTTAGCAAACAATAACAAACACCCATTTACAAGAAACCAATAAGTACATAAAAGATTTTTAAGATATCAAATCACAAATTTAAACAGATCAATCAACAAAATATACGAAAAGTGAATGGTGTGCTAAATGCATCTTCCTTTTTTTTGTGGCTGAGAAATGCATCTTCCTTGTTATTGGACCAACTCTTGATCATCCCACCAATACATCGAATACAGAGCTCCCCCCACTACTGCAACACTACATCTGTCCCAAGGAGAAGCTATTGCTATTTATTCCATAACAATGTCTATCTAAGTGCCTCAACCAAATCAGTTGCACCCCTTTAGAGGAAAAGGCACTTTAACTATAATATTTGCCAAGAATTCAGAAAATAGATTTTGTGACTTTGTGCATTTACCCCCAGTCTTTTCTTTTTCCTTCCATTTTATAATCTAAAAATAACTAATCAATAAGTTATAGATTACCCTGCATCTCTTTCATTGCATAGAGGGCATACCATAACATTAGCACTACCCACTACAAGAAACAAAGAAACTTTAAAAACAATTTTGAAAAATAAATATATCACCTGCAATGGTGTAATTGCGCAAGCTTACTTTGCTATGGCTTGAAGATTGTAAATCCTCGAAATCTGAAGAAATACATTAAGGAAAATCAAAAGAAGCCACATTGAATAATCATAATTTGTATTTTTGCTTAAAGACAATAAAGTACACATACCACCACGAATAACATCCTCACTCCAAAATCGACTCTTCTCCTTGAGATTAAAGAGTGAGAAGACAGATGATCTGCCTCTTTTACGAGTCTCAGCAGGTGATCCACGTGTGCCAACAGCAAAGAGCTGACAAAAATCACAATAAACAACATGGAATGAGTTTCTTTCTTCTCAGAGACAATAGCTTATACAATGGATAATAAAAGATTTTATTCTTGCCATGCTACATCCACCTAAAAAAACGAGTTTAAACTACCCTCCCAAATACCCTAAAATCTTTCATGAACAAAAAGTGGCAGAGTTAATTAGAGACTGCACTGACTGTACTTGAAACCGGTAACCCAGTTGTGAAGTAGGGTATAATTACTAATTTAATCCAAGTAATGATTTAAATTCTTGAAGTTTGCACCTCCTTTCTATCCCTTTCTTCCTCAGTCTCACCATCTCTCTCTAAATATTCATCACCTTCTTGGGGTCTAATATCTGACATTAGCTAGAAAATGGCAATGCTCTCATATGGGTCTCGCAAGACATCATTCGAACAATCCAACACTATTAGCTGTAGAAAAGGAAAATTTTACCATTTATTTAGCAACTAACACCATACATGGTTCTGTTTGATTAGATGACACTAAAAGTCAAACAATTAGTCAACTCACACCCAAGAGCATTGCATGTTTACTTTCAGCGGAAAATTAACTAATCAGCATACACATAATTTGAAGGACAAGCAAAACAAGAAACTTTGTTTTAAGGAGAGAAAAAATAGTGGAAATGATGTCCTTTGAAAATTATAGAAATTTCACTAACCATGATGATGATTAAAGTAGCTAACGCTAGGTTCCACCGCCTGGGTCTCCCAAATATCTGATTACTTCTCGTCGCCATTGCCGACACACCCTGCCGGTGGTAGTTATCACTAGAAACAACGATCGGAATCTAGCAACCGATAGCTTTACTTGACGCTAAACGAGTCGCCGAGGCTGACCAGGAGAGTCACAGAGAGAGCAAGCTCAGAGTGAGACAGAGAGGAAGAGATGGTGGTCTTCTTCGAAACGAAGACGACGGAGGGTGGAAATCGACGCCTTCAAACGATGTCGTTTTATTCAAGCATTAAATGTAAGATTTTTTTTTTTTTATTTTCTTTTCTGTTTACGGCCAAGAAATTGAGAATGCAGAATAACATTATTTTTGGGACTTAATTAACATATTCATTATTTTTAATTAACATATACTCTCAACTAATTTTAAAAAATAAAAAGTTTTAACATAACTTATGGAAATGATTGTAAAATTTTAAAAAAAAAACGATCTTAGAGATCTATTTCAGATTCAAATAATTCTTTAAAATTATTTTTTAAAAATTTTATATTTAACGAATCTTTATTATCGTTTGTGTCATAAATTGACTCAAACAATTAAAAATATATCATAAGAGTTAACTAAATAATTTTAAAAATCTAAAATGGTTATTAAATAAAAAATAAGGGTATATTAATTAACTCTTCTCTTTTATTGTGAGAGTTGAAATTTTTTATCATAACAAATATTTATGCATAATAATACTAATACTTATAAAATTGATTAAATTATTTCTTTTAAAGGGAATTTTAAATTATTTTTTAAACGTCATGTTTTGAGATTAGAATTAAACTCAAATATCTTAATAATTTAATAACAATGTTGAATAATATCAACTCAACTAAATAATAATTTAACTAATAATTTTTTGAAAATAATTTAGAACGAATACACCTATTTTTTTTAAATTATTTCTTTAACTGTATATTCAAGCACAAAATTTAAGCTAAACAAACATATTGTATGAGAGCTTCTCACATAAGATTCTTTCATATAAGTGTTTACACAAACTGGTTACCCAAAGAAAACCTTAGTAAATCATAGTCATTATATTATATAACCTTTTTAAGATTATTTGATATGGGTTACAGTTAATTTTGTGGTTATACAATGTAGGTTATTTTTTCAAAGTATGATTATAACCAATGAAGTACATAGCATTAGGATATACATTTTAATTTAATAAACATAGCACGTTATTGCTTCACATAATGACACATAACTAAGTAAATTAGAAATCAGAAGACCATTTTACTTAAAACATTAGACATTTTTATCAAACTTTCAAAACCAAACAGTAATTTTTTTCCTTAAAAAAATCAATTACTTTGTGCACTTATAAAAAAAATTATTTTTTATTTATTCGTTAATTTTTAAAAAAATCTTTATATTTTAAACTAATTTCTATCTTAAACGAAGTTATCTAAACTTTGTCGTCGACAATCTCAGGGGAAAAGTAAAATTACTAAAAAGTCCTCAATTCCAATATCATTTAAGGCATAAAAATCAGTAAAAATTTCTGTCCCATTTACATCTTTCAAGGAAATCCAAGACCATTCAAGCATAGATTTTTGTACTGCAAATCCAACAGAAATTAGCAGCAGGATAGACTGATAACTTAAGGATCAGTTTTGAGCTTGCATGCATAATATGCATCAGTTAGTAGATGGAGGCTTCAAGACTTGGGCTTCTTTAGTGCACCCGTACTTGATGGCTCACTTTTTCTCTTAATTCCCAGAAAGTGCTCTACCTGAAAAGATAGGACATAATTTTAACAATGTGAAAATGCAGAAATTATGAACTAAATGCCATAAAAGCAGAGTCAAACAGCCATTCAGTGTTTTGGAAGGTACAGCAAAATTACTTGATTCCTTGAAAGACCTTTTACTCTAAACTTTAGAATCCTTCTAGAACATAAGTAATTTTCCTGATATTATTCAAGGACTAAAAGAAGAATCTTGGACACACCCAATTGAAACAATTCATATAAACATAAAATTCTCATGTCAGGTTCATGAAACTTTAGCTCAGTCAGCTGCCGACTAGAAAAATTTGGCTCAGTCGGTGAATGAAGGAAAACGAACTAGATATGAACATAGATCATTTTTCAAAAAGAGAAGCGCTGCAGCTACCACAAACAAGATAATGTGAGATTTCTCCTGGCCTAGTTTGGTCAGTGAGGTAAATATCAAAACCATGGAAGAAACTACCTGGTGAGATCAAAGGCATTCCTAAGGATGATCCATGGAGATTAAGCTTACCCATGAACAAGGTTTATGCATGAAGGTAAGGAGTGGAAAGAAACTAGAATGTGATGGAAAACAAGGGATGCAAATTCTTAGCTTTGTTACAGGACTTCAGATGAGTTGATGAAAATTCTAAAATTTTGCACCAGATATCTAAATTCAACCCAGATTCTTCAGATTTCAAAGCAACTAACTCATCTCTTTCTAAATTGGGTATAATTCTGTGTTTATATTCTATTACAATGTTTGAAATATGATTCTCCACTTGCATGTTACTTGTTCTAATTCAATGCATGTTAACTTGCTTCTCAGTTGCAGAGAAATTGTCTGTGTTAATGTCTTGCATGTGCCTCTTTATGGGAAGTGAGACAAACTCTTTTAGCTGGCTAACTGTTCAAAAGTAGTATGGAGTATAGATGGGAAATTTACATGACTTGGGCTGTTTTTATTGAATGTGTCCACAATGTACTTGTTAGGTTTGTGTCCGTATAAAATTTTATTGCAAGTATTAACTTACCTTTCGATCGCCAAGCATGGGTGTCAAGCCCCCAGGAAGATCTTTCTCAACAGTAGCAAAACCACTTTTTGGGTCACTGGTTTGCCTGTAATAAAAAAATGCATAAAACATAAGCATACAACTGAACGACCCAAACAAAAAACAAAAGGAGAAAATAGGTAAAATGAGGAAGCTACTAAGACCAACGATGCAGAATTCATTATTTAAATTTCTCAGAGATCTTTAAAAGCCTACAAATGTCGCCATATATATTCTAAATTAAGTGGCATCTACCCTTGAGCATGTAGGAAGGAAAAAAAAATAGTGGGATAAAGCTCCAATCCAGAATACATATGGAGTTCAGTATTATTTCATAGCATATACTAATTACCAAGATCAATGGAATTATCAGTATGCTTCTCATTCACTATATGGAATTCAGCAAGCAGAGAAATAACAAGGACACATGGACTGAAATCACAAGATAAGGACATACCATTTAGGAACATTAAGAAGAAATCCTATCAGGCAGAACCTGATGGAGACGTATGTACAAGCATTAGACAAAGACCCCTACAACTTATTCCTACCCTTTCCTCACATTTTTAGATGCTTGATTGTAGTACATGAACATATGCACCCACCTACGTGAAGAACACCCTCTTGACTCTAAAATGTAAGCATGAGAGCAGATGAACATACAACGCTTTAGAGTTCCAAAATGAAATTGTGTAATCTTAGTATGCTACCCTTGCTGCTCTAACTTTTATCCACCATATCACAATGAAATATGCTTGTTCTTTCATTCACAAGTAAATCAAATTTCTTTTCATATAAAACAAGTTCAGCAATATTAATAATTTAAAAAGTAAAGCTAAAAGCATACCCTGGTTTAACATGACCAGTGAGGACAAGATAGGGTGTCTTCAAACGAGCTTGGGCTTCCCTCATCCTCTCCACTGACTGGGATGGTGTATCTGAACTCTTCATCTGCTTCATCTTCAACTCTTCTAGATATTGTTTCATTCTTTTCTCTTGCTTCATTTTTCCTGGTCCTTTACCATGAAACTTATGAGAAATCATCCGAAAGGCTTCCTTAGGAGTCAACTGGTAACAAGAAAGGGAAAAAAAATCAATCAAGGAGACATGAAGATTTGTCGCAATTTAGAACACTGAAATTTGGAAATATAACAAACTTCAATAGAAAATGCATTACAGATAGTTCCAATTAAATGATTAAGCACAAATCAAGTATTACAACATGAAGCTATCTGTTTCACGATAAAAGCATCTGAGTATGCATACATGCATAACATGTTTTGAGCATGTTGGTTGATTCTTAATTCTTTTACATCAAGTCAAAACATAAACAGATCACTTTTGCTCGGGGGGCTACTTTTGGGAGAAAACACACCTTATGCAGAAAAATATCTATAGAGCAAATATAACAATACCATGAGATAGGGAAGAATTGCATCTAAAAACAACAATCTTTGTCTCTTCCATAAACAAAAATCACATTTCCATGCAACAATTATTTCTTCAAAAATCACTTAGTATTTTATCCATGCACCTATTTTTCCATTGATAATAAATATCTAAACTAGATGAAAATGTTAGGCCAATCCAGCAAGGTGATACTGGGCATGAGCAGAATGAAATCCCAAGACCCTGAAAAGTTTGTTAGAAAGAAGAAGGGTGTTCCAGAGTAGGCAATTAGTTATGGGATCCACCACGTAAGAGTGAAGATCTGGAGGTTGTTACAGGCAGCAGCTGTGGGTATGAGGAGGATATTCTGTTAGCTGTGAGCAGAGAGGTGAGGCTCTTTGTAAGGGGCTATGTCCTGTGTAGTGCTGGGAATTCTGGTGTTGTGTTATTCTCTTTTCTGCTATCATATCCCTTTGGGTGATTATCTTCTATTGATTCGAATAACATTGAGTAGTGTATTCTCCATGTCTGTGTTTCTATTCTGTGCGCACCAAATAAGTATAAAGATATGAAGATTTTCCCCATTTATGAATTCATAGGTCACATAGATGGACTTAGAACTAGTTACTTGTAGACCAATGGTCCCACTATATAGAAGAGGGGGAGGCTACTAACTTAAAGCTAACAATCACATTAACAGTTTAGCACAGATTGTTATCAGCTCACTAACTGTATTAACTATTGTGCCATCATATCAATCAAAAAATTTAATAAAAGGGGCAAGAAAAAGAGGGGTGGGGGGGGGGGGGAATGTGGCAGGAATCCTGACAGATATTTTGTATCACATAAACACCCCATCTTTCTTTCACATTTTACACCTAGTTACACATTCAAAATGTTCTTTCTTTAGGTGAAATGCATGCAAAATGATGATAAACCATACCATACAAATAAGAATATAATGCTATACTAGGAACTAGTATGGTTAACAAAAGTGATAAATAGCATGGAATACTTACAATTCTTCCAAATTCATCTGTCCTCTCTATACGAATCTCCTTTTTATTTTGAGCGTTCTTTGATTCATCATCATCTACAATCCCAATCAACTTGCTTTTCTTCTTATCCATGTTTCTGCCACCCCACTCAATGCTTTCTTTAAGTGTTCCTCGCTCCTTAAGCAGCTTTAATGCACCTGATAATCCTTTACCCACGGCAGCTTCATGGATAGTTTCATCAGGAACTGCCTCCTCCTTGTCTTCTGCTTCTGGTTGTTCATCTTCACTAGTCTCTTTAACCTCAGTCCATCCACCAACCTCGTCACTCTTTTCTTCATCAGGAGCATTTGGCTCTTCATCTTCTTGCATGAAAACATCTTCACTTTCTGGCTTACGTGCTTCTGAAAAATCAGAAACCAACATGCCTTACTTAGTCCTCTTCATCTATGCCTACTTAAAAGCTTACCAATGATAATTAGAAACTAATTGCTTCAGTGCACTACCAAACTTGATCAAATGGCAGAATGTCTATGTTAAAGAAAGACTTTATCATATTTACATAATTAATGTGCCATCATTATAAAAGTGGATAACAAGGACACGGGATGTGAAAAAGAGAAAACCAGTAAGTTAACAAAAAAGTGCTAAAAGAAATAACGGAAGCATTCCAAGTTTCCAACTATCCTATAAGGCTATACGAAAACAGTCAATGCTTCTTTTAGATCAAACACAAAACTTAGGTGCTATCTAACCAGAAAATATTGGAAGGACCAAGAAAATGAGAAGAGTGAATATGATTCAATCTTACATTCAACCAGGAAAACTAAAGCTTCATAGTTCAAAAGGATGATGAAGCATGCAAACTTATTTGTATTAAAAATTTGTAACTGGGAAACTACCTTCATCAATTTGGAGACCCCAAACAAATTCTTCCATCTCTGTGAATACCACCTTGTTTTCTCGTGGCTCTCCAGCAGTCTGATTTTGGGGATCTACAATTTCACTACTAGGATTTGAGGTGGCAAGCAATGCAATTGCGTGGGCACCAGATGGCACTTCTTCCTCCTGCTTTTTCAAAGCTAATCTTCTTGCTCTCTCTAAGGATTTCCGAAGATCCTCATCATCATCTGCAAAAACTGGATATTCGTCTTCCTCCGTTTTGACAACAGTAGTTTGTTCTAGACGCAATAATTTGGAGGCTTCATCTGCTTTAGCATATGCAGCCTGGTAAGCCTTATTTCTCAATTCAGCCTCTGACCTTTTCTGCTCCTCTTTGATGGCCTGCCTTGTTGCATCATTCCGAGAACCAAGATCACCAGCACCCAATCCTGCAGAGACAGCTTCAGCTTCAAGGGCATTGATATCCAGCTTCTCTTTCTTTCGCAAGGACTTTTTCTTCTTGGGCTTCTTAAACTGAAGCATTTCTTCTTGTGTATAATAATCTGATGAAACCTTTCCAGATGAGTTTAGATCTTCAAATTTATTTGTGGAGGTACCCATTATCCTTTTCCTCAGCTGACACAAGGAAGAATAAAGATGCCCTTTAGAAAATTACAATCAATGCCACAAAAACATAGGAGAGTGGATGTCAAAACTAAACAACAAAATTATAGGAGGAAAAACATAATAGAAATAGACGATACACAAAACAAAGTGAACAATGATATAAGAAAAATCTCCCAATCAAGTATTGGACGCACATAACCCTAAACAAATTGGAGGTCCTTCTCTAATTGCTCGCAAAACATTGCATATGGGACATATGGGAAAAAGGCTAACCTCTTCCAGTTTCTTCTCTGCTTCACCTGAGATTCTTCCCCTTTCATCCAAAGCAAAACCCTGAATGCAAGAATCAGAATAATATAAGCATTGGCAACAACTACCTTGCTTAACATCTGCTCCATTAAAATGCAAGAGAATTGAAAAAGCAGCAAACCTCTTCAGCAGCTGGATCATCATACTGTGGTAGTATTTTCTTCTCCGATGCAGGGTCATCATTGAACCTGAAATTGGGTCACACAATTTTTGTTAAATTATTATCAATTTCTTTTTAGTTTCTGATGTTTCTGTTATATTGTGGATGATAGTAAAGATCCTCTTACATATCATCGTATACACCAGTTTTCTTTTTTGAAGCCTTGTATGCCTCATCTCGCTGTTTCTGTTCCCCAATTTCCACATTCTCAAGCATATCAACCTCTGCCACGTCAGAACAAAAAGCTCTGTTACACAAAGATGTGTGTCATTTACAGACTTCAACCTGAAATAGTAGAAGTGCACTAAGCATGTTGTACCTTCATTGATATCACCACCAGCAAGTATGGGCTGATCTTTGATCGTCAGAACCACTGTCCCACCTTCCATTACTTTGTCAAGCCCATGAAGAACTTTAACGCCAGCCAGATTATCTGCCAAAAGATATTCAACATAAGTATATTCAACCTACTAGATTATCAACAAGCAAACATAATGTTAAGATGCTCATACAAATAAACGATATGTCATGACTCACAAGGCCAATACATGGCTTTCAGCAGACTGAATTTATAGGGCTCGGCCAATCAATTTGAAGAGATTATGATAGAACACCAAGTTGAGTTAAAAGATTGACACACAAATTATACAGCAATGCAGCAAGATGCTGTCCCAGAGTTCCAAGAACACCTACAGAGAATAAACTCTGTCCAACTTTACAAGTTATGACACAGGACACACTTGAATAGATTTTACTTGACCAGTCTATTCCTTATATTCCTGACTTACAGAATAACTGCCACGACACAACCTATGACTGCTTACACATACACAAGTAACTGTTACACACATATAATAACTGCCTATCTGCTATCTAAAGTCCACGGATCAACTCACAGCCGCAAGTCAGCCAGCAAAGGATGATTACAATGAATATGACATGCAGGGAGGGAAAGAAACAATTTCATTATTACGTGTAACATTCCATTCTTATTAAGCACATTATGAACTATCTTCTACTTTACCCCATCCTTATAACTCCAATCTTCCTAATCTTCATCCGTCAATCTTTCTCAACACTCTTAGAAACTCTACAAAACTCATTTCAAAAATATCCCTTTGACAACTAAGCCTAGTCGGGAAATTTTCATTTAAACATATTTTAACTTTCAAATATGGATATTATAAAGAAAAAATTTAAAAAAAAAACCTCCTTCATTTGAGTTCATGAACACTTCTCTCACACCATTTTCAGGAAAAGAAGATGATTTCATAGAACAGACAAAATACTATCTTCAGGTCCTAAGTCAACTTCCAAAATGATGATAAGACCATTGAAATGCCAAAAGCTTCCATCCGTTAAAAGTTATCATTAATGCCGCAATCAAAAAGTCATATACTCAGAAAGATTGAAACAAAAGAAGCTGCAAGGAAGAAAAAAAGAAAGAAGGAAAGAAATTTACCAGCACTGCGGTGGGCTGTATCCTCCTCTTCACTTTCCTCTAGAGCAACGTTGTCCTATGAAAAATTAATGCCAGTATTGTATTGTATATATATAGCAAGGAATCAACAGTTTATTGTGGAAAAAACTGAAGCTATAGGGAAAAGGAAGAAGATAAAGGGAAGGGAGGAACCTGCTCCTCAAAATTCTTTGAGAGCTGCTTTGCTTTCTCCTTTTCAGCATTCTTTTTCTCCCCAATCTTGCGACTTCTATTAACCCATGCTAAAATCTCAGAAGCACCTTCAGATTGTTTGTTTAACCTTGCTTCTTTCATCCTATTCAAAATTAAAATGATTAGAAAAAGATTATTGCAATGAAATAACCAGTATTCATACCCCCCTAACCATAGAAATATTCTGTTTAGACCATAACAAGAAGTTCAAAAACCACTGAAAAAGAGAGTGCATATGACTCAGTTAATCATTATAAAATTGAATTAGAATAGACCAACTAATAGAATTGGGAGATTTAACGGGCCTGGAATCAGATGCACTTACTTCAAGATGCGCCCTTCAAGTTCTCCAGCCATTAAATTTTCTGAGGCCTCACCATTTTGTTCACCCTTTTCACCATTCTCATAATCTTCCTCATCACGGGTACTTTTTTTGCTTACTCTTTCTTCTTTCTCTGCCTCCCTCTCCTTCTCTCTAATCTTATCATTCCCCTTGTCCCCTGCATCTCTATAATAGCTTTCCCTCTCCTTTTCTCTGTCTCTATGCTTCTCTTTCTCTCTACCCTTTTCCCTGCTCTTCTCCTTGCCCCTATCCTTCAGCTTTTCCTTCTCTCTTCCTTTATCACTCTCTCTCTTCTTGTACTTGTTGTCTCGGTCATAATCATACTCTCTTTTGTCCCTCAATTTGCTGTCTTTGCTTCTATGCTCCTTATCTTCGCCATGGCTGCTCTTCTTCCTCTCCTTGTCCTTGCTGCTTCGGTGATGCTTGGAAGATTTTTCAGACTCCAAATCCCTCACTGGGGAATCATCATCGTTTTGATAATCTCTACCCGATTCCAGCCATTCCATCTCGTTGTAAAAAACAAACTGCAAATAAGAAAAATGAAATAAAAATCTCAACTTCAAAAGCCCTCAATTATTGTTTGTCGAATTGAGATACGAGCACTGGGAATAACCACAAGACTTTGAAAGGGGCAGACTGGAGTTGTCTCAATGCCGCTGTCTACAGAGCTATAAGAAACACACGAAAACAGAAATTGGGGAAACTCTAGTTTACCCTACTCCTACAATTACAATTAATTATAAATCATTGCATTAGACCAACTCTCTTGGGCCCATTGCTTCTATCTGATTGGTACATAGTGTTTCCACCGATATAACCAATTGAGCTGGAGAGAGAGAAAAAAATCCATATGATTCTCAGTCCAAATAAATATGCATCGAAATTCAGATGCCACAAGCATGCAGGATAAGAATGGCAGCCATTGAAGAACATTGAGAATGAAAAAAAATAAAATTCATCAAGAAGCCTAACCAAGAAACTAGAGCAGATCGAGACCTATAAACAAAAAAAGAAAATCAATCAAAAATAACCCAAAGTGATTGAAGAACCAAAGGAAAAAAAAAGAAGCAAGAACAGGGAGGGATTAACAGAGGAGGAAAGCTTCGATGGGGACCAAAAATCCGAGACAGAGCAGAGAGGGTAAGAGAAAGTCCTAGGGTTTGATGGGGAGAGACAAATAACGAAAACTATTTCAACCCTCTCTTTCTAATCAGGAAATGAGCTTTGCTAGATATGCATTATAGAGATAGAAGTAACAACTAACTGGTTAAGAATCACAAGGAAGAAGAAGAACTGTGGTTCTGGAGGTCTTCGTTTACCTCTGCGTCCTAGTTCTTCACCAATTTCCCCAAACCCAGCAATTCGAGCCTAGAAAGTTGAAATCGGCAGAGCAGCTTCGTCTTCCTCACTAAGGACGAGGGAGACAGAAACGGGGAAATCAAATCAAGCCCTATCGATTCTACGAAAGGAAAAAAGATGGTCAAATTTGAGTTTCTCATTTGCCCCTTGCTAATTTATTAATATTAAATTTTCTCTTATTTATTTCATTCTCTTTTTTATGTTAATTTTTTATAATACATTTGAGTTAATGTTCCTTTTTTTAAAAAAATATTAAAATAAAACAAACTAAATATTAAAATTATAAATTTTAAGCCTTAAACACTAAATATAAATTTTAAAATATTTTAAGTTTAAAATTTTAAAGTGTAAAATTTATAATTTTAGGATTTAATTTTTAAAAATTAGAACTTAAAATTCAAAGTTTGGTGTTTAGAATTTAAATATATATATATATATATATATATATATATATATATATATATATATATATATATATATATATATATATATATATATATATATATATTTAGAATTTAAATATATATATATATATATATATATATATATATATATATAAAGTATTACCTTAAAGGTGTTATAGAAAATTAGTAAAAAGAGAGAGAGAATAAAATAAATTTAAAAATATAATATTAATTATTTATAATTAATAGAAATAATTTTTAAAATATTAATACAAAATGATGTAGTTAATAAATTTTAACATGTAGATTGATGCATAGGGTAGAAAATTTTATATAAATTATACTTATAAAAAATTAATTTTATTAATTATAATTTTAAAAGTTTTAAGTAGCATGTAAGCATCCCCACTACGAAATGGAAATTTTTTATTCTATTTAAGAAATCATTTTACAATTTAAACATCATTAATGTTAAATCTAGACCAATAATTAAAAAAATAATTTAAATCAAAATAATTATGAATGTGATAAATTCATTTAATATAATTTTAAAAGTTTTTAAGTATATGTAAGCGTCCCCACAGGCAAGCGGAAATTTTTTATCATACAAGAGAGAAATCATTTTACAATTTAAACATCATTAATATTTAAATCAAAATGAATAGTTACAAAAGTATAATTTAAATAAAAATAATCATAAATATAATTAATCCATTTAAAACCATAAATATATTCTCTTATTTCTTATAAAAAGAATTATTCATCCATCAAATAAAAATGTCCCCTTTTTATTAACTAGTTTATGTTTGATTTTTTGTATTTTTATCAAAACCCAAAAAAAAATGATTTTAGGCTTGTTCTATAAGAAATTTTATGGTGAGAAAATTATGCTCCAATCTGAAAAAGTTTTTGGGTTCAACGAGGATTAACAAAGAGAACTACAGTTACTTAAAGGATTAAGATTAGCTCAAACTTTCTATTTATCAAATGTAAGATCTTATCTTATTTCACTCGACCAACTTATAGAGTCATTTTAGGCCTTGTTTGATTAAATTTTTAATTTTTAGCTTTGAAAATTTTAAAAAAATATAACTATTGTCAAATTTTTAATTTTATTGAAAACATGATCATCTACAATGCTGCAGTGCCCCAACTATACTTCTGTCCACCTGAGGATCTGAGAGTGAAGTTCCTTCTGTAGCTGACAAAATTTGAGAGGAAACCATTGGTGTAGGCATTGGCTTGGCATTCTCCAAACCAGTTTTGCATGATAAGTCCTGAATATACTTGGTTTGGGACAAATGAATGTAAGAACTAGTACAGTGTGCTTCTATGCCCAAGAATGTAAGGAGCCCAAATCCTTTAGTGAGAATTTAGCATGAAGAGCAGTAATCAGTTTCTGCAACATATTATTATTGGAACCTGTAACAATAATGTCATCCACACATATACTAAAAGATAAACAATCTGTCCCATTGAAAAACACAAACGGAGATGTATTAGAAATAGTGCACTTGAATCCCCAAGAAAGCAATGTAAACTTGAGCTTGTGAAACATAAAGGGCCTTCTTTAGTCTGCATACATGATGAGGAAATTGAGTGCTTTCAAAGCCTGTGGCTTGTCTCAAATAGACTTCTTCCTCCAACTCACTATTTAGGAAGGCATTATTCACGTCGAGCTGCCTTATATGCCAAACTTTTGCCAAGGCGATTCTTAGTACAACTCTGATAGATGCAGGCTTCACCACTAGACTAAATGTCTCAAAGAAATTCACATAATATGGACCAAGAGTAAAAAGCTCAACTCACGGTTGTATAAAAAAAAGTCGTGGCCTAGCCTAATACCCACAAGGCAAGACACAATTACGATAAAAACTTCCATCGCCAAAATACTATGAATAAGCAGTGTCATTAATAAGGTGAGTATTTAAGAAATACTGAAAGAGTTCATGATATTTAATTATTATTCCATAAATACCCATATACTGACTTGAGCGTCAGAGTCTTAGCATCCGACCAACTCTTTCTCTTCTTGAAGGTAACCCACAATTTACTTAGAAGCCCAGGATTTAACCAACCCCGTTCAAGGCTCAACCCATTGTTCCTTGGTTGACCTATCAACACCACATCATGGCTTGTATTTGGTTTGAAAAACCCATTTACACCCAACTATGTTTTTATCTTTTGGAGGTGGAACTAATTCCCTTGTCTTGTTTCTGTCTAAGGCCTCTAATTCTAATTTCATGGCTTCAACCCACTGAGGAAATTTTACTTCTTGCTTAAATGTCATTGGGTCACCCAAAGAAGTTGAAGCATGAACTGCAAATACTTTAGGCTTAAAAATCCCATTTTTACTTCTAGTCCTCATTGGATGAGTAGGAATAAGAGGCTGAGGTGAAGGGGTTGGTTGAGATTGAATTGCAAATTCACCTCCAAAATCACTTTGTATAGCTTTAATTTTGCAATTGAATTGCCTATCCACATATTAGATAAATTGTTGAAAAACCACCAGAGTTTCACTTTTAGAACGACATGGGAAAATCCAAGTAGTCATTAATAAGAAATAGAAAATAACAACATCCATTTACTGAAGAACAGTTGGGGGAACCCCACAGATCTGCATGAACCAAATCAAATGCATTTATTGCTTAGCAGACTTTAGAGTAGTAAGATCTGTATGCAGAATAGAAAGTGGCTTACCATTACCAACCACCACTTTTTCTTCACCAGCGAATGGATTGTGCAGAGACAAATTTGCAAGATCAAATGTGACATGATGAGTAGCTCCAGAATCTAGAAACCATGGAGTTTCTCCAAGGGTGCTTGAGCAGCCATTAACGCCACTGCTTAGGTTGAAAATCTTCATTAAATCAGTGCCAGCAAGCAGCAGCAGTATGCCCTATCTTTAGACAAATCTGACATTGAGGTTTTCCTTTAGAACCTCTACCAAGTCTAGAACGATTGCCCTTGCCTGCAGTGTGAATTGGAACTGAGAGAATTCATTTAAGACATATTGGAATTAGCCTTCTTTTTGCCTTTTGGGAGCAAGATTGAGTCGAACTCTGTTCTCCCATCGGAGGCTCTTCAGATACCATGTGATAACAGCAACAGAAGTTTCAATGGTGAAAGGGGTCTTGACAGAGAAAAGGAGAGTTTCGAGAAGAGGAATGAGAGAATTGAATATTCTTTATTTCTGAATTGATAATCTGATCTTACACAGATGAGTGCCTTTTATACATAAGAGAGCTTTGCATCATAAGCTTACTATACGACTGACCACACACATGGAAACTTTACAACAATTTCTAAGTATATGATAGATTGAATTTATTCTCAACTAGTGTTACAACTACAAAGTATGTTGGTTAAAAGTTTTTACAAAAAAATAATTTACGAGAAGTAACAATATTGGTATTGTTATATCAAAATATTTTTTAATAAATCCAATACACTAAAAAAATTATCCTAAATAAAAGTGTTTGTTGTATAAAAATGAAGAAAAGAAAGAGAAGAACTTTGAAGAGTATGAGCAATATGATATACACAACTTTCTTCTACTTGTGTCCAAGTCTGAGATCTTTTTTTTTTTTTTTATAGACTTTTGAAATATGACAATTAGAAGAAAATTATTTATTTTTATCTCCTTTTCTTACTTGAACATCTCTTATAATCTTATATTTAATAACCTTTTCTTTGTTGGTGTCTAAAGTTTTTATTTTCCTTTTTCCTTGTAGCTATTTCTCCTTGTGTGATAATTGGCCCTTGATGGGCGTTGACCTTCAGTTCTCTTGTCCACTAGATATAGAAATCCGGATGTGCTGCAGTTGGGCCTTTGCAGTCGGCCCCTGCAATCACGATCGGACGGCTGTCATCAATTCTCAACTGCCCCCTCTCTATCTCGTAAGTGAGATGTAAGAATGTTTTTTCTACTGTTTGCTTTCTGCTGTCTTGTAACAGCATGAGTAAAGCCTTAGCAAATTTTTTTGGCCTAAGATTTACTTTTCACCTTTTCTTTTTTATTAACTTGTAAAGTACAAACAAGCTCTTAGCAAGTTTTAGGCCTCATGGACTTGGGCTTTCAACTCTCTTTTTGTCCATTGGTCTAAAAGACACATATGGGCTTCAAGATGTCTATTGCTTACTCAACTAAACTACAAGTATTAACCTCCTCATAAAATAAATTACATCACCTCTCTCTCTCATAAGATCTTACACAAATAAGTTATTTACAAACTTTAGTGCTTAACTAGATTAGGTTTGCCCAACAAAGTCTAAATTTTGAATTGTTACACATTTAGTAGCAAATGATACTTGAAGGAAACTAAGTTCAGCTATTACATTCCACAGTGTGCCTTATATGCTACACGTCTCACCTTTTTTAACTAGTATTCTTTAGCTTATAATCCAAAACAATAATATTTTGGTAATATGTATTGAAATAATAGTAAAAAAGTAAAAACTTAAAATTTTTACTTTTTTTTTTTTAGGTATTTTGGCTCAATCAAATCATTCTTGGTTCTGTATAGCAGAAAAATTACTCTTAACAAAATAAAAAAAAAAATGTTATATTGTTCGGTTTGCTGTTTGCTTTAAATATTAGTGAAGTGAAAGTTTACTGTTTGTTCTTTGAAAGTAATATGATTTCACTATGTTCATTTTGTTGCTAATTAAATGAAGACAATTATAAAGAAAATGAGACATCACCCGAGATGATTGAAAAAGGAATTGTACAAGAATTGGTGGGAAAAGCTACCTGAATACAGCATAAGTGGCTAATTCAATTAAATTACTAATAAATATTACTGTTAGCAGTAAAAAGTATATTAATTCGAGTTTAAATTTATATATATATAAATATTTTTAAGTCTTTTAATTAATTTAAATTAAATTAATTATGAATAAAAAAATTTAATAATATATTTATATCACGCAGATATAAGTGATAAAATAAATCAATTAAATTAAATATTTTTGTTAGGTGAAAATAAAACATGATATTGTCAGTACTATGTTGGACTATCAATAGATGGTCACGTGAAAGATCTTATTGAAGAGTGAAGCTCTGTTGACTCCTCAATGAACTGTTGTCACGTGACCGTTCGTATGTTTCCTAGGTTTTATTTTTTAAATGCATGCCATGCTCTCCATATGTGTCAGAAATATCAACAACTCTGTTAAACTATTATTTATTTTATAAAAATATAATTAAGTAATTTTAAAAAATTATATTTTTATAATATCGTTATTAAATATTTTATTTATTAACTCAAATACATTAAAAAATTATTAAAATAAAATTTTAATAATATCTTTAAGAAATATCGTTAACTATTTTTTAAATAAAAATATATTTTTAAATATAAAATTTTTAAACTAATATCTTATTATTTTAAATGAACGAAGTATCATAAATCATCTAAATAGAAGTGGCCCAAATTAATTCGCATTTGCGAGTTAGTTTTAAGATAAAAAGAAAAGTATACTTAAGCATTTTATTCATAAATTGCTTTGTTACTATGCCCATATATATTAGCTTGTAAAGTTTTGGTTTGTTCATCTAGACGATGATGAGAATATCACTCAGTATACCAATTGAAATCTTAGTAATTAATAAAAATAATCATTAATTATAAAAAATTATAATATTTTAAATTAGATAAAACGAATATTCATATTTTTTTTAAAAATAATAATAAATTTATTAAAATATTTTTTGTTTATATAAAATATTTACTTTTATTCTATTGTTAAAATATAAAAATTTATTTTATTTAATTTAAAATATAAATTTTTTTAAAATTAACAATAATATAAAAAATATTTCTTAATTAATAAATGTTAAGTAGCGTGGGAATGACACTTTTTCCCACATACCCCACATGCATTTGTAATTTCATACCTTTGGAAACTGGGACAGTGCTAGCTATTGTAAAGAAACCTATCGCGGTAATTTAAACTTAGCCAATGGACAGTTTGTCAAGATTTTGAATAATGTGGGAGTGGCGCTCTTCTCCATACTTTTAATTGATATTATAAAGACTTAAAAAGGAAATACTATTTGAAGACACTCCTTTTTAATATATATGTGGGTTAAGTATGTTGATTTTTGAATTTATATGTATATAAAAAATATTTTTAAAATATTTTATTTTTTTGAAATTTTGAATTATTTTAAATTAAATTAATTATAAATTAAAAATTGTGATAATATATGTATGACACATAAATATTAATGATAAAATAAAAATTAATTAAACTAAATGTTAATTGAACACAGTACAACATGACGATGGTCACGTGAAATTAAGGTAGTTAGGATAACTTAATATTTTTCTTAATTTTTAAATATTTTTATTTAAATATTGCTTGATTGAATAGATTTAGGAGAACAATTAATAAAATTAGTCGAGAATCAACTCAATTTATTAGTTAATTAAAATTTGAATCTGGTATCGTATTAAGAAAAATAAAATATATCTGGTCAAGGTTTGCCTTTTATAAGTGATACATATTTTTTGATATCACATAGGTTTTTCTGCATATTTACCAACTCAATCTGCCTGTTCAGTCTTCTTTGCCCCCTTTTTTCTCTATCATATTGCTGCTATTATCAAGCTTCCATTTCTTCAATCACCAGTTTCTTCCTTCTAAAGACTTTTGTTTGTTCTGTTTTATTTTGAATCTATAACAGGAAATTCAAAAAAAGTAGAAATTAGAAAATAAAAAAAAAATCCATTTTCTTTTCTTTTCTTTTTCTTCTCTGTTTTTGCTGTTAGCCGTACCCCATTTTGCTTCCAGTACTGTTCAATCACAAATTATCATTGTTCATTTCTGGAATAGATTCAGTCTATTTTGCTCCCTTTTTTTTTTAATAAAAATAAAAAAGTTTCACCTAAATATTCTACTTTGTAATATTGAGACGAGCAATATTTACTCTGTTGCTGGTTCTTATTAAAGGTAATATGACTTTTTTTTTTAATTTTTTCATTTATTGCCTTTTATTTTTAAGTTGTTATAGCATATTTCAATTTTGGTCTTCCATATTTATTGGAATTTTCATTCATATTTAAATAACCTAAGCAAACACTTTTGATTTGAGAGTAAAACTGATAAGATATGGGATAATAGTTATTGGTAGAAGTTTGTGTTTTAAATTTTTAGATTATATATAATTTGTAAGTTTTATTGATATAAATTTTGGATTATATATAAATTGTATAATTTATAATGGTGTTTTGTAGTATTATAGGTTATTTAAATTTATTAGGTTTTTATTTTAAACTTATGGATTATATAATCTATAAATATTACTGACTATTTTAAATTAATTTATAATTATTATTTATAATCCATAATATTATGGATTGGAGGTGGGAGGAAGGGAAAGAGATATAAATGCTTGTAGGAGCAATTTTGTCATTTTGAATTAAAATAAAAAAAATTATTTGTAATAATAAAAGTTCTCAGAGTGATTAAAAAAAAAAAAATGAGACACTTGCCTTAGCTTTTTGTCATAGGCCCCAATTTTTATATATATACATACATTTATGATATATTGATTGTCTTAATTTGAGAACATTTTTTATTAACAGAATAAAAAATGCTCTTGATAAATTTGTGATTTGAAATATGCCTTATTTGATTATATGTACAATATGACTAAAGTCTAAAATAATACAAAATTGGAGGCTAGAGAATGAATAGTCAATGGTGTGAAATTAAATGAAGAGTGAAAAATTATAGGGAGTTCCTACAAAAGAACAAAGAATAAAAAAAAATGATGAGTCTCAAACAATTCTACTGTATCATTGTTATTCCACAATTTTCAATATTAGATAATAATCATTTCTCTTCTCTATATTGGTTGCTCTTACAAAAAAAAAAAAAAAAAAAAAATCTCAAAATTAAAATAACTTAAATCTTCTTTGAGATCTTTATTATAAGATAGCTTTAATGTATTAATCAACTTACTCATTAATAGTTAGATGTTAAAAATATTTATGAAAAAATAATTTTATGTAATGACATAATCTTATAATTTGAGTTAGTATTAAAATTTTTTTATTTTTATTTTATTTATAAAAGTTTGTAAATGAATGATTTTGCATAGCTCATGATTGTTTTAAATGCTTACTTTCCATGAACTTTAAAATAAGATATTATTTTTATCTTTCAAAATTTTTTTAAAATCTAAATTATCTCTTCAATTATATAATGTCTAAATTCAAATCTCTAAAAATTAAAACAAGTTCTTTTGTGCAAGAAGAACTGGGTTCTGCCCGAAATCGTACGTAGTGAAAACATGGGAGAGTTGGAAGATAATTCAAATTTCTTTTGTGCAAACAGCTTCTGGGCATTAGCAATTGGCGGGTCAAATATTGTGGGGTTAAGCATACTAGGAGTTTCAAAGTTTTGGGTATGACTAATTTCATGGATTTCCCCTTTTTACGTGCCATTGACTATGTTCTCTGCTATGAGTTTGTTAACAATTATCTGAGCTTAACGGTGGATGTCAATATAGTCAAATTGATGGGGGGCTCTATCTTGATGGGAAAATTGGTGAATGCTGGAAAAAGAAGTACGCAGGCCAGTTGTTTGATGAAATGCTACAGACAAACTTAACTGTCTTGGAAGATATTGTTTACAGAGCTGATGAACTCAAGAACTTATTTTGAAGTTTTTCAGATTTTAGTATGGTATATAATGCCTCACTCCTTTATTCTTATAGGAGGTATTTTTCCAATTTGTGTTGTGTTCATCGAGCTCTTATGGGCAATTCTTGAATGTAGTACTCATATGACAGTGGTCAAGCTATTAGAGTATGTCCTGGATTTGCTTGTAAGGATAACTAATTATTTCATTAATGCCTATTCCTTTTTGAGAGCTCTTGTTGTGGGATTTCTGGTAGTGATTTACTTTGGACATTCAGTCGTTGCGTTGATCTGTTAGATTTGTTCAGATTTAGATTTCTAGCAGTTACTGTCCAACGGTAGCCATCTCTTAGCCATTAGATAAAGTTGTCACTATAGTTGCAGTCTCATCCAATAATTGATAGGTGGTTACTGCTAGAGATTTGGGTCCGACTTGTTCTTTGGCACAGAGGAGTTTGACACCAAACTTAGCTTTTGTGATACTTCGGAGCCTCATGAATGAAACCATACGTTGTGCCTGCATAATTTTTGAAGCTTTCTCTTCCCCCATCAACCATGCAACTCTTGGTGATAAACCTACCTTGGGATCTGTTTCTGAAGTGCTGTCAAAAAAAAGATTTAGCCACTGTCAAAAATCCTTTTTTGGCATAGTGTTGGTGTCGTTGTTGTTTGTCTCTATGTGAACTTTGTATTACTTAATAGTTACTAAATTTAGAGTAATCCATTTTTTGTCCTTAACATTTATGGCAATGACAAAAAGAGTCCCTCACATTTATATTCTCTTATGACATTTTTTAAAACACTTGAAATTCATCCCTCCATCCAAGTCTATTAGTGTTGGTAGATAGACAAACGTTAATTGATGACATGTGTTGTTATGTCACGCTGGCACCTCACATTTTATTATTCTTATTATTAGTCTTTCACATTTTAAAACTAGACCAAACCGATTTGCCCTCTTCTTTTTTCTTTTCCTCTTTCTATTTCTCTCTCACAGTTTCTTCTCCTTTCTTTGTATGCTCCTCAGCATTTATCAATTTCATAGACTTGGGTAGTGGAGAGGATATGAAGAATGATTGGGTGTAAGAAAACTATTGATAGAGCTTGTGGGTTCTATTTCTCTCTCATGGTTTCACCTTTCTTCTTTGTATGTTCCTCTCTATTAATTTCACAAGTTTTTGTAGTAGAGAGGAAGTGAAAGCTTTTTGGGTGTGTGAAGAGTATTGATAGAGCTCCTAGGTTCATACATTTATACATCTTAAGAGCTTTTATTGCTTCCTCATTATGGCATATGTTGAAATCATCAAATTCCAACGGGCAACATCTTTATTATTTTTATAGCTAAATACTTTGAGAGCCTCTTCAACATCTTGAGAGAAACGCATCAAGCCCCAGCTTAAGCCTAAAATGAGCTAGATTTTGAATTCCCAATTAGTATTTTGTTTTCTTAATTTTAATAAATTTGTTATCAATTATTTCATCATGATTTCCTTTCAATTTTCTGAATTTCCTTTTTCTACTTATTATGTTTTCTATAGTTAGGGAAATATGATGTGATTTCCCTTTTTTATTAGGGTTGCTCTAGGGAAGATTCCTCTATATAAGGCGTCTCATTGTAGTTTTCTAATATTCTAGTTTGCTCTCAAGTTTCTCAAAGAAACTTGTTTTCTTTCTTTTATATTTTCTCGCTACGTCAAAGTAAGTTCTCGCTCAAAAGCTTAATGTCAAGCAGCGGCCCTCATGACAATGATCAAAGGGCTAAGACCTCAGGTCGTCAAGACCCTGGGGTGGCAATGGTGGCTTTAGAGCATAGAGTCGATCACATTGAGAGGCGTTTCAAGGAGATTAAAGGGATCTGTTCAAAGCCATGGTCATGAGTGCCATCAGAAATAGTGAAAATAAAGGGTTTCGCACTGGAGATGAGTTTACTCGTAAGCAACGCATTGTTCGACATATTCCTGATTTTTATAAGTGTAAGAAACAAACCTACATGAGGGAGGAGTGTGATTATTTTGATTCGTAGGTACGTGGGCTGCAAAGACACAAAATGAAGTCTAGTTAGGAACGTGGAATAAAAATCAAGAAATTGAAATGAGAATAATAAGAAGAATGAGAATGAATTATATAATGACAATTCTTTTCGTAACTCATAGAATGGAATGACATTTCATTGTTTGTTATATAGAATTAACGTGTAATGAAAATTAATAATTGATATAAAAGATGATAATATAATTATTATTAAATTAAAATAAACATAATAAAGAAAGATAGATTGAGAAAAAAATACTAATTCTAAGGACCATTGAAGGAGCAATCTCACCTCTCCTAATGGGAACACTCATCATTACTTTAATAGAAAGAATCAAGATTTGATTTAAATACATATCGTGCATAGAATAGAATCATTTGTCTTTGGTCTTTCAGCTCCTAGCCATTCAATTTGTCTCAAATTATTGAGTCACAACATCTTTTCAGAAACCGCGTGGGTCATCAGCTTCATCGAGACGAAGATAAAGTTAATCTAAGGTTAATAGGCCTAAATAAGCATACTATGCTAGATCTTTAGGCCTATTATAATATAATATAATTGGAAAGCTTATCTAAATCACATACGTAGTAACAACCAGGAAAGCCCACTGGACCTACTTTTAGATTTTCCCATGATTTTATGCAGTTGTTTTTTTTTTGTTGATTATTTCCAAGCACATTAAGGTCTGTGACAACTCAATCTTGCTATTGTAGGAGCGGTCGATCGTACAATTTCTTCGGATCTAGGTATGACTATTAGGGCTTCACACAATTTCTTTTCTAATATTGCCGCTTTATAAATTGTATGAATCATGGTCAAAGTGCTATTAAGGTAGCAAACATTGCAATATCTTTTTATGATATTATCAAAGTCGAAGGATATCCATAAAAAAAAAAAAATTGTCTCTTTTTTGGTACTCACATAGTAATAAATCAAAGATCTTTCACCTTTTTTTTTGCAATACTTTGCACATGTAATATGAATCACATATTATGGTGTTTCCCTTCTATGATGAAGGCATGTGTCAATTTTGTTATCATAAACACCACACAAACTTAAGTATAGGCACACATAGTACCTAACCAGAGTTCTTCCAACTCATACATCTTCTCTTGATGTCTAAACTAGGAGAATTCGTTGTCTGACTACAGTTTTTGTGGAATGTGGGGTCGTCCACAATTCAATCCATGTAAATTTTTATATCTTACCTTAAAGGCGACCAATACATTGTTATTTTGTTGTTTATTGGTGAACACATATATCTCATTTTAGCTCGTTCCTCGAGTGCCTAAGACAGTTATTTGTGTGAGAGAATCAACCTAAACCTATACGACATATTGGAGAATGTATACTCATACTCAATTGGAAATGTTTGCTCACAACTTATGCACGTAAAGAGATTTTATACACCCAAAGCAAAATCTTTAGGGACTTTCTTTAGTCAAAATTTGCTATTATCTCTTGCGTAGGAATGCTTTTAATGGTAACATTTTATGCGCTACGCCAAGTGGTACTTTGTGTCAATGTATTCTCTCTTTCCATGATACTCGTAACATTGTGCACACAAAGGCGGAAATTGTCACAATATATCAGTATTGGGTTTAGATTTTCACTTAGAATCCTCAATTATTTCTTTAGAACTTTGCTAGCCTTATTCTCTTGTATCACTACATAACATGTCATGAATGCATGTACAAATAATTTTCTCAAATAAATAACGCATTGTCCACTATTCTTTTCAAATGCTTTCACAATTTTTGACAGGTTTTCATTAAATCTGTCTAGGGTTTGATTTCCACTTGCTTACAATTCTTGTCTTCATGATAAATGTTTAGTTTAGCACACGTCATTTGAATATATCATACTGACGATTATACTAGGGACTTCTCGTTATCAATTCTTCTCAAAATCGTCTTCAGGGTAAAACCTCTTGACTCAATTGCTTATTCTTTTTTGTAAAGGTATTCACGAGTTCACAATTTTGTAGTCTAAAATTTATCAAGAAATTCTCGTTACGCGGCTTTCTTGAGAAAAAAGGAATAAATTTAATTTCATGGAACGATCCCCAAATGATCTTGACTCCAAGAACTTTGCCTCATTCATGACTTTTATTTTGAAACTCAAGGATTTAGACTTTTTCTAGCAAACGACTTATTATCCACAAAAAAAGGATAATTTCATGAATTTCTATTCAAACCACTTGGTGTAAGCACAATAGTTTTTCCTCAATCATTTGAAAATTATGTGATGTTACTACTCAGTTGAACCTCAAAATATCATTGTTGAATGATTGCTCAATAGTTTAAAATTGAAATTACTCCTTTTCTTTTTTATGAAGTCTTGTTTCATGTAAATTTCTTCATCCAGACTACCATTTTTAAAAATGATTTTTCATTCTCTCCAAATTTCATCATTATTGCCAAGGTTAATTCAATTCAACTAAAATCACAA
The DNA here is from genome assembly GCA_022379115.2 of Bauhinia variegata. Taxonomy (NCBI): domain Eukaryota; kingdom Viridiplantae; phylum Streptophyta; class Magnoliopsida; order Fabales; family Fabaceae; genus Bauhinia; species Bauhinia variegata. The sequence continues at coordinate 6,748,925 of CM039436.1, forward strand.
TAGGTACTTTTGTAATCTATCTCCTTTTCATTATTGTGTCATATAAAAGATAAATATTTTCCGGCTATAGTACACACTTTCTAAGAATGTGATGTCCCATACATTAATTTTAGTCAATTATTTCATCCTTGTTTTCACCAAAGACCTTAGATTGTTCAAGTATCATGTAAACATACATTTATTCCCTCATGGAACTTTCTTTCCACATTGATGGGTAATATGATGGATATACATTGTTAATTCTTTTGGACCAGAATTTCTCAAAAAGATTGGTTTGCATTTTAATCCATATTTAATTGGGTATAGATGTGACTAATCTTGTGAGTGTATGGTTAACCTATTGATAAACACTTTTTAGTATTTATTTTTACATTCTTAACTCTTGTATTGCATTTTTGAACATAATTGATAAATTATTTAATGTTTACATCATTGAGGTCTAATTAAAATAAATTGAAACTTATTAATTTTTTTACTTTAAGGTCCAATTTACTATTATGAAATTTTAATTTGTATGATTGGATTTGAGCAACCTCATTTAATGTTGGGTGAACTATTATGTTTTGACTAAAGATTAGAGTAACAAATATCCATGAATTTATAAAAAATAATGGCATAATTGTAAATTTCTTAACTCCAAGGGCAAGATGGGCATTGGCCAATTTTAGTGAAGGGTAATGTAGTAAATTTAGTTCTCCCTCCATCTATTACAAAAGGGAGGCAACTTTCCCCCTTTTTTTTGGACAAAATTAGAGCAGCCCCTCTCCCCTATTCTTCACTTTTTTCCTTCACTTTTCTTAGGTTTTAGATCTCCTTCTTCACCCCCATGGTAACAACTATGGCAATAGAGCTTAGGATGACTTGAAGACCATTGGTTTGGTTCTTGAAACTAGTCACCTTCCATTTATTTGAGTTTTATGAAAGTTATTTCTATTTTCATGGTTCTCTTGCTTGGATTGTGTATGGAGATTTTTTTCAATGATTTTTGTTTGGCCCTTTTGATTATTTTAGGTTTGATCACCCTAAAACTAATTTTTTTACATGATTTTGGTTGGGGTTAGGTTTAGTTCCATTAGCTATATTTTGTGCAATTGCACAGTAAAAATTGTTGAGCTAGGTGCAAGAATTCCAACCTAGTGAGGATCGATTGGATTAATCAATTGGTTAGATTAATTATGAAATTTCAAGCCAATCTAATTAATTGGCATAATTGAATTAGAATCTACCCATAGCTTGAAGATATTGGGAGGCTAGATTGTCACATAAGTTGGTTGCATTATCATCTATCTAATGTTTTATTATATTTCATTTCTTTTTACGTTTTGTATATATTTTATTTTAATTACATTTTATTTTATCTAGTCAAAACTCTCATTTTACATGTATAAATAATTAAGATGTACTCAGTTGATTTTTTTGAGAATTTGAACCGAGTGGAACTTTATTGTGAGACCATATTTTAATTTGAGAGCCACCTAGAGTTGCGGCAATCAGGGGACTTCATCCCCTATCCCGTAGACTAATCTTGTGTTTTAAACCATGTCTAATCATATTTTATTCCTTCTTTATGTCTACTCCTTTTCCTTGTGGAGTATTAGAGATTATTACTATTTAATTATCCCTTTTCTACAGAGTTCTTCGATAAAATATGAAGCTCCATGAAGCACCCTCGTACTTGTAGGACCACATATATTAGAATATGCTAATTAATTGCAATAGAGTTTTTTTTTTTTTTAAATTATTATCTTTTGTCATTTTTTTTTTAAATAGTTTTCTATTTACTTTACCAACTAGACAATGCTTATGTTAGGATATTTTCAATTTCTGAAATTGGATCTAATAGTCTCTCCTTTTGCTAGTTTAATTATCCTACTTTAATTCACACGTCATTGTTTAGCAATACGAATATCCATATCATCTTTCAAGACAAAATTGGAAGTGGTAAAGCAATTGTAAGCAATATTATGATTGAGCTCTTCTAATATGGCAAATTTATTGGAATTTATGTCTAGAACCATTTTGCACACATTCTTCTTAAAAATTCTATCATAGAAAATTAACTAGAAATCTTGATTGTAGCAGGGGATAAATGGGAAATAATTTCTCATTAAATTTTAGACATCTTAAGTACATCACAAAGGATTAAGGTTCTCACTTCACAAATCCAAAACAACAATATTTTAGCAATATGTTTTGAAATAATAGTAAAATAGTAAAAAGTTAATATTTTTACATTTTTTAAGTATTTTAGCTCAATCAAATGATCCCTTGATTCTGTATAGCGGAAAAATTACTCTTAACAAAAAAAAAAAATGTTATATTGTTCGGTTTGCTATCTGCTTTAAATATTAGTGAAGTGGAAAGCTTTCTTTGTAGCTGTTCGCTCTTTGAAAGTAATATAACTTCAATATGTTCATTTTGTTGCAAATTAAATGAAGAAAATTAGAAAGAAGAGGAGATATCACCGGAGGTGAATGAAAAAGGAATTGTAGAAGAGTTGGTGGGAAAAGCTACGTGAATACAACATGAGTGCCTAACAATTACACAAACGAAGTATTGATCTCAGTGGTAAAAAGTTAGAGTCGATTAAATATGTTAACTCGAATTCCAATTTATATATATATAAAAAATATTTTTAAAAGAGTTTTATTTCCTCTAAATATTTCATTTAACACAAATTAAATTAGTTATAAGTAAAAAACTAATAATATATATAAATAAAAAAATAATTAAATTAAATGTTTTTCTGAAAATTATGTTGACTGTCAATAGATGATGACGTGAAATTAGGTAGTTCGGATAACTTGAGATTTTTTTTTTTTAATTTTCAAATCTTTTTATTTAAATATTGCTTGATTGAAGAGATCTAGGAGAACCATTAATAAAATTAGCAGAGAATTAAATTAATTTTTCATCTTAAAATTTGAATCTGGCATCTTATTAAGGAAAATAAAAAAAAATTGAAAAATCTTGTTGAAGAGTGAGGCTCTTATGACTCCTCAATGAACTGTTGTCACATGACCATTCATATGTCTCCCAGATTTTCTGTTTTAAATTAATCCTATGCTCCGAATAAGTCTTAAGTTATCAATTATTCTTTGCGGTTTACATTATAATATATTATTATTATTTTTATACTTTTTAAAAATATAATTAAGTAATTTAAAAAAAATATATTTTTCTCATTGTGCTTTTATTGAATATTTTGTCTCTTGACTCAAATGCATAAAAAATATCAAAACAAGTCTTTAAATAAAGATTTTTTTTTAAAATATCATTAATTATTCTCTAAAATCAAGAAAATGTTATATATTTTTTAAGATGACATTTTTTAAATAATATTTTATAATTTTAAACTAGATTATCATAAATCATTCAAATCAAAAAAGAAAATCATTTTTGGTTTTAACTACTTATCTTTCTATTTTCCACACTTCCTTGGTATCGTTTGCCCTTTCTCGACGTATAGATCTGTATTCAACACTTAAATTATTATTAATTAACAGTTAGATGTTTTAATGCTTTCGTTAATCTACAATTTCTGTACTAAGCAAAAAGTGTTTGTTTAATACTGTTAATGGAAAAATAAGCTCAAGTCTTTAGCTATAGATGCAGCACTAAACGAAAACCGTAATAATGCAAGGAAATTAACTAAATATATCTGATGAAATTATATTATTGATTGCTCCAAAATGCCTATGGTAGCAAGCCAAAATAGTAAAAGATTCGACGCTATAATTGGCTTCAAAATAAGGAACGGATTCCAAAAAAACTTGCATAAAATTTTAGCAATATAGAAGTGGCCCAAGTTAATACATGTGTTTGAGAGTGTTTGCAAGTTAGATTTAGAATGAAAAGGAAAACCCAACAGACATTGATTCTAGGAGTTAAGATAATTTAAGTATGTGATTCGAGTTTGAGTCTATATATATAAAAAAAAAGATCTTTAAGAGAGCTTTATCTCTATTTAGGTTTTCTATTTAGCTTAAATCAAATTAGTTGTGAGTTGAAGAATTTGATAATATGTTCGTGTTGCATAAATACCGATCAAAGATTAAAAAAAGAATAAAAAGGAACATATATTTGAGCATTCCATCTTATCAATAAATTGCTCTGCTACTACGCTCATATATGTCTGCTGTAAAGTTTTGGTTTGTTCATCTAAATGATGATGAAAATATCACTCAGTATACGAAGAGAAATCATAGTAATTGATAAATGTTAAGGAGCGTGGGAATGGCACTTTTCCCACATACTCCGTAATTTCATACCTTTAGAATTGTGGCAGACAGTGTGTCAAGATTTTGAATGATGTGAAAGTAGCGCTCTTCACGGTATTTTTTATTGATATTGTAAAGACTTTGAAAAAGAAGTGTTTTTACTTAAAGACACTCTTTTAACGAAAGTGGATGTTTAAAATAATACATTTTTCCACATACCACGTAAGCATTTGTAATTTCATACTTTTGGAATTGGGGCCGATAGAGTGTCAAGACTTTGAATAATTTGAAAATGGCACTCTTCACAGCATTTTGAAGAATGGGGGAGTGGCGCCACTCCATATTTTTAATTGAAATTGTGAAGATTTTGAAAGAGAAAAAAAGAAGAAGTACTTTTACTTAAAGATACTCCTTTAATGAAAGTATATATTTAAAATTACCCGTTGGTTGGTAGCACATTAAGCACTTCTCATAAATATATTAATTTGTCTTTTTTTTATTTGACATTTGTTAGTACACGTATATCTGGCCAAGGTTTGCCTTTTATAAGTGGTATATATGTCGATATCACATAGTTTCTTCTGCATATTTGCCAACTCATTCTGACCTATTCAGTCTTCATCGCGCTCCTTTTTTCTCTGTCATATTGCTACTGTCTGTAACTCATTAAGCTTCCATTTCTTCAATCACTATTTTCTTCTGGATAATCATCCACTCCTCTGCTTTTTAAAGACTTTCGTTTGCTCTGTTTTATCTTGAAATCTCTAACAGTAAATCCAAAAAAAGAAGAAATTAGAAAACCCCCCCCAAAAAAAAAAAAAACTCATTTCCTTTTCTTATTCTTCTTTGTTTTTGCTGTTGTCCGTACCCATTTTGCTTCCGGTACTGTTCAGTCATAAATTATCATTGTTCATTTCTGGAATAGGTTCAGTCTATTTTGCTCTTTTTTTTTTTTAAAAAAAAAAAATTCTAAAAAAAAAGGTTCCACCTGAATATTCTACGTAGTGTTAAAGGTTCGAACAATTGAGACGAGCAAGATTTATTCTGCTGCTGCTCCTTATTAAAGGTAATATGACTTTTTTATTTTTATTTATTCATTCATTGCCTTCTATTTTTAAGTTGTTATAGCATACTTCAATTTTGGTCTTCCATATTTATTGGAATTTTCACAAGCTGTTGAGGCAGCATAATATATCATCTTTAGCATTCATATTTAAGTAGCCTACTAAGTGTATATACCTAAGCAAACCCTTTTGATTTGAGAGTAAAACTGATAGGATATGGGATAATAGTTATTCGTACTAGTGGATAAGTTACATTTAAGCATTAGTATTGTTATTAGTAGTATTAGATTTAAGTGGGCTCATGAATGTAAGTAATAGTCCGCAGTCATTTTATTTGTACAACTTAGCATTAGTGGCACTATGCTTTAGTTGTAGGATACATTTTTTTTAATATAAATTTGTTACAATGGAATAGAATGACATAAAAGTTAGTATTCAAATGTTATTTTCATCATCCTTTCCTTCTCTTATTTTCTTAGGAGATCTGTTCTTTTCTCAAAGAACAAACTATCATTTGGTGCTTTTGTTGATAAAGCAAGCCTCCAAAACCAAATTGATCTGCACGTAGTCTTTTGTTGGACATTGAAGAACCAAACATGGGCTAAGGAGGAACTCCTAGAAACAGTTTGATCACAGCAACTCGGGCCAGGTTAGGGTCGGGGAGGCCACAAGGCAAGGGTAATTTCTTTTATAACTCCAAAAGTTCTATGATAATTATAAATTTTTTTAAATGATAAAATTACCTTTCTAACTATTTAAACCCTTTTCTCCTTTCTCTTACCTCAAACTTTTATAGGTTTTCGGATTATTGCATAATTTTTAATGATATTTTATAATGCTGTGTATTATAAATAATATATAATTTAACAAGTTTGTGTTTTAAATTTCTAAATTATATATAATTTGTAAGTATTGCTGATATATAATTTTTGGATTATATATTATCTATAAGTATTGTATAATATGTAACGATGTTTTGTAGGGTTATGGATTATTTAAATTTATTAGATTTGTATTTTAAATTTATGTATTATATGTACTCCATAAATATCAATGAATATTTTGGATATAATCTATAATTGTTATTTATAATCCATAATATTACGGATTGGGGGTGGGAGAAAGGGAAATGGATATAAATGTTTGCAGAGACAATTTTGTCATTTTGAGTGAGTATATAAAAGTTTGGGGTTAAAATAGAAATTCTGAGAGTAATAAAAGAAATGCCACAAGAAAAGTGAGATACTTGCCTTGGCCTCACTTTTGTCTTAGGCCCCAATTTTTATGTACATACATACACTTGTGATATATTAATTGTCCTAATTTGAGAACATTTTTTATTAATAGAATAAAAACTGCTCTTGATAAATTTATGATTTGAAATATCCCTTATTTGATTATATGTATAATATGACCAAAGTCAAAAAAATACAAAATAGGAGGCTAGAGAATGAGTAGTCAATGGTGTGAAATTAAGTGAAGAGAGAAAAATTACAGGGGAGTTCCCACAAAAGAACAAAGAGTAAAAATAAAATAAAATGAAGTCTCAAAAAATACATAATTGTTATTCCACAATTTTCAATATTAGATAATAATCATTTCTCTTCTAAGACTCTAATTTTTCATTTTACAGTATTTCAATTTCTTCTCTTGAAACTTTCTTAACTCTCTCCTTAATCTATTCTTTCTTCTCCTTTCAGCCTTTATTATTTGTTTAAGTGAACTCTCAAAGTGAATTTTTAATCATCTTTATTTATTTTTGCAACTGAATGTGTTGGAAGAATTCTTAACAAAGGAAATTAGAAACTATACAAAAAAAAATATATTAATATCCTTTTTCCAAATGTATGCATTATTTATAGAATATTACTAACAGTATCTATATTGGTTGCTATTACAAAAAAAAAAAAAAATTCAAAACTAAAATTACTTAAATCTTCTTTTCAGATTTTTATTATAAGGCAGTTTGAATTTGTCAATCATATTATTTGTTGATATTGAAATGTTAAAAATACTTATGAAAAATAGTTTTATATAATAATGTATTCTCTAATATTAAAAAGTTTGCATTCACTTATTTTTTATGTCAAAAATAAATTATAAAACTCTCCCATGTTTTCACTACGTACGATTTCCAGCAGAACCCAGTCCTTCCTGCTCCCAATGCCAAAACTATATAACCACATACCAACTTGCAAACCGAAGTGGATAAACCAGTGCTCACAGTGGCATGTCTTCAAAACTACCCTGTGACGTGGAACATAGAGGAATACACCAGATTGTGATTGAGCCTTCATAGAGAAGAAAGTGTGCATTTGAGTGAACTTTGTTCAGCGAAAGTTTGCAGTTGTGGAGCTGTTGGTGGTGGCTAGGATGAATTCTGTGAATTGGGATTGCACAGAGAATGATGGACTGGAGGCAGTGTGGTTTTCATTTGAGATGGAAACAGAGTCCAGAAATGGTCTCAGTAGTGACTGGGTCCCCTGTGGAAGGTTATAGTTGACTTAGTTGTTGAAAATCCATATGAAATTTGATCTTCCACAAAAGATGTTACAAACTATGGTCCCGCGATCAAAACACATTAATGAATTCTTGCAATGATGATAACCAGCGTGAACTTCATCACAAGTCTCTAATCTAAGTCCATCCTCTATTTAATATTTTATATAGAACATCTAAAAATTAAAATGTGTTCAAATTTAACCCTTGGTATTTAGATAAAGAACTTATCTTTTAACATATTTTAATTTTTAGAGGTATTATTTTAGACATTACATAAGTGAAGAAGTAATCTAGATTTTAATAATTCTTGAAGGAGAAAAATAATATTTTACTCTAGAGTTCACCAAAAGTAAATATTCAAAGCTGTCATAAACATATGCAAAATCAATCATTTACAAAGTTTCATAATAAAAATATTTTTAACATGTTTTTTTTGTCATAGAGAGGACATGGATGTGAATTTTAATATTAGCTCAAGCTCTAAGGTTACGCTATTACACAAAACCACTTTCTCGTAAATATTTTTTTGAAAGATATTGTTTATAGAGCTGATGAACTCCAGAACTTATTTTGAAGTTTTTCAGCTTTTAGCATGGTATATAATGCCTGACTCCTTTATTCTTATAGGAGGTATTTTTCCAATTTGTGTTGTGTTCATCCAGCTCTTATGGGCAATTCTTGAATGTGGTACTCATATGACAGCGGTCAAGCTATTAGAATGTCTTGGACTTGCTTGAAGGGATAACTAATTATTTCATTAATGCCTATTCTTTTTTAAGAGCTCTTGTGGGATTTCTGGTAGTGATTTACTTTGAACATTCAGTCGTTGTCCCGATCTATTAGACTTGTTCGGATTTGAATCTACAACAGTTATTGCCCAACAGTAGCCATCTCTCGCCAGTTGATGAAGTTGTCAATCTAGTTATAATCTGATTGAATGACTAAGAATTAGTTACTGTTGGAGATCCAGGTCCGACTTGTTCTTTGGCACAGAGGAGTTTCACAACAAACTTAGCTTTTGTGATACTTTGGAGCCTCATGAGTGAAACCATACGTTGTGCTGCATAGTTTTTGAAGCTTTCTCTTCCCCATCAACCATGCAACTCTTGGTGATAAACCTACCTTGGGATCACTGAATTGGATCAAGAAAGGCTTGGATTTACACTTATCTTTATTTTTCCAAACTGATCATGTTACATCAAAGTCTGTTGTTTGGCTTTCAGCTTATGCATTTTCTAACATACACCTTGAGGACAAGGGTAAAGGGGGAAGGAATAATAGGATATGGGATAGTAGTTATTGGTGGTAGTGGGTAAGTTAGATTTAAGTGGGTTCATGAATGTATTTAATAGTGAATAGTTATTTTATTTGCATACCTTAGCATTAGTAGCACTATCCCTTAGCTGTAGGATATTTTGTATAAATTTGTTACTATGGAATAGAATGGCAGAGAAGTCAGTATTGGAATTTTATTTTCACTGTACCTTTCCCTCTCTTATTTTCTTAGAAGATCTGTTCTTATCTCGAATTGAGAACACCCTTTTATACGTATCAAAAACCTCTTCTTTTCAGTAACTCCTCAACATGTTGAAATCCCAACTAAGCAACAAAGGCCATTCATTCTCTTATACCACAAACGACATTATCTATAATGTATAATTACTTACAAAGGTTTCTCTCAATCTAAAAAATTCGTCCATTGCAGTGTTTTCTGAATTTTCTACCACAAAGTAAATTTTACTTATAATGTTGAACAATATTTTTCAGGCAAATATACAAAGGTGCAAGAGAGAGCCTGAGCAAGAATGGAGTTTGTTTCTGTACTTATTGAAAAGTTATTGGAATACACTGTGGCACCAATTACAAGGCAGGTGGGCTATGTGATATTTTACCCCAGTAACGTTAAGGAGCTAAAGGAGGCAGCTCAAGCACTCCAGCGTACGAGAGAACGTGTGCAACATGAAGTTGATGCTGCCATGAGGAATGGGGAACTAATTGAAGGAGATGTCAAGAAGTGGCTAGAAGAGGTGGATGAGATCACTATGAAGTTTAATGGGCTCAACAACGATGAACGCCATGCAAACACAGGTTGTTCTACCAGATCCTTTCCAAACTTGTGCTTCAGGCATAAATTGAGCAGACAATCGAAGAAGATAAAGGTGGTAATAGTAGAAACCAACGCAAGAGGAAACTTTGATGGAGTTTCTTATCGAGAAGTTCCAAAATCCACGAATGAACCGGGAGAACCTATAATGGACTCACAACTTGGAGTGAGGGTGTCAGCAGAAAACGACATAATGAAAGCACTGGAAAATCCTAAGGTACAGACAATCGGGGTATATGGTTTGCCTGGTGTGGGTAAGACCACTCTAGTAAAAGCTGTAGCTGGGAACGCTCAAAAGCAAAGGCTTTTTGATGTGGTGATCTTGGCAAATGTCACACGGAATCCAAATCTTGAAAATATTCAACTTGAAATTGCTGAAACGCTGGGGCTCAAATTTGAAGAGCAAAGCTTAATTGGAAGAACACGTCGATTACGTGATAGATTAAATCTGAAACATGAAAGAATTCTTATAATCTTGGATGATATTTGGTGAGAGCTCAATATGGATGAGATCGGAATTCCTCGTGTGCACCAGGGCTTGAAGATCTTAATGACTTCCAGAAGTCGAGAGGTATTATTTGACCAAATGAATACTCATGTCAACATCTTGTTAGAAGTTCTCCCAAGGGTGGAAGCTTGGAAGTTATTTAAGGATAAAGCCCAATTTGATGAATCTGCTGTAAGTGGTGAATTTTTGTCGATAGCTGCTCAGGTTGTTGAAGAATGTGCGGGCTTGCCAGTGGCCATTGTGACTGTTGCAAGTGCACTAAGAAACAAGAGTTTGTTAGAGTGGAAGGACGCCTTGAGACAACTACAAAATCCTTCTCTAACAAATACTTCAGGTGCACAGAATGAAATATACAAATGTATTGAGGTGAGTTATGATATGTTGGAAAATGAGCTCCTAAGGTCAATTTTTTTACTCTGGAGTGATGCAATCGAATTCTTTGATTATGGATTTGTTCAACATCTCTGTTGGCCTTGGTTTGTTTAAAGGCATCTATAACTTGGAAGAGGCTCGAAATAGTCTTTATACATGCATTCGTAAACTAAAAGACTCATATCTATTGCTTGATGGTTATTCTCCGAAGCGTTTTAATATGCATGATGTTGTCCAAGATGTAGCCATTTTCCTAGCATCCGCGGAGCATCATTTTTTTATTAAAAGATATGCAAGGTTAGAAGAATGGCCTGAAAGAGATCAGCTGACAAGTTGCAAAACAATCATTTTAAATCGTAGTGACATTGATGAGCTTCCTAAAGGGTTAGACGGTCCAAATCTAACATTTTTCCATCTAAATAATAAAAAACCTTTCTTGGACATTGCAGATGACTTTTTTAAAGGAATGTCTGAGCTGAAAGTATTGAATTTGGCTGGAGAGACACTCGATTCCTTGCCTTCATCAATCAATCTCTTATGCAACCTCCGCGCTTTGTGTCTTAATTTATATGTGTTGGGAGACTTGGGGATAATTGGAGAATTGAAGGGTTTAAAAGTTCTCACCCTCAGCTCTGAGATGACGCAATTGCCACCCGAACTGTGCCAACTGAATCAGCTACAATTACTGGACTTGAGGGGCTGCTGCAATCTTGTATTGATCCCACCAAATCTCTTATCTAGTTTGACAAAATTACAGGAGCTGTACTTGGCAACTCATATTTACTCAAGTTCTATTCAGTGGCATGTTAATGATCCAAACTACAAGCAAAAGAGTATGAAACATTGTGGGAAAGAAGTCTTTGATGGTGCTTCTGATCCAAACAATCAAGAAAGTAAAGCTAGTCTTGGGGAATTGAATAATTTGGCTCGCTTGACAACCTTAGAAACACGTATTTTCGATGAAAAAATGTTGCCAAAGGACCTTGTATTTGAAAGGTTGCGAAGTTACAAAATAATCATTGGAAGTGAACCAAACTTGTCATCTGAGTATGAAACGTCAAGGATGTTGAAACTTGACCTAAATACCAGCATTCATTCATGGCATAATGTCAAAAGATTGCTAGACAGTGTGGAGGACTTACATTTGTACCATTTGAAAGGTGCTGAAAATGTTGTTCCTGGAACCAATGAAGGAGGCATGCTTCAACTAAAATATCTTCATCTTCATTTCAGTGATGAAATCCAGACCATTGTTGACTTATCAAGGTGGAATCTTGTTGACGATATATTCCCCAACATGGAGTCGTTGGTTATCGATTACTGCACAAACTTAGAAGAAATATGCAATGGCTCTTTGACAGGAGGGTCCTTTTCAAGACTAAAAGTTATCAAGGTGGCAAATTGTGTTAAAATGAAGAGCCTCTTCTCTGTTTCCTCTTTTAGAGGTCGTCCGCACTGCAATATGTTAGAGGAGACAAATGAAAATGCAGAGAGCATGCTTCAGTTTACTGAGCTGCAAAGTTTAATGCTGATAGGCATGCCTGAACTAATTAGCTTCTGGCTTGAAGACAAGAGAGATTGTAGTGCTCAGGGAAAGCAGTTGCTGTCAACTGATGTGGATGGAGAAATGGTTACAGAGGACAATATTCCTCACACTCCTATCACACTTTTCAATAATAAGGTATGCTTATCAATTTTCAGATCATTTGAATTCAAACCTCACTCAAATTCAGTGATATAAGAAGATTTTCGAGTAAAAAGATACTGAAATACTACTATTATGGAGAAGAATATAGAAAAACAGATACATTTGTCTTTGATGACAAAGGGGGTAAACCATAAAAGAATTAAAAATTATTTATTTTAGCACTTTAAAACCATTTTGAATTTCTTACCAAAATTCTTTTTAGGTTATGCTTCCAAACTTGGAGGAGATGATTATTAGCTATGTGGTTAAGTTGAATACAATATGGCATTGGCAGCAACGACTTTGTCCAAAGTCATTTGACAAGCTAAGAAAGCTGGAGATTGAAAATTGCCGGAAACTCGTGATCATATTTCCATCTCACATTGGAAGCAGCATAAACAGCCTTGAGACATTGTTGATTACAAATTGTGAATCTCTAGAGCATGTATTTGAAGAAACACACAGTGAAATTAGTGGTGTACCAGCTAGTGTGTTATGCTTTCCAAATTTGCAGCAGGTGCATGTTCAAAGATGTGAAAGGTTAAAATATTTGTTTCCAGCATCTGTGGCAAACACTCTTGGCAAACTCCAGAGGCTTAAAATAGAGAATTGTTCAAAGATAGAAGAGATAGTCATAAAAGAAGACAATGCCAGTCCTTCCAGCGAAGTGGTATATTCTTATCCTTCTCCTAAGGATTTCACACATGTATAGTAAAATTAAAATTTTAAGCTGAAGGCATGAAGGTTTAGGGATGTCAGAGCTGAGGTTATTGGGCATATTTACTCTCCTAGTTATCATTTTAAACTACTTTTAACTTAATACTCAAAGTGCCCTTGATTTACTCTAAACTCATCACTATTAGGTCCTCATTCAATGACTTGTGTAACTCTCATGCCTCATTTGGTATGAATCATAAAATCATGAGAAAAATAATTTTTCTACCCTTCACACGATTGCCAATTCTTAAAAGGACTCTAATGTTTCAAATTAGATAAAATAAACCCTCACATTTTAAGCGACGAACAAAAGTGGACTTTATTGACATAGTTTTTGTTTATATAAAAAGTTAATTATTGTTCATAGTTTAAAATATTAGAGTTCACTTTATTACATTTAAAACGTGAGGATCATTTTTGGAATTAGCAATAGTGTGAAAAGACAATTTTTTTTTTCTCCAAAATCACAATGGGAATAATAGTAGAAATGAAATGGAGTGGCTTTTCTATTCTATATTTTGGTAGCTCATTGAATACAATAATTTCCATTCCGATATTTACACAATTCATCACAACACACCGATGGTGGAAGCACCTCTCTTTTTCCATAGCAACTGGAAAACTAAATCATTTTAGGAATAATAGGCTGAATATCTAACCCATTTAATCATAGTTTTATGACGCTTTCTTTGGTGCCTGCATTCATCTTTAAATGTCATGTTGCTAGGTTGCCATTTTTGTGGTCTGTATTCTATTGAAATTGGTATGACCATGCTATTTTCTCATTTTGCATCACTAAGATATTTTATTTATTTATTTTTTTACAATTATACTTCTATCATTTCATAATTTATATATTATTTTAGTTTTTTGTAGAATATTTTTTATTTTTCTAGCCAACTGGGTATTGTTTTGTTGGTTATGTTTCCAAACTTGGAGGAGATGACAATTATCCATGCAGATAAGTTGAAAACAATATCGGATTGGAAGCAACATGTTGCTTCAAATTCCTTTGGCAGAATCAAAACATTGAGCTTAGAAACTGTCCCAAACTCATGTCTATTTTGCCATCTTACATAATGAGCACAGTTGAGAGTATTGAGACATTCACCATTATTGATTGTAAATCTCTACTCCAGATATTTGATCACGGAGGAGTAAATGATGGAGAGACACTAGGAGTAGAAAATGAGAAGCAAGCAAGAGGAACGTATAGCTTCCCTAATTTGCTCACGCTACATGTTGAAGGATTAGAAAGAACAAAGTATTTGTTTCCAGCTTCTATGGGCAAAAGCTTTGGTAAACTCCAAAAGCTTCTAATACGTAAATGTCCCATGATAGAAAAGATAGTAATTGTGGAAGATAATGCCGGTCCTTTGGTGGAAGAGGTAACTAAATTCTTATTTTTCTCCTCATATGTTTGATGTTATGAAAACTCTATAAGCAGCAAAGCTTTTCTTAAGCTTGGTTGTAACCATTTACAATATTTATCTTGGAATATGGCGAGTTATGAAATCCTTTATTCTGAGACTAACATTCGAGGGTGTATACATATATAAGGGCATTCCGATGAAACTGATTGAGTAGAAAAAATTTGACATTACAAAAGTCAAGTTGAGATTAAACTGATTGAAGTTTGATGATCTAGTCTTGTGGTAAAACTCAAGATATTAATATAACCTTAATGAGGAGTGAAAATTATTGGTACAATTGATCCTTAATATGGAGATAACAACAAATTCCTAACATATGAATGATAATCAAATCGTTATTTATGACTTCTAGCTCTCTACAAGATGTTTTGACTTTCTAGCTAAATGGCTCAATCATCTTTTGTAGGTTATGCTCCCCAATTTGGAGGAGATGATTATAGTCGATTTGGTTAAGTTGAAGATGATATTCAATTGCCAGCAAAAACTTACGTCAGATACCTTCGGCAGACTGAAAAAATTTGAGATAAAAAACTGTCCCGAACTCTTGTCCCTTTTGCCATATCACATAATGAGCAGAGCTCGGAGTCTTGAGACATTAACCATTGTTGACTGTAAATCTCTAGAACAGATATTCAGTTACCAAGGAGCAAATGCAAGGGACGCACATGGTAGGACAGCTGATCTTCCAGGAGTAGTAAATGACAAGCACTTGAGAGGAATGTTGAGCTTCCCACATTTGCTGGCTATGCATGTTGAAGGATGTGCAAGTCTGAAATACTTGTTTCCAGAATTTGTCGCAAAAAGCCTTGTCAAACTACAAAAACTCTTAATAGAGAAATGTTCTCTGATGGAAGAGGTAATAATGGTGGAAGAGAATACCAATCCTTTGAGCAAAGAGGTAACTTCTCATCTTGCTCTTCAGATGCTTGTTTGTTATATGTGAGCAGAGTAGTGATAGTGGTATGGTACACCATATGAAAAATTGCATTGAAATGTATTTACAATCCATCTCGCAATAGTTTTACTAGAGATGGCTTACCCTACATGCTAGACACATTGGTTCATGGTTTGAACTTGTTACCAGTTCTGTCGTCTATCAACCTGTGCATTACAATACCCTCTACAAGTTCTTCGTGCTTCAGCACCCCAAAAGGAAACGATGGTTAAGTTTTGGGTTGAGTGCTCCAATTCTGGTATTTTTGAAAACGAGATAACGGATGCTGGATCCACGACTAGGTAAATAGGGACGAATGCAGAGAAGAGATGTACTCTTTTATATAGGGGGTTTTAATTAGTCTTAAATTGTGATAAATTTTAAAACTTATGCATGGAGTTCTAAGATTTTAAGTAGGTTTGTAATGATTTTAATAGCCCCAAACCATTGATTCCTCTCATTCTTTTCTAAGGAAGAAAAAAACTCCTAATTCTCTTCTGAGACTCCTTTTAAACAAGCTGTAAGCATTGTGATTTTCTTTAACATATTAACTCATGTATGTGTGCAATGCAAATTTATGTTTTGTTTCTTTTTCACTTGTAGGTTATGTTCCCTGAGTTGGAGGAAATGATTATCATTGATATGGATCAGTTGAAGGCAATTTGGCATTGGCAGCAAGCACTTATTGCAAATTCTTTTGGGAAGCTCAAGAAGATAGAGACTAGAAACTGCCCAGAACTCTTATTTCCAAGTCAAATATTGAGCACAACTCTCATTCTCGAGACATTGATAATTAATAATTGTAAATATCTACAACAGATTTCTGGAGACACAATTCCTGAGACTAGTAGTTCGCAGATTCATGTCAGCACATATGAAGAGAAAATATTCTTGTTTTCAGCACCCGTTGCAAAAAATCTTGAGAAACTCCAAAACCTTGAAGTAAGAAAATGTTCCATTGTGGAAGAGATAATAACCGATGGGGACAATACAGTGATTAAACCTCCTCCTTCGGGCGAAAAGGTAGATATTCTTATTTAACACATACTGAATAATATGTTATCATTAGTCATCATACTTCTACCTTTATTGAACTCTGTCTGGATTTTATATTTTTAACTAATATATTACTTTTTTAAACCATTCACTTGAATGCTATAAATTTTGATTGTTATCAAATGTACATGACATGATTATAGGGATTAACATGATTGTAGGGATTAGCATAACATTAGAGATTTGATTCTTCTGATTTCTCTCAACCTCTTGTATATATGTATGTGTGTGTGTGTGTAACCTTCCTATGATAATACACAATTCAGATTTATTCTCTATACATTAATAATTCCAAACATTAATGTGATAGAAAGTTCAAGAAGAGAATTATTGTTAACTATTCTAGTAAATAATATTTTTTTGGTGGGAGGCTAATAAATATATTTTTTTCATGTGACAAAAAAAGTATATTTTCAAAATTATCATTTACTTATGGTGGTGTTCGCTGGTTGCAAGCTTAAACATAAATATCTTTTTGTTGTTTGTAATAACCAGTGGTTATTATATGGTCCTTATTATTAATTGATGAGTTATTTGCTCACAATGGCAAAATTAGTGTGTCTGTTAACAATCGGTTATTGTGTGCGCTCTAATGGTAATTGGATATTGTACACACTAGACACTGGGAAATATATGATAAGTGATAACCCTATAAGAAAAGTAGTCTTTCTGGAAATTCATCTTATGGTGTCACCTACTAAAGATTATTTTCTTTTCGTCACCTACTGTAAAATATTTTTAACTTTAATCACCTATTGTCAACTTAAACCCTAAATTATTCTGGAATGATATGGCAATACCAAAGTCTTTTAAAAAAGTAAAATTGAAAGGTTCAGTATATTGTGATGCAGTGTCATTCCAATAAGTCAAAATCAAATCGTTAATTTTAACTTCCAGTTCTCTCTCTATATATATTTATATATTTTAATAGGTGACTCTATTAAAATGTTCTTATTTTTTGACTATGTTGATCGTGTTTTAGGTTCTGTTTCTCAATTTGGAGAAGATCATTATTGTTGATGTGGATAAGTTGAACACAATATGGGATTACCAGCAACCGCTTCCTTCAAATTCCTTTAGCAAACTTGGAAAGATTGAGATTAGAAACTGTCCAGAACTCACGTCTATTTTTCAATGTAACACGATGAGCGCAATTCAAAGGCTGGAGACACATGGTGGCACTGTACACCAAACGAAAGAAAAGTTTAGCTTTCCAAATTTACAAGTAATGTGTGTTGAAGGATGTGAAAGACTAAAATATTTGTTTCCTCCATTTACTGGAGAGGCTTTTGTCAGACTCGAAGATATTGTAATAGAGAAATGCTCCATGATGGAAGAGATAATATTGGTAGAAAAAAACATCCATTGTTGTTTCAGTGAAGAGGTAGAAGTTAACGTGTCTTCCCTTTCTTTTACAAATCTTAATTGAGAAAATGTTTATTTCCTCCTTCTCGTTATTATATCTGAAAGTATCTAGTATCTCGCAGGTAAGAGAACTATGGGAGAGCCCAGATCTGCAAGGATCATTTTGCAATTTGACAACTCTAAGGATAGCAAATTGTGAAGGGCTTTTAAAGGTGCTTCCATTCAATGTCATGAAATCCTTAATCAACTTGGAAGAGCTGAAAATTCAAAACTGCTACTCAGCCGAAGCTGTGTTTGATTTGGAAGGAATAGATATTGAGGAAACAAATGTCATAATAGAAACTTGGCTGAGAAAACTAACACTTGACAACCTACACAATCTGAAACATGTCTGGAATAAAGACCAACAAGATGTTCTCAGCTTCAGGAATTTAGAAGTTGTAAGTGTTCGTGGGTGTGGAAGGCTAACTTATCTGTTCCCAACCAATATAGCTAAAGATTTAACAGCACTTGAAGTGTTGATCATCGATGATTGTGGATTTGAAGAAATTGTGGCGAAAAGGAAAGCACAAGCAAAGTCCCTGACTTTCATGTTCTCAAAATTAACCTATTTGAAAATCTGGAAAGTACCAAAACTCAAGCGGTTCTATCCGGGAGACTGTACTATAAAGTGGCCGAAGTTGAAGACACTAACTGTCCATGTTCAAACTAAAGTGAAAGTGTTTGGGACAAAGAAACTGAAGACAAGTAAGATGCACCGTCTGTATGTCCCAATACAGCAGCCAATCTTCCTGGTTGAAAAGGTACGAATTCTTTCCCCTCCGTTCAAGGTACTTCTCAATATTTCTTTCAATCTGTGTATGTTGTGGTTCCATTCTATAAAATGCTTAATATTCAAAATGGGTAAATGAGGATAGCAGGTTATAAATCCTCAAAGTAATATCATGTCCATGTAAAGAACTAATAAGCAGTTCTTGGATAGCAGTTATTACAAGGAATCTGCCATGTCTTGGACAGAGTTATTAATCTGTGACATGTTTAGGTCCATTAGATCACTCAATAACATATTCTATATGTGATTTTAAATTCAACATAGTAAACAGACGCAGATCCAGAAATCTCTCTCTCTCTATAAATATTTTATTAACTTGTAAAGAATATCGGTCGAGAATATCAGATCATTGAAGTCCTTAATTATTTGAGTTTTATTGGGACAAAAAGAAAGTGTTTGATATAATGTAAAACTAATTTTGAGTCTTCCGCTAACAGTTTAAGTTTTTGAGTTAATTAATTCTTAACAAAGTATCAATGTTTTCTTAACATGTAGTTTGGAGTCTTTATTCACACTTTAAGCCCAAAAGATTTTTATGTGCAAGGAAGTGTTGAATATGATATAAAACCAGTCTTAGGCCTTCTTCTCTTAACATATTAAGATTTTCAAGTTGAAGAAGTTCTTGACAATTGTTATGGCAAAGAAAGAAAAAAAAAATAAACATGGAAAAGGCTTTTGTGATTAAGTGGTCGGATTACATCATAAACTGGTGCTGTGAAAATTCTAACTGATCAAATGATTATGTTAGAACAATAGTAGTCAGAATTTATTTAGAGTCCTTTATATTTGTAACTTATGTCTTTTGGAGTTTTTAACTTATCATGTTTAAGAGCACTCAAATAAAAGGCACATACCTATTTAGGAAGAATTATTTTATTTAATGGGAGTTTTATGAATTTTGGAATATGTATGGTTTTTTTTAAAGTTAGTGGAGAAATTATAGAGTCATAACATGTAGTTAATGTAAAGGTTATGGGAGTTCAAGGGACATACTCTATAGAATTGTCCTTTGAGTCTTATAAATAACACGTGTAATTGAACTTTGGAATGCAGGTCATTTTGTGTGAAACACTTCTCTTCCTCCAACAAATTATGTGTGTTCTCGTAGAAAGAGGGGAAGATAAAAGAAAAGAAGCATATGTCATTTATGTCGAGGTTTAAATATCTCTAGAGGATTTGTTTAAATTATTTTATTTAATATTTTCATAAACTTTTACAATGCATAATTAATTCTCTTCCCAAATTTTCAATCAAAACTTAATATAAACTCCTAATTTGACTAACTAACCATTAACCTAGGAAATTTATGTATCTAACTTTTTCGTTGGACTCACTCTGTTGTTCTTTTATTAGGTTACAAATAATAATTCAAATTCACTTAAGAGATATGTATTAGATGATATTATTTCTAAATGTTTTAAATGAGTGGCTAAAATGTGTCTAGTAGAAGTACAATCTTGCAAAACATCCAAACACAGAATTTTATACATAGAAAACAAGTATTTCCAAAAAATGTTAGTCAATAAATAAATGACTAGTATTAATTTAAGATATGTATATTGGGTGTTATTATTTGAGTGTTTTAAATGAGTAACTGAGTTGTGTCCAGTAGAGGCACAACCCAGTTACAAAGCAAACAAGTAAATTTATTCATAAAAAGCTGGTACTTCAAAAAATAGCTTTTTAACTTCGAACTACTAGAAAATACAGGAACATCTATGGTTAATTTTCTTATATTTCTCTTACCAGGTCTTCCCGAACTTGGAGGAATTGTCCATAACTAATATGGTCTCTTTCATGAGATGGCATCACCAATTTCCCACGGTACACTTCGAGAGACTCAAAGTGCTTGGGCTATGTCACTTCAATGCAGAACAAGCTAGCATTCCATATTGGATCCTTCAAAGAATACCCAACTTGGAATATCTTCATCTGGCATGGAATTCCTTTAAAGAGGTATTCCCTCATGATAGATATGCTCAAGGAGGAAATGATTTTGTGCATCTCAAAAGATTATTCTTAGTGGGCCTTCCGAAATTGGAGCATATATATAAAGAAGGCCTCAATCTGCACAAATATATCATGGATTTGCAATACTTATTGGTAAAAGAATGTTGTGGACTAAAAGAATTAGTGCCCTCTTCAGCATCATTCAATCACTTAGGATATCTGGAAGTTTGCAACTGTCATGGTTTGTTACATTTAGTAACATCGTCAACAGCAAAAAGCCTTGTTCAACTAACAGCTTTGAAAATTAGACAATGCCTTATGATAACAGAAATAGTACTAAAGGAGGAAAATGGAGATGGAGATCATGAGATCACATTTAGCAACTTGAAAGTTCTTGAGCTTAAGCAGTTATCAAGCTTGAGAAACTTCTCCTCTGGAAATTATATATTCAAATTTCCATTGCTGGAATCTGTTATAGTGACCTGCTGCCCATACCTGAAAACATTCTCCCAAGAGGTCCCCAGCACTCCTCATTTGCAAAGTGTGCGAATTGAAGATTATGGAAATGCGTTGTACTGGGAAGGAAATCTTAATGCAACTATACAAAAGATGTACCATGACATGGTAAGAATTTAATGGTACTTCATTAAAATTTATAAAACAACATATTTATCCTTTTGTTTAACTGTAACTGCCATAGGTCTCTTGTTAGTGACTACATATTATGAAAATTTTGATATATAATTGCTTTCATTTTTGGTGCAGCTTTGGCTTCATGGCTTTGAGCTTTCAAAGTTAAATGAATTTCCTAAGTTAAAAGAGTTATGGCTTGGCCATGTTCCTAGGGAGTTTAAATATTTGACATCTTTGGTAGTGGATGGGTGTGAATTTGTTTCTGATGTTATACCATTTAATGTACTGAAGTCCTTGATTAACTTGGAAGAGCTGATAGTTCGGAGTTGCAACTCAGTTGAAGCTGTGTTTGATTTGGAAGGAATAAACTTTGAGGAAACAAATGTCATGCTAGAAACTCGGCTGAAAAAATTAACACTTAACTCCCTTCCAAATTTGTATCAAGTCTGGAGAAACGACCCTCAAGGGATTGTCAGCTTTGAAAATTTGCAAGTTGTAAGTGCTCGAGGGTGTGAAAGGCTAACAAGTCTGTTCCCCGAAAATATAGCCAAAGGTTTAACTCAACTTGAAGAGTTGGCCATCGATGGTTGTGGTGTTGAAGAAATTGTGGCAAAAGAGGAAGGACAAACAATGCCATTGTGTTTTGTGTTCCCAATATTAACAATTTTGAGAATCTCAAATGTACCCAAAATCAAGTGCTTCTATTCAGGAGATTATACTGCAGAATGGCCCAGGTTGAAGGAACTATTTGTACATATTGACAGTGAAGTGAATGTGTTTGGGACAAAGCTCTGGAAGAAACATGAGGATCACCATCTCGAAATCCCAACTGAGCAGCCAATCTTGCTGGTCGAAAAGGTATGAACTCTTTTCCCTTCTCTTCAATTATTCCTCAATATTTCTTTCAATCTATGCATATTCTGTTTCCGTTCTTTATAGTGCTCAATATCCTAAATTGGTAAGGGTAGCAGCCATTAAATTTACAAAGAACTATCCCGTCCATACAAATCTAATATGTAGTTCGTTTAGATCACGGCATGGAAGTTGTTGCCATGAAGACTTACTAATCTGTGACATGAGTAGTTCCTGTAGTTCTTGCAATAAGTACATATACTATAAGTCATTTTAATTTGAACTTTATGTCATTCTGGCTTTCAATCTTTTATCGTTTACTTTTGTAAAGAATGACAGACATGAATTTCAGGGTAAAAGAGGTCAAAGAGCTTTTAAAACATTAATGTGAGTTATTATATCTCTGCTCCCACTAAAGCAATAGAAGGTTGTTATGGAAAACAGATACAAAATAAAAATTGGAAGAGGGTTTTCTGATTTTGTTGTAGAATTACAGCTGACATTAGTACAGGTAATGATGAGCTCGTGCTGTGATACTTCTATCTCATCAATGATGATGTGTGATGGGAATGGAAAAGAATGAAAGAAACTTTTGTCATTTTTCATTATGATTATAAATTTTACTTAATAGAAGCTTTGTTCAGTTATTCTTATCGTTTAAGTAACTTTATAAATATGTTTAATCAAGTTCATGTACATTCTCTTAATTATTTCACAAAAATAAAAAAAAAAGACAACCAATTTTGACTAAATTAATGACAATTAACTTAGCAACTTTTTACATAGAAAATAGGTGCTTTGGACATATCATCTCTTGCTTGAACTTTTAAACTAATAGGATATTGTCTATGTAATTTCTTTTAATTACTTACCAGGTATTCCAAAACTTGGAGCAATTGACAATAAACAAAAGAGTCTCTATCATGGATTCCCCTCATCAATTTCCCATGGCACACTGCCAGAGACTCAAAGTGCTTTCGCTACATTACTTCAATGCAGAACAAGACAGCATTCCATGTTGGATCCTTCAAAGAGTACCCAAGCTGGAAGATCTTGGTCTTATGCACAGTTCTTTTAAACAGGTATTCCCCTGTGAAGGTTATGTGGAAGGAGCAGATAGCTTTGTGCTTCTCAAAAGATTAAAACTATTGGATCTTCCCAAATTGGAGTATATATATAAAGAAGGCCTCAATCTGCACAAATATATCATGGAGTTGCAATACTTATGGGTAGAGGAATGTTGTGGACTAAAAGAATTAGTGCCCTCTTCAGCGTCATTCAAAAACTTGGGATATTTGCAAGTTTGGAAATGCGATGATTTGTTACATTTAGTAACATCATCAACAGCAAGAAGCTTTGTTCAACTCACTACTTTGATAGTTAGGGAATGCAACATGATCGCGGAGATAGTAACAAAGGAGGAAAATGAAGACGGTGATCATGGAATTACATTTAGAAAATTGAAATTTCTTGAACTTCATCAGCTATCAAGCTTGAGAAACTTTTCCTCTGGAAATTTTATATTCAAATTTCCATCATTGGTACATGTTACAGTGACCCACTGCCCAAACCTGAAAACATTCTCCCAAGAGGTCCCCAGGACACCTCATTTGCAAAGAGTGCGAATAGAAGATTATGGAAATGCATTGTACTGGGAAGGAAATCTTAATGCAACTATACAAAAGATGTACTCAGACATGGTAAGAATCTAATGCTACTTCATTAAAATTTATCTTTTTGTTTAATTGTAATTTTCATAGGTCTCTTGGTAGTTATGAACGCCATTGAACTGATTAGTGACTACATGTTATGAAAATTTTGATATATAATTGCTTTCATTTTTGGTGCAGGTTGGGCTTCATAGCTTTGAGCTTTCAAAGTTAAATGAATTTCCTAAGTTAAAAGAGTTATGGCTTGGTCATGTTCCTAGGGGGTTTAAATATTTGACATCTTTGGTAGTGGATGGGTGTGAATTTGTTTCTGATGTTATACCATTTAATGTACTGAAGTCCTTGATTAACTTGGAAGAGCTGATAGTTCGGAGTTGCAACTCAGTTGAAGCTGTGTTTGATTTGGAAGGAATAAACTTTGAGGAAACAAATGTCATGCTAGAAACTCGGCTGAAAAATTTAACACTTAACTCCCTTCCAAATTTGAATCAAGTCTGGAGAAACGACCCTCAAGGGATTGTCAGCTTTGAAAATTTGCAAGTTGTAAGTGCTCGAGGGTGTGAAAGGCTAACAAGTCTGTTCCCTGCAAATATAGCCAAAGTTTTAACTCAACTTGAAGAGTTGGTCATCGATGGCTGTGGTGTTGAAGAAATTGTGGCAAAAGAGGAAGGACAAACAATGCCATTGTCTTTCGTGTTCCCAAAATTAACAATTTTTAACATCTCAAATGTACCCAAACTCAAGTGCTTCTATTCAGGAGATTATACTGCGGAATGGCCCAGGTTGAAGGAACTATTTGTACATACTGACAGTGAAGTGAATGTGTTTGGGACAAAGCTATGGAAGAAAAATGAGGATCACCATCTCGGAATCCCAACCGAGCGGCCAATCTTGCTGGTCGAAAAGGTATTCCCTTCTCTTCAATTATTCCTCAATATTTCTTTCAATCTATGCATATTCTGATTCCGTTCTTTATAGTGCTTAATATTTAAAATTGGCAAGGGTAGCAGCCATTAAATTTACAAAGAACTATCCCGTCCATACAAATCTAATAGGTAGTTCCTGAGATAATGGCATGGAATTTGTTGCCATGAAGACTTACTAATCTGTGACAAGAGTAGTTCCTATAGTTCTTGCAATAAGTACATATTCTATAAGTCACTTCAATTTGAACTTTATGACATTCAGGCTTTCAATCTTTTATCGTTGACTTTTGTAAAGAATGATAGTCCTGAACGTCAGGATAAAAGAGGTCAAATAACTATTAAAACATTAATGTGAATTATTATATCTCTGCTCCTACTGAAACAATAGAAGGTTGTTATGGAAAACAGATACAAAACAAAAATTGGACAAGGGTTTTGTTGTAGAATTACAGCTGATATTAGTACAGGTAATAATAAGCTGGTGCTGTTATACTTCTAACTCATCAATGATGATGTGTGATGAGAGTGGGAAAGAATGAAAGAAACTTTTGTTATTTTTCGTTATGATCATAATTTTTACTCAATAGAGGCTATGTTCAGGTTTCGTTATTTTTTTCATTTAAACAACTTTATAAATATGATTAATCAAGTTCAAGTTTATTCTTTTAACTACTTCAAAAAAAAAAAAAAAAAACCAATTTTGACTCAGTTAGTGATCATTAACTTAGCAATTTTTTACATAAAAAATAGGTACTTTGGACATATCGTCTTTTGTTTTAACTTTTAAACTAACAGGAAATTGTCTACATAATTTCTTTTAATTGTCTTACCAGGTATTCCAAAACTTGGAGAGATTATCAATAAACAATATAGTCTCTAGCATGGATTCCCCTCCTCAATTTTCCATGGAACACTTCCAGAGACTCAAAGTTCTTTGGCTACATTTCTTCAGAGCAGAACAAGACAGCATTCCATGTTGGATCCTTCAAAGAATACCCAAGCTGGAAGATCTTGGTCTTCTGCGCTGTTCTTTTAAACAGGTATTCCCCTCTGAAGGTTACGTGAAAGGAGCAGATAGCTTTGTGCTTCTCAAAAAATTAACACTCTATGGTCTTCCCGAATTGGAGCATATATATAAAGAAGGCCTCAATCTGCACAAATATATCATGGATTTGCAAGAATTAAGGGTAGAGGAATGTCCTTCCTAAAAGAATTAGTGCCCTCTTCAACATCATTCAATCACTTGCGATTTTTGGAAGTTTGCAAATGTGATGAATTGCTACATTTAGTAACATTATCAACGGCTAAAAGCCTTGTTAGACTTGAAACCTTGATAATCAAGGAATGCAGCATGATAAAAGAGATAGTAATAAATGAGGAAAACGGAGATGGAGATCATGAAATTATCTTCAGCAGGTTGGAATTTCTTGAATTTCAGCAGCTATCAAGCTTGAGAAGCTTCTCCACTGGAAATTTTGCATTCAAATTTCCATCATTGGAAGATTTGACTGTAAGCGGCTGCACAAATCTGGAGACATTCTCTAAAGTGATACCCGACACTCCAAGTTTGCAGAAAGTACAAGTACGAGATGAAGGAAATGGATCACACTGGCAAGGAAATCTTAACAAAATTATACCAAAAATATATATGCAGAGACATGGTAACGATTTCTAGCTACTTTATGAGAATTACGTTATTTGATTTATTCTTATATATTGGT
This sequence comes from Bauhinia variegata, assembly GCA_022379115.2. Lineage (NCBI taxonomy): Eukaryota > Viridiplantae > Streptophyta > Magnoliopsida > Fabales > Fabaceae > Bauhinia > Bauhinia variegata. Next base: position 6,775,471 of record CM039436.1, read on the forward strand.
GCAAAAATAATTTATTCTTTCAATTGAGTAATAAAATAGCAATGGCCATCATGAATATATTGCAAATATTTGAGTTAGGAAAACACCGGATGTCTTAGTTCTGATATAACTTTCACCTTCATTATGTTGTAGTTTACATGTAGGGGGGTGATAAATCCATCCAGGATGCAGGCATTTCTTATGTGGATACACTTGCTTGAAGTCTGGTTCAAGACAGAAAATGGTGGAATGCGTACTTACCTTTCTGGGTTCTGATATATGCAAACATTTGGTTACTATGGTGCAGTAAGATATGAGACATCATTTGGTACCCATTAAATATGTGTTGTGTGTTAATGCAAAATTATCACTTTAAACTTTATATTCTTGCAACTGTCCAATTGAGATGTTCTGTAAATGGAACAACTGCACAGCATTATTCAGATATTCAGAATTATTTAATCTTCTCTATTTCCTGTCATATATATCTCAACTGCTAAACTATAATTCTTGAATTACTCATTCATTTGCTTTATGGGTCACATATATTAAATACATACATGATACTTTTCTTGATCAATTGCTCATCTTAATTTTGTTTCTAGCACAATCTAAGTCAGTAGGTATTGATTTATGATATAGACTCAAAATTCCTTCTTTTCTCCCCATTCTTCCTCTACATTTAAATCTTTTAAATAAAATTTCTTATCTTTAAATTCTTGATGTTGATTTCATTAGAACTCATATCTAAGTCAGAAGGTATTGATTTATGCCATAGACTCAAAATTCCTTCTCTTCTCCTCATTCTTCCTCTACATTTAAATCTTTTAAACAAAATTTTTTATCTTTAAATTCTTGATGTTGATTTCATGAGAACTCATAACCTCAATAGATCTTTTTCTCTCTTCCTCACTAGATCCTTTTCTATCTTCCCGTTTTGTTACTTTGTCCATAAAATTTGTCTTTAACTATGACGAGCACCTTAGAGCATCGTTGCTCCGGGTGGTTATTAAATTAATTTTCAGTATGACAGTAAAGCTTGATTTGGGTTAAATCCTTCAAAAATTAAATGAGTACATCTTAATCATTTTTAAGTTAAAATAACAGTTTCATACCGAATAAAATAAAATACAACTAAATAATATATATTTTATATATATATATATATATATATATATATATATATATATATATATATATATATAACATCTCAAAACAATAAATAGATAATAATGTAACCAACATAGGAATTAGTTATCCCAAAACAATCCAGTGACTCTGTCTTCAATCTAAAATTTCATTCTAATTCAATCATGGAACTAATTCAAGATAAACTGAGATCTCTATATCTAACTTAGGATTTCCTACTAGACAATTGCCTTTAATCCAGCCAATTGAACTACTCATAACCTAAACAATAACTCCCTTCCAAATTTGAATCAGGTCTGGAGAAACAACCCTCAAGGGCTTGTCAGGTTTTAAAAATTTGTAAGTGCTGAAGGGTGTTATAGGCTAAAAAATCTGTTCCCTGCAAATATAGCCAAAGGCTTAACTTGAAGAGTTGGCCATCGATGGTTGTGGTGTTGAAGAAATTGCGGCAAGCGGGGAAGGACAAACAATGTCAATGTGTTTCGAGTTCCCAAAATTAACATTTTTGAAAATCTCGGATGTACCCAATCTCAAGTGCTTCTATTCAGGAGAATATACTGCGGAATGGCCCATGTTGAAGGAACTATTTGTATACATTGACAGTGAAGTGAATGTGTTTGGGACAGAACTATTGAAGAAACATAAGGATCAGTATCTAGAAATCCTAACTGAGAAGCCAATCTTCCTGGTCGAAAAGTTATGAACTCTTTTCCTTTCGCTTCAAGTATTCCTCAATATTTCTTTCAATCTATGCATGTTCTGTTTCCGTTCTGTATAGTGCTTAATATTCTAAATTGGTAAGGGTAGCAGCCATTAAATTTACAAAGAACTATCCCGTCCATACAAATGTAATAGGTAGCTCCTTTAGATCATGACATGGAAGCTGTTGCCACGAAGACTTACTAATCTGTGATATGAGTAGTTCCTGTAGATCTTGCAATAAGTATATACCCTATAAGTCATTTTAATTTGAACTTGATGACATTCAGGCTTTCAATCCTTTATTGTTAACTTTTGTGCAGAATGATAGTCCTGAACGTCAGGTAAAAGAGGTCAAAGAGCTTAAAAACATTAATGTGAGTTATTATATCTCTGCTCCCACTGAAACAATAGAAGGTTGTTATGGAAAAAAGAAACAAAATAAAAATTGGAAAAGGGTTTTCTGATTTTATTGTAGAATTACAGCTGACATTAGTACAGGTAATAATAAGTTGGAGCAGTGATACTTCTAACTCATCAATGATGGTGTGATGGGAGGGGGAAAGAATGAAAGAAATTTTTCATTTTTCGTTATAATCATAATTTTCATTCAATAGAAGTTTTGTTCATTTATTTTTATCGTTTAAACAACTTTATAAACATGTTTAATCAAGTTCAAGTTCATCTTCTTAACAATTTTTTTTTTTTAAAAAAACACCAATTTTGATAACATCAAAAATAGGTACTTTGGACATATCATCTCTTGCTTGAACTTTTAAACTAATAGGAAATTGTCTATGTAATTTCTTTTATTTGTCTTACCAGGTATTCCCAAACTTGGAGCAATTGTCAATAAATAAAATATAGTCTCTATCATGGATTCTCCTCATCAATTTCCCACGGTACACTTCCAGAGACTCAGAGCTTTCGCTACATTACTTCAGTGCAGAACAAGACAGCATTTCATGTTGGATCCTTCGAAGAATACCCATGTTGGAAGAACTTGGTCATCTGCACAGTTCCTTTAAACAGGTATTCCCCCATGAAGGTTATGTGGAAGGAGCAGATAGCTTTGTGCTTCTCAAAGATTATCATTAACGGGCCTTCCCAAATCGAAGCAAATATGTGAAGAAGGCCACAAATTGAGCAAATATCTTATGAAGTTGCGAAACTTAAACTTAGAAGTAAAAGATTGTTGTGCCCTCTTCAACATCATTCAATCATTTGCGATTTTTGCAAGTTTGCAAATGTGATGGATTGTTACATTTAGTAACATTATCAACGGCTAAAAGCCTTGTTAGACTCGAAACCTTGATAATCAAGGAATGCGGCATTATAAAAGAGATAGTAATAAATGAGGAAATTGAAAATGGAGATCATGTAATTACCTTCAGCAGGTTGGAATTTCTTGAACTTCAGCAGCCATCAAGCTTGAGAAGCTTCTCCACTGGAAATTTTGCATTCAAATTTCCATTACTGGAAGATTTTACTGTAAGCGGCTGCAAAAATCTGGAAACATTCTCTAAAGTGATGCCCAACACTCCAGGTATGGAGAGAGTACAAGTACGAGATGAAGGAAATGGAGTATACTGGGAAGGAAATCTTAACAAAACTATACAAAAAATATATATGCAGAAACATGGTAACGATTTCTAGCTACTTTATGAGAATTACATTATTTCATTTAGTCTTACATATTAGTGCATAAATAATTTATTCTTTCAATTGAGTAATAAAATAGCAATGGCCATCATGAATATATTGCAAATATTTGAGTTAGGAAAACACCTGATGTCTTAGTTCTGATATAGCTTTCACCTTCATAGGGGGTTAAGAAATCCATCCAGGAGTGGATACACTTGCTTGAAGTCTGGTTCAAGACAGAAAATGGTGGAATGCGTACTTTCCTTTCTGGGTTCTGATATATGCAAACATTTGGTTACTATGGTGCAGTAAGATATGAGACATCATTTTGTACCCATTAAATATGTGTTGTGTGTAAATGCAAAGCTTTCACTTTAAAGTTTATATGCTTGCCACTGTCCAATTGAGATGTTCTGTAATATTACTTGGTTTCTTTTTTCAAATAGGAACAACTACACAGCATTATTCAGATATTCTGAATTATTTAATCTTCTCTATTTCCTGTCATATATATCTCAACAACTACATTATAATTCCTGTCATATATATTAAATACATATGGGTTTTGCATTTCACTGGGTGGGAGATTTCTTTTTCTATTACCAATTTCTCTAATCTTACCCACTTTTCTTATTTTTTGATCAAATTTACCAAAATACCTTATAAAATAAAATACACAGCTAAACCTATCCCCCAACTCTCAACAACGTGGGTTTTGCAATGGAGGTAAATTCTCTGAATTTTTTTTTTCTTTTTTGATTACTTTTGGTTTTGTAAAGAATACTCATCTTTCTCTATTCATGTAAATCAACCAGTTGGTTTTACTGTGTAATTTTCTAATCTCAAATTTTTTCATGTTATGATCTAACTAATTAAGCTGTTGTTTTAGTCGAATTTTCACTCTGAGAAAAATGACTAGGAAGAAAATTAAAATCCAGAAGATGGAGAATATAACTACGATGTAGGTGACTCTAAGAGGAGAGACCCTTTCAAGAAGACACAGCAGCCTGCAACTTTCAACTCTTTGTAATGTTGAGATAGCACTGCACCTTTTTCTAGGCCTCCACCTTTCTGGTTGGAGGAGCAAAACTGAAACTGCGTTATCGTAGAATCTAATTTAAACCCCCCCAAAAAAAGTGAGAATACAAATCAAAAACTTGAATGATCATGGATGAAATTGTTCCGAGGCCTTTGGTGATTGAGAATCCGAAAGCAAACAGAGAGAGAAAGAGCGAGAAGGGGACATTTTATTTTATAGGGATATTTAAGTAAATTTAATAAAAATAAAAAAGAAGAGTGGGTAAAGATGGAGAAAATAATAGTATAAAAAGAAATCTTCTGGGTTGGTTGTGTTTTAACATGACAATCCAAAAGTTATTGAATTGGTTAATGGGTTTAAGATGTATGAATTTAACTCAACTCATATAAATTTATAAATTAAAAAAATATAAATATATAAAAATAAATTACATATGTTAAATTAAATGTTTATGTTTATTATTTATAAAAAAGATAAATGTTTATATTATGAATGAGTAAGTTTTTTTTTCTTTATTTAGTGATAATTTTTTATGTAGTTTTTTAGTTTATTTATAATACTCTATAATTATGATTATTATAATTATAGTAAACGAAAATAACTTTAATTTTAAAAAAATCTTTCATACATAGTGCCCTAGTTGTTTTGATATTTATTGTCTTATAAAATTTATGGTTATGAAAAAATTACGAAGCAATTTTGCACTTATTAATTTTCAAGTTTTAAAAATGGAGAATGCCTCTTTTTTTTTTTTTGGTTTTCCATTACGCAAGCTTGGGTTGGATTTTGTATCTTTACTTGAGTGGATAGTTAAAAAAAAATTAATTGGTAAACATAAAATGGTTAGCTAATTAAACTTCTTAAAATTAAGCTATTAATTAAATCAATTATTTTCTAAAATATGTTAAATATATTATAATAAGTAAACTTTGAAATGATTAACCACCAAATGTGTAAATAAATCAGTAAGGGTAATGTAAAACTCAGTTTAACCAAAACCAGTGAGCATTAGTTATGTCTATCTCTATTGTTGTGAAGTAAAGAAGATTGATAAGCATGCCTGTCATTAAATAGTGCGATAGGAGCGTCATCAATATTTTGCTCTTGAAGTTGAGCATTTCTCCATCTTTATTAGTTGAAAACAATTTCTTTCGTTGAGCACTAGAATCTCTCGTCTTCATGCTAGAAGCTAAATAGGTATGGCAGGTGAAACAGCTCCAACCTTTGCAGCTCAAAAAATTATAGAGCATGCTCATGGCATTTTATTTGTGGAGACTGTCAAGAGGCTCTTCATTTTTACAAAGTCAGCCACATTGATAATTGATATGAACCAAAATTAATGGGTCAACTCTCTTATTCAAGCCTATGTAAGTAATTTGGAAGAAATTACAAAAGATGCTTTCACTTAAACTCATATAAAAAGTTAACATTACAATAAAAAAAAGTAAGTAATTTTAACATTAATTTTTAAATATTTACTCAATTTAGATTAGATACTAACTTAAGCCTCGGAAGTTCGATACCTGACCTAATTTTTTTTTTTTTTTTTTTTCTGTTTGTAGGACTTTTGAGATCCAATTCAATTCTTACCCGATCTTGGAAGTAACTTGCAAGCAATAACTTTTAGTCTTGAAAGGGATCTTCCTGTTAAAGAGCCATTGCCTATTTCTTCTAAGTTCTTGCAATTATGGATATAACCGATGACTGGAAAAATATCAACAAGAAGATCCCACCCGATGAGTCAATGATAGTTTGGATTTCGTAACTTGAATAAAGTTCAAGATATTTTAGCTTCCGCATACCTTCTTCCTTGGTTCTAGGAATAATATTTTCAGCACTTTTCAAAAGATACAAATATAAATATTCCACACTGTATTAAAATGTAATTAAATAATGTTGTGGGGGCTGAAATGTAATGTAAAAAAGAAATTGGGTAATTTTGAAATTTTTAATTTTTGACTTGCGTGATCGGAGACGTGACAAGGGGTCAACTGCTTCTACCTCGGAACAGTCGCCGGCGCGTGGGCAAGGCACTCCTCCTGTGTTTTTCTAGGAGCTTAGAACTAGTATAAATAAGTCACTAAACGTTAATTAATGGTGAGGAGTTTTGAGTATTAATACTGTATGTACACAGGCACACTGGCTATCGGACCTTAGCATGGGGACTTATATTTTCTTTAAATTATTTTTCTTGATTTTTTATTATAATTATAAGAAAATATTTTTTTAAAAATGGTCTAGAGAACCAAATGTATTTTTATTACAAAAAAAAAGGAGGATCACTTAAAAATGAGAATAAAATAAAATAAAATAGATTCATGTGGGAAAAGCAAAGTAAAAATATATTGACTAGCATAGCCAGGAGTGTCTACTCTAAGGCAAAGTTATGAGGATTATATTTTTGTAATATATACATATAACAACAAAGAAATAAGTTCGTGGCAGGGCAAGAAACCACTAAAATCAGGGGCATTCATTGAAAGAATTAGGTTAAAAGTGTTTTCAATAGATAGTCGCAGATTCCCAAGTCGGGCTGGACACAGAATTTTAGGTTGGGTCAAGTTTCAGTTAGTTTAAGTTTTAAGTTTTTTTATACATAAAAAAATGTTAGGTATAATATTTTTAACGTTTAAATTAATATTTTAAATTAAATAAAATATTTAAAAAATATGTTAAATTTACTTATTTTATTTAATAATAATGTGATTTATTTATACATGCTTAAAAAAAGGCCTTATTATAATTTTACTTTGAACTTACTGTTGACCTAGACCAATTCTTATTTAGTTTTGGTCCATATCAGATAGATAACAAAGTCAATAAGATCAATTAACCTCACCTTTATATAATATATATAAATAAGAGCAAATTAAATCATTTCACTATATACAATGTGAAAAATTACTAAGAGAAGGATGAGAATATATCACTTGTCCGAAAGAAAAATTGGTAATGTTTTCATTTTTAATTACCTCTTCCATCTCTGAACAATTATTTATTGCAAGACTTTGCAGTTCGCCAAACATTTTTGCAATAGATATTGCTGGAAACATGCTCAAGAGATATACAGTTGAAAATATCCAATGTCTCAAGATTGTGCAAGCTACTTCCAATGTGACATGAAAAAGATGGTCATCAGTTCTGGAGAATCTTCAATGTCCAGCTTTTTTAGATTATTCTTAGATTATTAAATGACTTTGGATAAGGTTGTTGCTTCCAATGCCATATTATATTCAACTTGGTCACGTTGCTAATTTTAATCTCCTCCAAGCTTGGTAGTATAACTTAAAAAATATTTTTGAAAAACTCAAAATAATGTTTTTAAATGATAAAAGAATAAATTATATTCTTCAAAACCTTGGTTTATCCTCATTGTCATCTAAGGCAAATGAGATGATGAAAAAACTCAACAGTATTAATCGCCCAACAAAAAAAAAAATCACAGCTCCTAACTAAGAACAGAAGAATGTGATCTCAACAGTACAACGGCAATACCAAACTACAAATCTAGAGTACACCTTAGAGCTATAATTTAGAAGAGTGCTTTCTGCCAAAATGAAGTAAAGATGAATGATAAATGATAAGCATACCTTGTCATTAAATAATGCGACAGGAGTGTCATTAATATTAGAGTCTAAAAAGTACAAGAATGTCATTATAAATTGTTAAAATTAAGTATAATTGTATAAAAATAAACACAAATTTTTTTTATTAGAGTTTAAAAATAAATACTAAAAAATGTTTAACAACCCAAATGTAGTGTCATTATGTAAATCCAGCATCCAGCACTGAATCTATCAATCACACGTTTTTTGAGTGCCAATTGTCTGCAGCTAAAGTAAAGATGATAATGAATTGTTGGGCCCTAATAAATTGTTATATGCAGGGAATAAGATGGATGATTATGAATTCAACAGAATCCCAAAACAGAAGCTAATTCCACACATCTTGGAAAATCAAATCTTTTGAAATCAAAATATCTTGAAAAATTCATATTTATCATTGATTTGTCGTCTTAATATAATTTCATCAGAAAATCAAATAAAATCATTTTCTAACTCAGCATATCACTAGATAGTCACAAAAAATTGGGGGAATTAATTATCAAAAATCAATAGAAATGGACACTTATCACCTAAACATATTATTTTTGCTTTCGTTTCATGCTTGAAGAACATCAGTCCAATTGACACTCTTATGTCCCAATTTTTAAACCCCAAACCCTTCTTAGATTTGATAGCCGCAACACCCTTCCTCCATTTTCTTCTTCTTCCCTGAGCCACCCCAACAACCCATCGTCCCTTTCCACCATCTATCACTTGAAGCACGTTAGGCCAGGGACCACCAGCACCGGAGGAGCTCACCATCGACGACCAACTATTTGGCGACTAGAGGTGGAGGTTCTACCAACTGATGATTGCGAATTATATAAATATATTAACCTCTATTTCTTGAGATTGAGTATTACTGAGATGAATTCTACAACTTTTGTAGGTCAAGGAAGTTAAGAATGAACTACACAAAAGGAAGCTTTTTATAACCTAATAGGGTAGTGGATGAGTGCTTGATTGAAGAGGAATCAATTACAGCAACACAACGCACACAAGCAAAGAACGAGATAGCCAAGCTACAACATGGAGGAGCAAAAGAGGAAAGGTAGAGTGCTGACACACCACGCTACGGCGTGGGGCTGTTTTGAAAGCGAGGCAGAGAGGGTGACATCCATGCTATAGCATGGGAACGTGGAAAATGTAGGCGGAGAAGTTGTTTTCCATGCTACAGCGTAGGAACTCATGCTGCAGCATGAGAGCTGACCCAGTTCAAGATTTTGGCTCCCATTTAGGTGGTTTTGAAGAGTTTTGGACTCCTAATGATAAGAGAATTGTAACTTAACTATAAATAGATATTTCTGAATTAGCTTTAGAACTTTTGACACTTTGGGAACTAAAGGGAAACTTGTACGGGATCGAGAGACGAATCAACTGGAAATCAACTAAGAGTTTTTCTTCTACTTTTTTCTCTTTTAGAATTCATGTTTTATAGTTTTTATTTCTTGTTTCCCATGATTATGGCTTTCTAAATCTTTTACTAGGGTTATGATGTAGCCAAGACTTGATGCATTGAATCCTTATATAAATCAGTAGTTCTTTTACATTCAATGGAGTTGTTTCTTTACTTTTACCTTTTTATTGATCTAGCCAATTGATAGGAAGATTTGTGATGGTCTATGAACTGGGAAGGAATTAGATGTTTAGACCATGAGAAATAGTTCCATAGAGTAGCTTGGGATAGGTTTATCCTAAGACCTTATGCAATCATTGAAGGGAATTCACAGAGCTTAATACAATTTATATTATTACAATTTACATAGGGATATGATTGAATTGGTAGTTTAAGTTAAGTTAATTCAACATTGGAAGAGGCTTGTTGATGTATTAGAAATCCTGATTGGTAATTGGTATAATTAATTGGATTGATGAAATTAAGTTATTCAATACATATAGTTGAGATGAAATCAAAACCCTAGGCATTTACTTGTATTCAAGAATAAACTGTTATGTCATTTGGGTGTTTTTTGATTATGCTACATTTGGATGGTTAATGTGAAGCCATTGTTTTTTTTCCCCTTCAAGTATGAAGCCAAAGAAGAGCCATCTTGCAATGGTGCATTCATGTGGTAGGGTGTTGCATGGACCAGGAGGGATAATGTATGATGAGCCTCCTCCAAAGGGTATGAGCATTAAAGGATGCACCACCTTGAAGGTATTGAAGAAAAAAAAAATTGATCATTTAAAACTTCAACCAAGCATAGTGTGCCGATAGTGGTGTATAGATTTTGGCTACAAGAAACTCCTCCTTAATATATGGCATATGAATTGGTTGATGAAGGTGTGAAATGTGCACAAGAGGCCTATCTCATGTGTATTTGGAGTTGACTTACATAATCTATGTTGACTCATGTACTCATGTGTTGCATCCTTGCAAGCAACCTTATTGCCATGTGTACTCATGTGTATTGCATCCATGGAGTTGACTTATGTAAACTAAGTTAAGCATTATGTAACCAATTTACAAAAGAAAACTATCATTTAACCATTGCATAGTGTCAAAGTTTGCTAATAATTATGTTTAATTTTGATTTATTTAGGTAACATATGGAGCACAAAGGTAGGCATATTAATCCAAGTCCAATGGATTCGTCATTGTTACATTTGCAGGACTCTCATGTCTCACAGAATATATGGAATGACGAGATATATGTTCCACATGTCCTATTTTACTCTTTTATGATATAACAATATTATTTGCTTATGCCATTTCGTTTTCACAGCCCTATTATGTGTTGAGAGTTTTTCGAGCACTACATCACCATCCCAGCCACCTTTAGATGCTTTTGTTCCATACTTATGGGATGCTAGGTTTTTAGGACTGGCTCAGTCCCAGTATATGTTTATTGATCACATGTTAACCACATTTCCACATAGTTGAGTGGCATCCACCAGATAGGGTGATGCGCTAGTTTGGCTTTCTCCAACCGATTCCAACACCTAATAAGTATGGGACGTTCATTGCATTCAACTAATAGGATGCCACGACATGCGTGGGATTTTTAGCATCTTCACTATATTGCCCAGTGATATACCTGAGAGGACTACCGTGTTGTGGGAGAGCCTTCAATAGAGTTGCACTTTACTCCGGACACTAAGTGCATGTTGTGGTACAAGGGTGCAATTAGGCGGTTCATTACACCCATAGGAGGGGAACTTGCTCTAGCAGTATGTGCATAATAGAACCACATCCATTCCTATTCATGTATTATTTGCTTCTAACTCACAACTTTGTGCTAGTTGAGGAGGCACCCACTGTGCATGCTGCTTGTACACCCGAGGGTTGTTCTAGGTTCAGTTTCCATGCTATGTAGGCATTTATGGTGTTGAGGCTTTGTGCTCTTGAAGCCCTTGTGCTAGTAGAAGAAAGACATGATATACCAACACTTGAACCAATAGATGGCAACCAAGAGGGCCCCTGCGCATGTAGGCAACGAGGAGCTACCCTTCCACCCAACTCATATAGGACACTTGAGCTTGATGTACCTTCTACCTCTCTTGTATCAGAGTTTCTAACTCTCCTAGATGCACCATCATCTTCCTTAATATGATGCTAGTCCATGATCACCATCCTGTCATGCATCTCCTCTACATGATTATGGACTCTTCTAGCTGTCTCCTCCACAAGCCACTTCTCCCCTATTCCAGAAGATATGCTGGTTGATGTTAGTGTTGTAGAGAAGCCTCCAATTGCCAATAGAGGTAGAGGTAGAGTCATGGGCAGATGAGGACCACATGGAGAGGTGACTTACCAACAGCAAGTTAGTAGATATGGACGAAGGATTCCATCCCCTAGTTGTGGAAGTGATCACCATAGATGCATAGGAAGACAAAGGATTGCCTACCCACTTAACACAAACATTTCTTGGATGTGTTTTATTTATTACTATTGTATGGATGTATTGTAGCGAGTAGGATGCCTATCAGTTAGATTAGTGCTCATGAATTCATCTTGTTTTATGGATTGGTTTGTTTGTTAAACTGTCATTATGTGCAATTACGATTGTGGGTGCGAAAATCCATTTTTATGGAAAATTACTATCCAAATGTTTTATAAATTATATAAATTGGTGGGTTTAGGGTGCTACATGTAATTAAAAAGAGCTAAATTTTTTTAAACTACAACCAACTAAACTTCAAGCATTAACCTCCTAAAAAAATAAATTACATCACTTATCTCGTAAGATCTCACGAAATAAGTTATTTACAAACTTTAATGCTTCGTTGGATTAGGTTTGTTTAATAAAGTCTAAATTTCTGTTACACATTTAGTAGCAAATGATACTTGAAGGAAATTAAGTTTAGCAATTGCATTCCACAATGTGCCTTATATGCTACACGCCTCACTATTTATTTATTTATTTATTTTCTTTTTTAACGACCAAGTTAAAGAATGCCAACAAATGTGGCGTTCTATACACTAAAATAGCACAATTATGTTTGGCGCTCTTCAACACATAATCATTTTTTAGTTATACGCCATGTATTGTTTAGTGCAAATGTGGACTAGTTGGACTAGCATTCTTCAAGCTTAAAGAATTCCTCTTCAAACGACGCTCTTCTAGTTTTATGCACATAGGGGATCATTTTATAGTTACATATCATGTAAATGTAGGCTAAAGAATGTCAATCCGATTGATATTCTTCAAGCTTTAAATATCTCTCCAAGCAGTGCTCTTCTAGTTTGAAAAAGGGTAATTCAATTAGTGTTCTTTAATCTACAATCCAAAACAAAACTTTTAGTACTATGTTTAAAATAATAATAATAATAAAATAGTAAAAGTTAATATTTTTAATTTTTTAGGTATTTTAGCTCAATCAAATAATCCTTTGGTTCTGTATAGCGGAAAAATTACTCTTAACAAAAAATTAAAACAAAAATGTTGTAGTGTTTGGTTTGCTATCTGCTTTAAATATTAGTGAAGTGGAAATCTTTCTCTATAGTTGTTTGCTCTTTGAAAGTAATATAACTTCAATATGATCATTTTGTTGCTAATTAAATGAAGGAAATTAGAAAGAAGAGGAGACATCATCCGAGGTGATTGAAAATGGAATTGTAGAAGAGTTGGTGGGAAAAGCTACATGAATACAGCATGAGCACCTAATTCAATTAAATTACTAATAGGTGTTAGTTTAAGTGATAAGGAGTTAAGGTTGATTGAGTATGTTAACTTGAGTTCGAGTATATATATATGAAAAAAAAAAATTTGGGAGAGCTCTCCTTCTTTGGTCTTCTAATTAACTTGAATTGAATTAGTTATAAGTTAAAAAATCTAATAATATATTTATGCTCCATATATGCCAAAGATCAAGACAAAAAAAAGAAACAATTAAACTAAATATTTTTGTTAGGTGAAAACAATTATTGTTAATTGAGCACAATAAAATATGGCATTGGTAGCATGTGGACCGTCAACAGATGGTCATGTGAAAATAAAGTAGTTCAGACAACTTGTTATTTTGTTTTTAAATATTTTTATTTAAATATTGCTTGATTGAAGGGATGTAGGAGAACCATTAATAAAATTAATAGAGAATCAACTAAATTTATTAGTTAATCAATTTTTCATCTTAATATTTGAATCTGGCATCATATTAAGGAAAATAAAAAATTGAAAAATCTTGTTAGAGAGTGAATCTCTGTTGGTTAGGGTAGTTCAAACAACTTGTTATTTTTCTTAATTTTTAATTTTTTTATTTAGATATTGCTTGATTGAAGAGATTTAAGGGAACTATTAATAAGATTAGTAAAGAATCAACTCAAATGAGTAGTTAATTAATTTTTCATCTTAAAATTTGAATCTGTCATCGTATTAAGTAAAATAAAACAAGAGTGAAGCTCTGTTGACTCCTCAATGACCATTCATATGTTTCCTAGGTTCTTTTTTAAATTCGTTCTATGCTCTGTATATATCACAAGGTATCAAATTGTACTATTATTTATTTTATATTTTTTAAGAAATATAATTAAGTAATTTAAAAAAAGATTTTTTTTTCATAATGTCCTTATTAAATATTTTATTTTTTGATTCAAATCCATATAGAATTATTGAAATAAAACTTTAAATAAGAGTATTTTTTTTAAAAAAATATGTTAACTATTTCCTAAAATAAAAAAAATACCTTATATTTTTCAAATACTATCTTATAGTTATAAATAGATGGAGTATCATAAATCATTCAAATAAAACAAAAAAAAAAGATAAAAAGGAGGATATATCTAGGCATTTTATCTTATCCATAAATTGCTTTGCTACTATGCTCATATATATCAGCTGTAAAGTTTTGGTTTGTTCATCTAAATGATGATGAAAATATCACTCAGTATAATCATAGTAATTAATAAATTTTAAGCAGCGTGGGAATGACACTTTCTCCCACATAGCCCACATGCATTTGTAATTTCATACCTTTGGAACTGTGGGCGACAGTGTGTCAAGATTTTTAATTGATATTGTAAAGACGTGCGGCACTCCTTTAATGGACGTGTATGTTTAAAATAACTCATTGGATGGAAGTGCTATATATTAATTCGTCTTTTTCTTATTTGACATTTATTGATACAACTATATATGTCGGTTAAATATATTAATTTGAGTTCGAGTTCGAGTTTATATATCTATGTAAAAAGTTATCTTTAGAAGAGCTCTACACCATTTGACTTCTTCAATTAATCTCGAACCATATTAGTTGTGAATCAAGAGATCTAATAATAAGTTTATACTCAAGATATACTAGTGATCAAGACCCCAAAAAAAATCTATTAAAGAAAATATTTTTGTTAAGTGAAAGCAATTATTGTTAATTAAGAACAATAAAACAGGACGTTGGCAATATTATGTTGACTATCAAAGATGGTTATGTGAAATTAGGGTTGTTGGGTGAAAACAATTATTGTTAATTGAGGATAATAAAACATGACGTTGGCAATACAGATGGTCAAGTGAAATTAGAGTAGTGGGGACAAATTGTTATCTTCCTTAAATTTTAAATCTTTTTATTTAAATATTGCTTGGCTGAACTAAATGTTTTTGTTGCGTGAAAACAATTATTGTTAGTTGAGGACAACAAGTCATAACGTTGGCAATATAGATGGTGACGTGAAATTAGAATAGTTGGGACGACTTGTTATTTTTCTTAATTTTTAAATCTTTTTATTTAAATATTGCTTGATTAGACTAAATGTCTTTGTTGAGTGAAAACAATTATTTAAAACTTGTCATTTTCTTTAATTTTAAAAATTTTTCATTTAAATTTTGCTTGATGTGTTGGTTGAATACAATTATTGTTACTTGATGACAAAACATGACATTAGCAGTTTAGATGGCCACACGAAATTGGTGTAGTTGGGACGACTTGTTATTTTTCTTAATCTTTAAAGCTTCTTATTTAAATATTAATTGATTGAACTAAATATATATTTTTTTTAGTGAAAACAATTATTGTTAATTGAGCACAATAAAATATGGCGTTGGCAATGTAAATGGTCATGTGAAATTATGGTAGTTGGGATAACTTGTTATTTTTTTTCCTTAATTTTTAAGTCTTTTTATTTCAATATTACTTAATTGAACTAAATATTTTTGCTGGGTGAAAATAATTATTATTAATTAAGCACAACAAAACATGTGGTTGGCAATTGATGGTCATGTGAAATTAGAGTAGTTGAGACAGCTGGTTATTTTTTTAATTTTTAAATATTTTTTATTTAAATATTATTTGATTAAACTAATTGTTTTTGTTGGATGAAAACAATTATTGTTAACTGAGCAAAAAAACAAACGTTGGCAGTTAGGTCGTCTCGTGAAATTATGGTAGTTGTGATAACTTGTGATTTCTGTTAATTTTTAAATCTTTTTATTTAAATATTTGTTTGATTGAAGATATTTTGGAGAACCATTAATAAAATTAGTAGAGAATCAAGTCAATTTATTAGTTAATTAATTTTTCATCTTAAAATATGAATCTGGCATCGTATTAAAGAAAATAAAAAAATTGTCATTTTTTATTTGACATTTGTGAATACGCGTATATCACATAGGCTCTTCTGCATATTTGTCAACTCACTCTGGCCTATTCAGTCTTCATCGCCCTCCTTTTTTCTCTGTCATATTGCTACTATCCATTTCTTCAATCACCATTTTCTCTCGGATAACGATCCACTCATCTGCTTTGTAAAGACTTTTGTTTGCTCTGTTTTATCTTGAAATCTGTAACAGTAAAATCCAAAAAAAGTAGAAATTAGAAAACCCAAAAAAAAAAAATCCATTTCCTTGTCTTTTTCTTCTCTGTTTTTGCTGTTATCCGTACCTCATTTTGCTTCCAGTACTGTTCAATCACAAATTATCATTGTTCATTTCTGGAATAGATTCAGTCTATTTTGCTCCTTTTTTTTTTTCTTTTAAAATAACAAATTCCAAAAAAAAAAAAAGGGTTCCACCTCAATATTCTACGTTCGATGAGTAAGATTTATTCTGCTGTTGTTCCTTATTAAAGGTAATATGACTTTTTTTAATATTTTTTCATTTATTACCTTCTATTTTTAAGTTGTTATAGCATACTTCAATTTTGGTCTTCCATATTTATTGAAATTTTCATAAGCTGTTGAGGCAGCATAATATATCATCTGTTGCATTCATATTTAAATAGCCTACTAAGTGTATATACCTAAGCAAACCCTTTTGATTTGAGAGTAAAGCTGATAGGATATGGGATAATAGTTATTCGTACTAGTGGATAAGTTAGATTTAAGCATTAGTAGCATTATGCTTTAGTTGTAAGATACTTTTTCTGTATAAATTTGTTAGAATGGAGGAGAATGACATAAAAGTTATTTCCATCATCCTTCCCTCTATTATTTTGTTGGAGATCTATTCTTTTCTCAAATTGAGAACAAACTATTATTTGGTGCTTTTGTTGATAACCCAAGCTTCCAAAACCAAATTGATCTCCACGTAGTCTTTTGTTGGACTAAGGAGGACCTGCTAGAAACAGTTTCATCACAACTCGGGCTAGGTTAGGGTCGTGGAGGCCACATGGCAAGGGGATTTGTTTTATAACTCTCAAAAGTTCTATTTTAACACTCAGACTTTTTTTTTTTAAATGAAAAAATTACTTCCCTAACCATTTAAACCCTTTTTCCCTTCCTCCTATTCCAAATTTTTACAGGCTTCCGGATTATTGAATAATCCATAATGGTATTTTGCAATATTGTGGACTACAAATAATCCATAATTTAACAAATTTGTGTTTTAAACTTCTAGGTTATATATAATTCATTATTGATATATAAATTTTGGATTATATATAATCTATAAATGTTATATAGTTTATAATGGTGTTTTGAAGTATTGTGAATTACTTAAAATTATTAGGTTTGTATTTGAAGTTTATGAATTATATATAATCAGTAAGTGTTACTAAATATTCTCTGGATATAATTCATAATATTACAAATTAGGGTTGAGAGGAAGAGAAAGGAATATAAATGCTTGTAGGGGCAATTTTGTTATTTTCAGTAAAAACGGAAAAGTTTTAGATGAAAATAAAATTTGTTGAGAGTGATAAAAGAAATCCCCCAAAGCAAGTGAGACAGTTGCCTTAGGCCTCACTTTTGTTATAGTCCCCAATTTTTATTATATACATACACTTGTGACATATTAATTGTCCTATTTTGAGAACATTTTTTATTAACAGAATAAAAAATGCTACTGATAAATTTGTGATTTGAAATATGCCTTGTTTGATTATATTTATAATATGAATAAAGACTAAAAAAAAAATACAAAATAGGAGGCTAGAGAATGAATTGTCAATGGTGTGAAATTAAATGAAGAGAGAAAAATTATAGGGGAGTTCCTGCAAAAGAACAAAGAGTAAAGAAAAATGAAGAGTCTCAAACAATACTATTGCACCATTGTTATTCCACAATTTTCAATATTAGGTAATAATCATTTCTCTTCTAAGACTCTAACTTTTCATTTTACAAAATTTCAATTTTTTCTCTTGAAACTTTCTTAACTTTTCATTGTTATGTTTTTTTTTAAGTGAATTCTTTTAATGACCTTTATTTATTTTTGTAATTGGAAGAATTCTTAACATAGGAAATTAATACTGTAATAGAAGTATTAAATTATATAAAAATATATATTAATATTCTTTTTCATAATATATGCATTATTATAGAATATTACTAACAGTATCTATATTAGATTTAAGTGGGTTTATGAATGTATTTGATAGTAAGTAGTTATTTTATTTGCACACCTTAGCATTAGTAGCACTATCCCTTAGTTGTAGGATACTTTGTATAAATTTGTTACTATGGAATAGGATGGCAGAGGAGTCAGTATTGGAATTTTCTTTTCATTATCCTTTCCCTTTCTTATTTTCTTAGAAGACCCGTTCTCATCTCGAATTGTGATCACCCTTTTATAACTCCTCAACATGTTGAAATCCCAACTAAGCAACAAAGGCTATTCATACTCTTATACCACAAACTACATTATTTCTAATGTATTATTACGTACATAGATTTCTCTCAATCTTAAAAATTCTTCCATTGCAGTGTTTTCTGAATTCGTACCACAAAGTAAATTTTACTTATAATGTTGAACAATATTTTTCAGGCAAATATACAAAAGTGCGAGAGAGAGCCTGAGCAAGAATGGAGTCTCTTTCTCTAGTTATTGAAAAGTTATTGGACTACACTGTGGCACCAATTACAAGGCAGGTGGGCTATGTGTTATTTTACCCCAGTAACGTTAAGGAGCTAAAGGAGGCAGCTGAAGCACTCCATGGTACGAGAGAACGTGTGCAACATGAAGTTGATGCTGCCGTGAGGAATGGGGAACTAATTGAAGGAGATGTCAAGAAGTGGCTAGAAGAGGTGGATGAGATCACACTGAAGTTTTATGGGCTCAACAACGATGAACGCCATGCAAAGACAGGTTGTTCTGCCAGATCCTTTCCAAACTTGTGCTTCAGGCATAAATTGAACAGACAATCGAAGAAGATGAAGGCAGTAATTGTAGTAACCAACACGAAAGGAAACTTTGATGGAGTTTCTTATCGAGGAGTTCCAAAATTCACACGGCTTATTTCCTCAAGGGTGTCCATGAAGGAACTGGGAGAACCTAAAATTGACTCACAACTTGGATCGAGGGTGTCAAAACAAGATGACGTAATGAAAGCACTGGAAGATCCTATGGTACAGACAATCGGGGTACATGGTTTGCCTGGTGTGGGTAAGACCACTCTAGTAAAAGCTGTTGCTGAGAAGGCTCAAAAACACAGGCTTTTTGATGTGGTGGTCTTGGCAAATGTCACACAGAATCCTGATCTTGAAAAGATTCAACAACAAATTGCTGAAATGTTGGGGCTCAAATTTGAAGAACAAAGCTTAATTGGAAGAGCATGTCGATTACGTGATAGATTAAATTTGAATCATGAAAGAATTCTTATAATCTTGGATGATATTTGGCGAGAGCTCAATATGGATGAGATTGGAATACCTCGTGTGCACGAGGGCTTGAAAATCTTAATGACTTCCAGAAGTCGAGAGGTATTATCTGACCAAATGAATATTCATGTCAACTTCTTGTTACAAGTTCTCCAAAGGATGGAAGCTCGGAAGTTATTTATGGATAAAACCCAATTTGATGAGTCTGCTGAAAGTGGTGAATTTTTGTCGATAGCTACATAGGTTGTTGAAGAATGTGCGGGCTTGCCAATGGCCATTGTGATTGTTGCAAGTGCACTAAGAAACAAGAGTTTGTTTGAGTGGAAGGACACCTTGAGACAACTACAAAGTCCTACTCTAACAAATATTACGGTGATCAGAATCAAATATACAATGCTATTAAGGTGAGTTATGATATGTTGGAAAATGAGCTCTTGATGTCAATTTTTTTACTCTGTGGAGTGATGCAATCAAATACTTTGATTAAGGATTTGTTCAATGTCTCTGTTGGCCTTGGTTTGTTTAAAGACATCGATAACTTGGAAGAGGCTCGAAATAGTCTTTATACATGCATTCGTAAACTAAAAGACTCATGTCTATTACTTGACGGTTATTCTCCGAAGCATTTTACTATGCATGACATTGTCCAAGATAGACCAATTTTCCTAGCATCCAGGCAGCATCATCTTTTCATTAAAAGATATGAAAGGTTAGAAGAATGGCCTGAAGGAGATCAGCTGACAAGTTGCAAAACAATCATTTTAGATCGTAGTGACATTGCTGAGCTTCCTCAAGGGTTATACTGTCCGAATCTAACATTTTTCCATCTAAATAATCAAAAACCTTTCCCGTACAATGCAGATAACTTTTTTTCAGGAATACGTATGCTGAAAGTATTGAATTTGGCTGCAGAGAAACTCGATTCCTTGCCTTCATCAATTAGACTCTTATTCAACCTCCGAGCTTTGTGTCTTAATTTCTATAAGTTGGGAAACTTGGGGATAATTGGAGAATTGAAGGGTTTACAAGTTCTCACCCTCATCTCTGATATGACGCAGTTGCCACCAAAACTGTGCCAATTGAATCAGCTACAATTACTGGACTTGAGGGGTTGCTACAATCTTGTGTTGATCCCGCCAAATCTCTTATCTAGTTTGACAAAATTACAGGAGCTGTACTTGGCAACTCATATTTACTCAAGACCTATTCAGTGGTATGTTGGTGGTCCAAACTACAAGCAACAGAGTATGAAACATCGCGGGAAAGAAGTATTTGATGGCGCTTCTGATCCAAACAATCAGCAAAGTAAAGCTAGTCTTGGGGAACTGAATAATTTGGCTCGCTTGACAACCTTAGAAACACGTATTTTCGATGAAAAAATGTTGCCAAAGGACCTTGTATTTGAGAGGTTGCGAAGTTACAAAATAATCATTGGACTTGAACCAAACTTGTCATCTGAGTATGAAACGTCAAGGATGTTGAAACTTGACCTAAATACCAGCATTCATTCATGGCAAATGTCAAAAGTTTGCTAGACAGTGTGGAGGACTTACATTTGCACCATTTGAAAGGTGCTGAAAATGTTGTTCCTGGAATGAACGAAGAAGGTATGCCACAACTAAAACATCTTCATCTTCAATACAGTGATGAAATCCAGACCATCGTTGACTTATCAAGGCGGAATCTTGTTGTCGATATATTCCCCAACATGGAGTCATTGTTTATTGATTGCTGCACAAACTTAGAAGAAATATGCAATGGCTCTTTGCCAGGAAGGTCCTTTTCAAGACTAAAAGTTATCAAGGTGGCAAACTGTGGTAAAATGAAGAGCCTCTTCTCAGTTTCCTCTTTTAGAGGTCGTCCGCACAACAATATCATGGAGGAGACAAATGAAAGTGCGGAGAGCATGCTTCGGTTTACTGAGCTGCAAGGTTTAATGCTGATAGGTCTGCCTGAACTAATTAGCTTCAGGCTTGAAGACAAGAGAGATTGTAGTGCTCAGGGAAAGCAGTTGCCGTCAACTGATATGGATGGAGAAATGGTTACAGAGGACAATATTCCTCACACTCCTATCGCACTTTTCAATGATAAGGTATGCTTATCAATTTCCAGACCATTTGAATTCAAACCTCACCCAAATTCAATGACATAATAAGATTTCCGAGTAAAAAGATATTGAAAGATTACTATTATGGAGAAGAATATAGAAAAATAGATACATTTGTCTTTGATGACAATGGGGGTAAACCATAAAAGAATGAAAAATGATTTATTTTAGCACATTAAAACCATTTTAAATTTCTTACCAAAATACTTTTTAGGTTATGCTTCCAAACTTGGAGGAGATGATTATTAGCTATGTGGTTAAGTTGACTACAATATGGCATTGGCAGCAACAACTTTGTCCAAAGTCATTTGACAAGCTAAGAAAGCTGGAGATTGAAAATTGCCCGAAACTCATGATCGTCTTTCCATCTCACATCGGAAGCAGCATAAACAGCCTTGAGACATTGTTTATTACAAATTGTGATTCGCTAGAGCATGTATTTGAAGAAACACACAGTGAGATTAGTGGTGTACCAGCTAGTGTGTTATGCTTTCCAAATTTGCAGCAGGTGCATGTTCAAAGATGTGAAAGGCTAAAATATTTGTTTCCAGCATCTGTGGCAAACACTCTTGGCAAACTCCAGAGCCTTAAAATAGAGAATTGTTCAAAGATGGAAGAGATAGTCATAAAAGAAGACAATACCAGTACTTCCAGCGAAGTGGTATATTCTTATCCTTCTCCTAACAATTTTACTCATATGTAAGGTAAAATTAAAATTTTAAGCTGATGGTATGAAGGTTTAAGGATATCAAAGCTGAGGTTATTGGGCATATTGACTCTCCTATTATCATTTTAAACCACTTTTAACTTAATACTCAAAGTGCCCTTAATTTACTCTAAACTCATCACAATGAGTCCACATTTAATGACTTGTGTAACTCTCATGCCTTGTTTAGTACATAGAATCATAAAATCATGAGAAAAAATCTCTTTTTACCTCCTCACACTATCACTAATTTCAAGAAAGAATCTCACGTTTTAAATTGGACAAAATTAACTCTCACATATCAAGCCATAAACAAAAGTAGATCTTATTAAGGTATTTTTTTGTTTATATAAAAGATCTATTTTTATTTATAGCTTAAAATGTGAGGGTCCTTTCTGAAATTAGCGATAGTGTTAGGAGACAAAAAAAATTTTCTTTTCCTAAAAAGATTTAGTTTTCCAGTTGATATGGACAAAGAGAGGTGCTTGTGCCAGCAGTGTTGTGGTGAATTGTATAAATAACGGAATGGAAGTTATTATATTCAATGAGCTACCAAAATATAGAATGGAATAGCCACTCAATGAGGAGTGAAAATTATTGGTACAATTGATCCTTAATAAGGTGATATCAACAAATTCCTAACTTATGAATGATAATCAAATCGTTATTTATGACTTCTGGATTTCTGTAAGATGCTTTGACTTTCTAGCTAAATGGCTCAATCATCTTTTGTAGGTTATGCTCCCCAACTTGGAGGAGATAATTATCGTCAATTTGGTTAAGTTGAAGATGTTATTCAATTGCCAGCAAAATCTTAAGTCAGATTCCTTTGGCAGACTCAAAAATTTTGAGATAAAAAACTGTCCCGAGCTCTTGTCCCTTTTGCCATATCACATAATGAGCAGAGCTCGGAGTCTTGAGACATTAACCGTTGTGGACTGTAAATCTCTAGAACTGATATTCAGTTACCACGGAGCAAATGGAAGGGAGACACATGGTAGGATAGCTGATCTTCCAGGAGTAGTAAATGACAAGCACTTGAGAGGAATGTTGAACTTCCCAAATTTGCTGGCGATGCATGTTGAAGGATGTGCAAGTCTGAAATACTTGTTTCCAGAATTTGTAGCGAAAAGCCCTGTCAAACTAAAAAAACTCTTAGTAGAGAAATCTTCACTGATGGAAGAGGTAATAATGGTGGAAGAGAATACCAATCCTTTGAGCAAAGAGGTGACTTCTCATCTTGCTCTTCCGTCATCTACTGAAGATAATTTTCTTTTTGTCACCAACTGTAAAATATTTTTAAGTTTAATCACCTATTGTGTACTTAAACCCTAAATTATTCTATAATGATGTGGCAATACCAAAAAGTCATTTAAAAAAGTGAAATTGAAAAGTTCAGTATATTGTGATGCAGTGTCATTCCATTAAGTTAAAATCAAATCTTTAATTTTAACTTCCGGTTCTCTCTATATATTCATATATTTTAATATGTGACTCAATTAAAATGTTTTTGTTTTTTTGACAATGTTGATCGTGTGTCTTCTCTTTCTCTTGCAAATCATAATTGAGAAAAATGATTATTTCCTCCTTATCGTTATTATATTTGAAAGTATCTAATATCCCGCAGGTAAGAGAAACATGGGAGAGCCCAGATCTGGAAGGATCATTTTGCAACTTGACAACTCTAAGGATAGCAAATTGTGAACGGTTTCTAAAGGTGCTTCCGTTCAATGTCATCAAATCCTTAATCAACTTGAAAGAGCTGGAAATTCAAAACTGCTACTCAGCCGAAGCTGTGTTTGATTTGGAAGGAATAAACTTTGAGGAAACAAGTGTCATGCTAGAAACTCGGCTGAAAAAATTAACACTTGACTCCCTTCCAAATTTGAATCAGGTCTGGAGAAACGACCCTCAAGGGCTTGTCAGTTTTAAAAATTTGCAAGTTGTAAGCGCTGGAGGGTGTTATAGGCTAAAAAGCCTGTTCCCTGCAAATATAGCCAAAGGCTTAACTCAACTTGAAGAGTTGGTCATCGATGGTTGTGGTGTTGAAGAAATTGTGGCAAACGATGAAGGACAAACAATGTCATTGTGTTTCGAGTTCCCAAAATTAACATTTTTGAAAATCTCAAATGTACCCAAACTCAAGTGCTTCTATTCAGTAGAATATACTGCGGAATGGCCCATGTTGAAGGAACTATTTGTATACATTGACAGTGAAGTGAATGTGTTTGGGACAGAACTATTGAAGAAACATAAGGATCACCATCTCGAAATCCTAACTGAGAAGCCAATCTTCCTGGTTGAAAAGGTATGAACTCTTTTCCCTTCTCTTCACGTATTCCTCAATATTTCTTTCAATCTATGCATGTTCTGTTTCCGTTCTGTATAGTGCTTAATATTCTAAATTGGTAAGGGTAGCAGCCATTAAATTTACAAAGAACTATCCCGTCCACACAAATGTAATAGGTAGTTCCTTTAGATCTTGACATGGAAGCTGTTGCCATGAAGACTTATTAATCTGTGACATAAGTAGTTCCTGTATATCTTGCAATAAGTATATACTCTATAAGTCATTTTAATTTGAATTTGATGACATTCAGGCTTTCAATCCTTTATCGTTAATTTTTGTGAAGAATGATAGTCCTGAACGTCAGGTAAAAGAGGTCAAAGAGCTTTTAAAGCATTAATGTGAGTTATTATATCTCTGCTCCCACTGAAACGATAGAAGGTTGTTATGGAAAAAAGAAACAAAACAAAATAAAAATTGGAAAAGGGTTTTCTGATGTTGGTCTAGAATTATAGCTGACATTAGTACAGGTAATAATAAGTTGGAGCTGTGATACTTCTAACTCATCAATGATGATGTGTGATGGGAGGGGGAAAGAATTAAAGAAACTTTTTCATTTTTCGTTATAATCATAATTTTCACTCAATGGAAGTTTTGTTCAGTTATTCTTATCGTTTAAACAACTTTATAAACATGTTTAATCAAGTTCAAGTTCATCTTCTTAACAATTTCTAAAAAAAAAAAAAAGAAACCACCAATTTTGACTAAATTAGTGACCATTAACTTAGCAATTTTTTACATCGAAAATAGGTACTTTGGACATATCATCTTTTGCTTGAACTTTTAAACTAATAGGAAATTGTCAATGTAATTTCTTTTATTTGTCTTACCAGGTATTCCCAAACTTGGAGCGATTGTCAATAAACAATATAGTCTCTATCATGGATTCCCCTCATCAATTTCCCACGGTACACTTCCAGAGACTCAAAGAGCTTTCGCTACATTACTTCAGTGCAAAACAAGACAGCATTCCATGTTGGATCCTTCAAAGAATACCCATGTTGGAAGAACTTGGTCTTCTGCACAGTTCCTTTAAACAGGTATTCCCCTATGAAGGTTATGTGGAAGGAGCAGATAGCTTGGTGCTTCTCAAAAGATTATCATTAACGGGCCTTCCCAAATTGGAGCACATATGTGAAGAAGGCCACAAATTAAACAAATATCTTATGAAGTTGCGAAACTTAGAAGTATAAGATTGTTGTGCCCTAAAAGAATTAGTGCCCTCTTCAACATCATTCAATCATTTGCGATTTTTGCAAGTTTGCAAATGTGATGGATTGTTACATTTAGTAACAGGATCAACGGCTAAAAGCCTTGTTAGACTCGAAACCTTGATAATCAAGGAATGCAGCATGATAAAAGAGATAGTAATAAATGAGGAAAAAGAAAATGGAGATCATGTAATTACCTTCAGCAGGTTGGAATTTCTTGAACTTCAGCAGCTATCAAGCTTGAGAAGCTTCTCCACTGGAAATTTTGCATTCAAATTTCCATTACTGGAAGATTTTACTGTAAGCGGCTGCACAAATCTGTAAACATTCTCTAAAGTGATGCCCAACACTCCAAGTTTGGAGAGAGTACAAGTACGAGATGAAGGAAATGGAGTATACTGGGAAGGAAATCTTAACAAAACTATACAAAAAATATATATGCAGAGACATGGTAACGATTGCTAGCTACTTTATGAGAATTACATTATTAGACTTATTCTTACATATTGGTGCAAAAATCATTTATTCTTTCAATTGATTCATAAAATAGCAATGGCCATCATGAATATATTGCAAATATTTGAGTTAGGAAAACACCTGATGTCTTAGTTCTGATATACCTTTCACCTTCATTATGTTGTACTCTACATGTAAATCCATCCAGGATGGAGGCATTTCTTATGTGGATACACTTGCTTGAAGTCTGGTTCAAGGCAGAAAATGGTAGAATGCGTACTTTCCTTTTCTGGGTTCTGATATATGCAAACGTTTGGTTACTGTGGTGCAGTAAGATATGAGACATCATTTGCTACCCATTAAATATGTGTTGTGTGTTAATGCGAAGTTATCACTGAAAACTTTCTAGCAAAAGCAACTTTATATGCTTGCAAATGTCCAATTGATATGTTTTGTAATATTACTTGGTTTCTTTTTTTCAAATGGAACAACTACACAGCATTATTCAGATATTCTGAATTATTTTAATCTTCTCTATTTCCTGTCATATATATCTCAACTCCTAAATTATAATTCTTGAATTATTCATTCATTTGCTTTATGGGTCATATATATTAAATACATACTAGGTTTTGCATTTCGCTGGGTTGGGAGATTTCTTTTTCTACTACCAATTTCTCTGATCTTACCCACTTTTCTTATTTTTTGGATCGAATTTACCAAAATACCTTATAAAATAAAATACACAGGTAAACCTATCCCCCAACTCTAAACAACGTCAGTTTTGCAATGCAGGTAAATTCTCTGAATTTTTTTTCCTGTTTGATTATTTTTGGTTTTGTAAAGAATATGTTAGCTCAAACGAATTTTTATCAATCTCTTAATTGATTTTGATGAGAAATTTTTTTTTTTATTTGTTGAATATGTTAAAAAAAAATTATCTTGCTGTGAAGCTAATTATTTCATATATGTTCAAGGTAGTGAACTACCATATATATACAAGAGATTCAGAATCAAGAAGGGAAACACGAATCAATCAAATAATCAATTAGTCCTAAACTAATCCGAACGGTAATCAATCTACATTTATTGTCATTTTGTGTAACGATATAGTCAACACTCCCCCTCAAGCTGGAGCATATATATTGATTATGCCCAGCTTGTTACAAATGTTATCCATTCGTGCTCCATTTACTGCTTTGGTAAAGATATCTCCTAGCTGGTCTTCTGATCTAACGTATCTTGTGGAAATGAATCCCTCTTCAACTTTATCATGACCAAAGTGGCAGTCAACTTCAATGTGTTTAGTTCGTTCATGAAAAATAGGATTGGATGCAATGTGAAGAGCAGCTTAATTGTCACACCAAAGTTTCGCTGGGAGAGCAAGCTTATATCCAACTTCCTTCAGCAACTAATGTATCCATACAACCTCACATACTGAGTCAGCCATGGCTCTATATTCTGCTTCTGCAACAGATTGAGAAACTACACCTTGTTTCTTACTTCTCCAAGAAACCAGATTCCCTCCCACAAATACACAGTATCCTGAGGTCGATCTCCTATCATCTTTGCAACCTGCATAATCTGCATCAGAGTATGATTCAATCAAACTAGTAAAGCATTCTATTCTAGAATGTTCATGGCGACCATAAACTAATCCACATCCAGGAGCCCCTTTGAGATAGCATAAGACCTGCTCAAGAAGAGCCCAATGATTAACAGTAGGGGCTGACATAAATCAACTTGCAACAGTTACTGCAAAGGAGATGTCAGGACGAGTTACTGTCAGATAATTTAACTTTCCAACAAGTCTTCAATACCTTTCAGGATCATGAAAAGGTTCACCATTATCTTTCTTTGGATATGTGTTAGGAGTCATTGGGGTGCTGCAAGGTTTGGCCCCTAGTTTCCCTGTTTCCTTAAGTAGATCAAGGACATATTTTCTCTGAGATAAGAGGATTCCTTTCTTGTTTCTCAGAACTTCTACTCCGAGGAAATATTTCAGAGGTCCCAAATCTTTCATTTGAAAATCAGCCTGAAGAAATGACTTTAGCTCTGAAATCCCTGAACTATCATTCCCAGTGATCACAATATCATCAACATATACAACTAGTAGAATGATCCCATTTTGAGAATGCTTGTGGAAGACCGAATGATCAAACTTACATCTTAACATCCCAAATTTCAATACCACCTATTTGAACTTGTCAAACTAAGCCCGAGGGCTTTGCATCAAACCATAGAGTGATTTGTGAAGACGACAAACTTTCCCACACTCCCCTGAGCAATAAAACCTGGAGGTTACTCCATATAAACCTCATCCTGAAGAAAATCATGTAGGAACGCATTCTTAATATCTAGCTGGTGTAGGGGCCAATCAAATGTAGCAGCTAAAGAGATCAACAACCAAACAGAGGTAAGTTTAGCCACAGGGGAGAAAGTCTCAGAATAATCAGTTCCGTACGTTTGAGCATAGCCCTTAACAACAAGACGGGCTTTGAGACGAGCTACAGAGCCATCTGGATTTACCTTAACTGTGAACACCCATTTGCACCCAATTGCCCTTTTGCCATCAGGTAAGTCTACCAAAGTCCAGGTGCCATTATGATCAAGAGCATTCATTTCCTCAATCATAGCAGCACATCATCCAGAATGGGCCAAAGCTTCACCAACAGTCTTAGGAATGGAAATTGAGTCTAATTTGGCAATAAAGGAACAAGAAGGAGCAGACAAACGGTTATGAGACACAACAGATGCAATTGGGTAAGTACAAGAACGCTTACCTTTTCGAAGAGCAATAGGAAGATCAAGAGATTGAGGTGTAGTAGGAATGAGATCACTAAGTGGAGGATCTTCCGTCAAAGTAGGAGGTGAGGGACATGGATCTGCCTCATACTCTGGAACAGGGCGTTTTCGCCTCGTGTAAACTTGAATGTCCAGGGATTGAGAGTTTTCTTGCACTACCTCTGTAGGAGACTCAATAGTAGGAGTAGACTCAACTATAGGAACAGAATAAACTAGGATATCTGCTTCCTCCTCCTTCTTAGTAGGACCTGTAATAGGGAAGAATGGGATATTTTCCTGAAAAGTAACATTTCTAGACACGACATAGCGATTTAAGACAAGAGAGAAACAACAATACCCTTTTTGTACATGAGAATACCTTAGAAAGACACACTTGAGAGATTTAGGGTCTAACTTCGTAAGATGAGGTCTAATATCCCGAACAAAACAGGTTCTACCGAATATCCTTGGCTCAATGGGAAAAGCAGGTTTGTTAGGAAACAGTACAAAAAAAGGAGTAGCATCATCAAGAAGTACTGAGGGCATGCGATTAATTAAAAAACATGAGGTATAGACAGCATCAGCCCAAAAAGATTTAGGAACATTCATTTGGAATAGAAGAGCTCGAGCAACCTCGAGGAGGTGCTGATTCTTTCGTTTAGCTACACCATTTTGGGCTGGTGTGTTAGCACAAGAAGATTCATGCAAGATACCATTCTGAAGCATAAATGACTGAATAGAAGTGGAGAAATATTCCTTGGCATTATCGCTACGTAAAGTTTGAACAGAGGAGCCAAATTGATTTTTAATTTCAACAAAAAAAGAAGAAAAATGTTGAAACACTACAGAGCGATTTTTCATAAAGTAAAGCTAGGTGACATTAGAGTAGTCATCAATAAAAGTAACAAAATATTTAAAACCAGTTTTTGATGAAACAGAACAAGGACCCCAAACATCTGAATGAACTAACTCAAAAGGGGACGCATCCCGCTTATTTAACCTAGGACCTAAAGGAAAACGAGAATGTTTAGCAAACTGATATGAATCACAAGGTAAAGACGATAAATGGGAAAACTGAATACACAATTTCTTGAAATTCTGGAGTGAGGGATAACCTAAGCGGCAATGCAACTCGAACGATAATGAGGATGTTATGCAAACAAGAGAACTCGGCCCCAAAGTGTCAAGTAAATAGAGCCTGTTAGATTCATGTCCCTTACCAAGGATTTGCTTCGTCGGAAGATCCTAAAAAATACAATGGTCAGGAAAAAATGAAATGCTACAATGTAAAGATTTGGTAAGTTTACTGACAGATAGTAGGTTGAACGAAAAATTAGGAAGACTCAAGACAGATTTTAATGAGACAGATAGGGTTAGGGAAATGATACCGGAACCAAGAACACGTGGGGTAGACCCATCAGCAATAGTAACATGAGTAGTAGGTGTAGAATTGTGAAAAGTGGAAAAGAGGTCTAGGTTACTTGTCATATGATCTGAGGCACTAGAATCAATGACCTATTTGGATCCCTTAGAAACAAGACATGTAGTAGACTTACTAGTATCCGCAAATGCAGCGGTGGGTGTTGAAGGTTTCACAACTCTAGTAAGCCTGACATACTCTTCATTAGAAATAGTAATGGTCTCAGAAACTGATGCAGCATGAGCAGAAGGACCTTTCGAAGTTTTGTTAAGCTTGGGACAATGATGTTTAGTATGTCCGAAGTCACGACAGTAGAAACACTCTATATCCTCAAAATTTGAACGCTGAGGGCCATAGGTGGTATTTCCTCCTCGAGATCTACCTTGAAAGCCACCACGGGGGCCACCTCGAGGACCACCACGAGTACCATTGCGAGAGCCACCACGAGAGCCTCCGCGACAAACAAGAGCACTAGTATGAGCAGTGGGCTGTGGTGGTGTAAATCTTCTATTCGAAGAAATCTAGCAAAGGTTTCTTGGAGTGACAGTATGGTAGATTCAAACAGAAGTTGAGAGCGGAAAGTATCAAATTCAGGACGTACCCATATTAAGAAACTCATAACAACAATTTGCTCTCTCTGCTTCTGCAGGTCCTTCACATCAGCGCTCAGGGGAAGAAGAGTGTTAAGTTCTTCATAAACTTTGTTAAACTCTATGATGTAGGCAGTGGGAGACTTCTCCTATTGCTCCCCCCTATGAAAGGACTTACAGACAGAGTAGATGCAAGAGATATTACTACGGCCAGAATACAAAAATGCTAGATAATCCATAAGTTCCTTAACAAATTCACAATGATTAATTAAACAAATAATGTATGGTTCAATCAAATTGCGAATCTACACTAGGAGTTTGGCATCATTACGGACCCAAGTTCTGCGAGTATCATTTGTTGGAGGGTCAGAATCAAGATGATCATCCATATCGATGCTCCACAAATGCACTGTAATTGTCTTGCTCCAACCAAGATAATTGGATCCACTGAGTTTGGTATCCGTGATTTTGTGCATTGTAGGAATAATTTTAGTTCCAAGTTTAATTTCAGTCATAATGGAGACAAGTAATCTGGAAGAAACACTAAAGAGAGCACCAAAGAGAAGCCAAGGACAGAGATAGCAGCAACAAAGAGCACCCAATAGCACAAAGCAAACCCAAAACAAAACAGGAAAGAATAGCCAAGTAGAGAACGAAAACCAAACCGTAGTCATGAAGTAGTGCCAAAAGTAGTCCCAAGGGAAGCCAAGCAAGGACCAAACAGAAGACGAGTCACTTAGAAATTTCAGAAGTCCAGAAGGAAAGCAAACAGAACTAAACAACACCGAAGCGGGAAGCCAAAAATTCCCCAAAAAATTCAAATTGAATACAAGGTAGCAATACAGAACAGCAACAAACCACTGCAATACACCAGGGTTAAATCGGCGATGGTCCGGGGAAAGCACCGGTGAAGAGCGGAGGCAATACGGAGGCTCACGCACCTTCACGCGCAGGCGCGTGGTGTGGGTAGTAGAGCAAGCAGGTGGCACATGGGGTCCCACGCGCAGAAGGATGGCCGCCGGAGTTGGTGGAGAAGCCGAACAGGGTGCAGAAACTGATAGGAAAGGGCAGTGAGGAAAACAAAAAAGCACAAGTGTGCAAAGTTGAGCTCACCCTTTTCTAAGCAAGCGGACAGCAGAGGAAAATAATTTCTTTCACGATAACCACGCTCTAGATACCATGTGAAGCTTATTATTTCATATATGTTCAAGGTAGTGAACTACCATATATATACAAGAGATTCAGAATCAAGAAGGGAAAACGAATCAATCAAATAATCAATTAGTCCTAAACTAATCCTGGCGGTAATCAATCTACATTTATTGTCATTTATGTATCGATATAGTCAACACTTGCAAAATATATGCTTTATAATTTTTAGAAATATCTCCCTAAATAAAATAAGTATATTATTTCTCTCTTTGGATTCTAATTTTTTTTTGTTGGTTACTCTAACCAAATCAATGAGTGTTTTTGAGTTATTTTCTTAAAATTATTTTTGTTAAACATCTTAAAAGAAAGTTTATTTTTTGAGAAAAAGTTTTACTTACTTTATTGTCCTTTGCAGTTTGTCAAACATTTTATTTTGCATTGAGAAAGATGATTTTGGGGATAAGTTTTTCTTTTAATAATAAATAAATCTCATCTTTACCATTAATGCGTCTTTTGCACTATCAACCTTTTACTTTCACAAAGTCAACTGGTGCAGTATTGAAAAAACAAAGTTGCAGAGTTGCAGTTTGCAGTTTGCTTGTCTCATGTGCAGCAAAAGCCATCATCATTAATTACTTAACTAGATAATTTTGTATTAACTGTGGTTATATACTAAATTCATTGGATAATATAATATCAATCTACTTTATTGTGCCACAAAATCAGCAAGGCATGGGCTCTAAAAAGTGTCTCACAGCCATTGCTGCCCGACGGTACACTATTCAGACACCTAGCAGAAAACGAAAAACTAGTTGGCCCACACTTGTGCTCACAAGTCAGAAATAACTAATGGATAACTAAGAAGGCCTAACATGTATTAGCTCAAGGAAGCCTACTAGAAGAAGAGTCAAGTGGCCAATGCAAAAACTCAAATGACAAACTTTACAAAATCAAGTACAATGAGAAGACAAAATTTTCAGCCACAAAATCTTATTAGAACTTTTTCAACAGTCATTTTTTTCTCTCCAACAGCTATTTTTCACAAGTCTATATAAAGGAGAGGAAGCCACATATTTGAAGTGATGAAGAAATAAGAGAATACAAGAAAGCCTCATTTGCAAATACTCTCAAGAGTTCTTGAGGTTTTTATGTTCTCGTCTTCATCTGCATACACCAACTCTTTTATCTGAAATATAATTTTGGTGTACTGGGAATGGTGGGATATCTATTGTAAACAACAACACGTTTCGTACTTGATTACTTCATCTCCAAAATATTTCTTTGTAAAGGTTATTCGCTTTAATACTCTTTGTTGTCACTCTATTGAAGGTAGACATAGTCTTTAGGAGACATAGTCACAGCAATAAAGGTTTTTGGTGTATCTTGGAAAACCAAGCTCAGACAGAGTTGTTGAGAAGCTGTGAAAGGTTATTGGAAGCCTATAAACCAGTGAAGATAACTCTCTAAAAGACGGTTGAGAGGAGTGGATGTAGGTTTTGTTATGACCAAACCACTATAAATCACTGAGTCAATTCTCTTCCTTAAACTCTTTATCTTCAGCCTCTGCTTATTTCTAGGATATTATTTGTGCTTAAGTTTTACTCTGATTTATCACATATTAAAACTATGAAGTTTCACTCCTCATTGAGTATCAATATAAGATTTAAAGTTTATGATTTAAGATTCTAGAGTTTATAGTTTAAGATTTATTGTTTAATATTTAGGATATTAAGATTCAAGGTTAAGATTTAAAAAAATGTCATAATTCTCTTCCTCAGTAGTGGGCATTTATTTATTTTTATTTTTAATTAATTAATGAACTAATTCAATTAATTTTAATTATTTATATTTAAATAATTATTACATTAAGTTTTATAAAAATGATTTAGAGTATAAGATTTTTAATTCAATCGCTAGATTTTTTAAATTCACTTTATATAAAAAGGGTATTGAAGAGAGTAATTACAAAGCCTTACTCTAAAAATAAGTAGATTAATCCCATATATATAAAAGTAAATAAATAAGTTTGAGGTAGGAAAGGAAACCATTAAACTAAGGGAATTTTAAAAAATGGGAGAGTCAAAACAGGTTTATAATGATAAATGGGAGAGTCAATAAAATCTGACAACATCACCTTTCTAGTAAAATTACGAGGAGAAAGATAAGAACATACCACCTCATGGGAAGAAGGATTGTTGTTCTCTTCTTTAATAATTATCTCTTCTATCTTTCAACATTTCTCCATTTCAAGACTTCGGAGTTTCTCAAGAGATTTTGCCACGGATGCTGGAAACAAATATTTTAGCCTTTCACATCTTTTAACAAGCATGTGCTGCAAATTTGGAAAGCATAACACTCTTGCAAGACCACTAATCCTACTGTGCTTTTCTCTAGCATATACTCCTTGGACAACAAATACATTCAAGAGATTCACAATCTGTAATCAACAACGTCTCAAGACTAGAAAAGCTGCTTCCCATGTGAGATGGAAAAATGATCACAAGTTTCGAACAATATTTAATCTCTAATTTTCTTAACTTGTCAAATGACTTTAGACAAAAATTTTGCTCCCAATACCACATTGTATTCAATTTATTCACGTCTTTAATAATAATCTTCTAAGTTTGGTAGCATAACAACTTAAAAATGATTTTAAAGAGAAAAAAGGGTAAATTTTCATTCTTTCAAACCATGGTTTATCCTCATTGTCATCTATCGCAAATGTTTCTTAGACCATCTCTAGTGATGGTTTTTATAAGGCTGCATAGTCGTATGCAACATTGCATCTATGGTTTCATGATTAGAGTTGTTGTGAGGTGGATAAGAAAGAAAAAAAAATGAGTTCTAAATTTGAAGAATGTTACCTAGTTGAAAATTAAGTTTCAAATTATAATTTCAATAATTGAAAAGCAAAAGTTGACATAAAAAAGATAATTTTGAGGTAATTTGTGACGCTCATTTATACAATTAATAGAAGTTGCATGACGAGAGTTAATTTTACTAAGTTGTGTAAAAAGAAGGAAAAAATTCATTGTCTGACTACAGTTTTTGTGGAATGTAGGGTCGTCCACAATTCAATCCATGTAAATTTTTAGATTTTATCTTGAAAGCGACCAATACATCGTTATTTTGTTCTTTTATTGGTGAACACATATACCTCATTTTAGCTCGTTCTTCTTGAGTGCCTAAGACAGATATTTGTGTAAGAGAATCAACCTAAACCTATACTACATATTGGAGAATGTATACTCATACTCAATTGGAAATGTTTGATCACAACTTATGTACATAAAGAGATTTTATACACCCAAAGCAAAAATCTTTAGGGACTTTCTTTAGTCAAAATTTGCTATTATCTCTTGCGTAGGAATGCGTTTAATGGTAACATTTTATGTGCTATGCCAACTAGTACTTTGTGTCAATGTATTCTCTCTTTCCATGATACTCGTGACATTGTGCACGCAAAGGCGGAAATTGTCACAATATATTAGTATTGGGTTTATATTTTCACTCAGAATCCTCAATTATTTCTTGAGAACTTTGCTAGCCTTATTCTCTTGTATCACTACATAACATGTCATGAGTGCATGTACAAATAATTTTCTCAAATAAATAACGCATTGTCCACTATTCTTTTCAAATTCTTTCGCAATTTTTGACAGGTTTTCATTAAATCTGTCTAGGGTTTGATTTCCACTTACTTACAATTCTTGTCTTCATGATAAGTGTTTAGTTTATTACACGTCATTTGAATATATCATACTGACAATTGTACTAGGGACTTCTCATTATCAATTCTTCTGAAAATGGTCTTGAGGGTAAAACTTCTTGACTCAATTGCTTTTTTTTTTTTTTTTGTAAAGGTATTCATGAGTTCACAATCTTTTATTCTAAAATTTCTTAAGAAATTCTCCTTACACGGCTTTCTCGAGAAAAAGGAATAAATTTAATTTCTTGGAACGATCCCCAAATGATCTTGGTTCCAAGAAATTTGCCTTATTCATGACTTTTATTTTGAAACTCAAGAATTTAGACTTTTTCTAGCAAACGACTTGTTATCCACGAAGAAAAAGGATAAATTCATGAATTTCTATTCAAACCACTTCGTGTAAGCACAATAGTTTTTCCTCAGTCATTTGAAAATTATGTGATGTTACTGCTCAGTTGAACCTCAAAATATCATTGTTGAATGATTGCTCAATAGTTTACAAATTGACATTTCTGACTTATAACTTTTAACCCTTTTCTTTTGTATGAAGTTTACTCACTTGTTTCATGTAAATTTCTTCATCCAGATTACCATTTTTAAAAATGGTTTTTCATTCTCTCCAAATTTCATCATTATTACCAAAGTTAATTCAATTCAACTAAAATCACAATAGTTACTTTTTTAATCTATCTCCTTTTCATTATTGTATCATATAAAAGATAAATATTTTCCTGCTATAGTACACACTTTCTAAGAATGTGATGTCCCATACATTAATTTTAGTCAATTATTTCATTCTCGTTTTCACCAAAGAAAACTTAACCCTTAGATTGTTTAGAGAATCATGTAAACATACATTTATTCCCTCGTGGAACTTTCTTTCCATATTGATGGGCAAATTGATGGATATATGCTATTAACTCTTCTGGACCAGAATTTCTTAAAAAGATTGGTTCTTATTTTAATCCATATTTAATTGGGTATAGACATGAGTAATCTTGTGAACGTATGGTTAACCTATTGATAAACACTTTTTAGTCTTTGTTTGTACACTCTTATACTTAACTCTTGTATTGCATTTTTGAACATAATTGATAAATTATCCAATGTTTATACCATTGAAGTCTAATTAGAATGAATTGAAATTTATATTAATTTTTACACTTTAAAGTCCTATTTACTGTTATGAGATTTTAATTTTTATGATTGGATTCGAGCAACCTCGTTAAATGTTTGGTGTACTACTATGTTCCAACTAAGATTAGAGCAACAAATATTCATGAATTTATAAAGTAATGACATAGTTGTAAATTTCTTAACTCTATGGGCAAGATGGACATTTAATCAAATTTAGTGAAGGCCAATGTAATAAATTTAGTTCTCCCTCCATCTTGCACAAAGGAAGGCAACTTTCCCCCTTTTTCTGACAAAATTCGAGCAGCCCCTCTCCCCTATTCTTCACCTTTTTCCTTCACTTTCCTTGGGTTTTAGAGCTCCTTCTTCACCCCCATCGTAGTGACCATGGTAATGGCCTAAAATGACATGAAGACCCTTGGTTTGATTCTTGAAATTAGTCCCCTTATATTTATTTGAGTTTTATAAGGGTTATGTTATTTCTATTTTCATGGTTCTTTTGCTTGGATTGTGTATGGAGGTTTTTTTACATGATTTTTGTTTGGGCTTTTGATTTTTCTAGGTTTGATTTCCCTAGAACTAATTTTCATGGATTAGAACTAAATTTAGTTGGCTAAACATTTGATTTCTAAACTAATGAGTGCCTAATCTTGATGCACAATTATGGTTGAGGTTAGGTTTAGTTCCATAAGCCATATTTTGTGCAATTGTACAATAGAAATTATCGAGCTAGGTGCAAGGATTCCAACCTAGTGAGAGGTCAATTGGATTAGTTAATTGGTTAGGTTAATTATGAGATTTCATGCTAATCTAATTAATTGACATAATTGGATTAGAATCTATCTGTAGCTTGAAGATATAATTATTGGGAGGTTAGACTATTGCAAAGGTTGGTTGCATTATTATCCATTTAATGTTTTGTATATATTTATTTTGATTACATTTTATTTATCTGGTCAAAACTCTTATTTTATACGTAAAAATAATTAAGACGTACTTCTTGATTCTTTGAGAATTTGATCCTAGTGAAGCTCAATCGTGAGACCATAATTTAATTTGAGAGCCACCTAAAGTTGTGGCAATTAGGGGAGTTCGTCCCCTATTCCTTAGACTAATCTCGTGTTTTAAACCATATCTAACCATATTTTATTCCTCTTTTATGTCTATTCCATTTCCTCGTGGAGTATAATTGTCCCTTTTCTTATAGGGTTCTTCAATAAAATGCAAAGCTACATGTAGCACCCTCATACTTTTAGGACTATTCCTCTTTCTTTTGTCATTTTTTTTTTTAAAACAGTTTGCTATTTACTTTACCAGACAACGCTTATATTAGGATATTTTCAATTTCTGAAATTAAATCTAACAATCTCTCCTTTTGCTAGTTTAATTATCATACTTTTTAATTCACACGTCATTGTTTAGCTTTTCAAGACAAAATTGGAAGCGGTAAAGCAATTATGATTGATCTATTCTAATGTGGCAAATTCATCGGAAAGTAAGTCTAGAACCATTTTATACGCATTCTTTTTAAATATTTTATCATGGAAAATCAACTAGAAATCTTGATTGCAGTAGGGGACAATAGGAAATAAATTCTCATTAAAGTTTAGGCATCTTAAACACACCACAAAGGATTAAGGTTCTTCTCACTTGGCAAATCCAAAACAACAATATTTTGATATTGATAATATGTTTTGAAATAATAGTAAAATAGTAAAAAGTTAATATTTTTATATTTTTTTATGTATTTTAGCTCAATCAAATGATCCCTTGGTTATGTATAACGGAAAAATTACTCTTAACAAAAAAAATGTTATATTCAATTTCGGTTTGTTATTTGTTTTAAATATCAGTAAAGTGAAAAACTTTCTCTATAGCTGTTTGTTCTTTGAAAGTAATATAACTTCAATATGTTCATTTTGTTGCTAATTAAATAAAGAAAATTAGAAAGAAGAGGAGACATCATCCGAGGTGATTGAAAAAGGAATTGTTCAAGAGTTGGTGGGAAAAGCTACATGAATACACCATGACTGCCTAATTCAATTAAACTGCTAACAGGATATTGATCATAGTGATAAGGAGCTAAGGTCGATTAAGTATGTTAATTCAAATTTAAGTTTATATATATAAAATATATTTTTTTGGAAGAATTTTACTCTCTCTAAATCCTCAAGTTAGCTTGAACCAAATTAGTAATGAATCCCAAATATTTTGATACTATACAAACATGAGCCTCTTTTCAGACCTCCCAAGGTATGGGCCTCCTTCTATCATTTTACCCATTGGGACAAAACATTGATCAACAGATTTTGACTGCTCAATGTTGATTGAAGATAAATGTAAAGGGAAACAAAAACATATGTCCATTATTACAGATTTGTTTCTCACAGTAAAGAGAAAAATATTGTTTTCTTAAAAATATTATTTATTTAAATGATGAATTGACTTTGCAAATGATATAAAGTGTAAAAATTTTTACTTAAAAAAGTTTCTTACTAAAAGATAATTAATCAAAAAATAATTTTAATAAATAAACAAAAAAAATTCATATTAGTTTGATTAGAGTAGCAAAAAGATTTAGAATTCAAAAAACATTATATTAATTTTTTTTGAAGAGGTATTATTTAAAAAATCATAGAGAATATATTTTATAAGACGAAACATTTTAACAAATTTTAAAAAAAATTCATTAAAATTAATTAAAAAATTAATAAAAAATCCCTTAAACTACCATGTTGATCTAAATGATGGTGAAAATATCACTCGGTCTACGAATGGAAATCATAGTAATTAATAAATGTTAAGGAGCGTGGGAATGGCACTTTTTCCCACATACCCCACATGCATTTCTAATTTCATATATTTAAGTATTGTTTGGTTGAAGAGATTTAGGAAATCCATTAAAAAAATTAGTTGAGAATCAACTCAATTTATTAGTTAATTAATTTTTCATCGTATAATTTGGATCTGGTTTCGTATTAAGGAAAATAAAAAATTTGTAATTATTTTTAAACATTTGTTAATACACGTATATCTGCCCAAGGTTTGCCTTGTATAAGTGATACATATGTTGACATCACATAGGCTCTTCTACATATTTGTCAACTCACTCTGGCCTATTCGGTCTTTATATTTCCTCACGCTATCTTTAATTATAAAAAAGATTATAATACTTTAAATTAAATAAATAAATTTTTATATTTTAAATTAAAAATAAAAATAAATTTGTCGAAATATTTTTTATTTATACAAAAATTTATTTTTGTTTTATAATTAAAATATGAAAATTTATTTTATTTAGTTTAAATTTTTTTAAATTAATAATAATATAAAAAACATTTTCTCAATTAATAAATGCTAAGGAGCGCGGGAATGACACTTTTTCCCACGTACCACACATGCATTTGTATTTTCATACCTTTGGAACTGTGGGCGACAGTGTGTCAAGATTTTGAATAATGTGGGAGTGGCGCTCTTCTCTATACTTTTAATTGATATTGTAAAGACTTAGAAAGGAAATACTACTTAAAAACACTCCTTTTAATATATACATCGGTTTAGTTTGAATTTATATATATATATATAATATTTTTAATTATTTTAAGTTAAAATAATTATAAGTCAAAAAATTTAATAATATATTTATGCCGCAGATAAAAAAATAATTAAATTAAATGTTTTTGTTAGGTGAAAACAATTAATGTTAATTGAGCACAGTATAACATGACGTCGGCAGTATTATGTTAACTGTCAAGAGATAGTCACGTTAAATTAGGGTAGTTGGAACAACTTGATTTTTTTTTTTTAATTTTTAAATATTTTTATTTAAATATTGTTTGATTGAAGGGATTTAGGAGAACAGTTAATAAAATTAGTAGAGAATCAACCTAAATTATTAGTTAATTAAATTTTCATCTTAAAATTTGAATCTGGCATCGTATTATGGAAAATAAAATATATCTGGCCAAGGTTTGCCTTTTATAAGTGATACATATTTTGAATTATATATAATTAGTAAATGTTATATAATATATAATAGTATTTTACAAGAATTATTTAAATTTATTAAATTTGTATTTTAAATTTATAGATTATATATAATCTAAAACTGTCATTAAATATTTTAAATATAATCCATAATATTATGAATTAAAGGTGAGAGGAAGGGAAAAGGATATAAATGCTTGTAGGAGCAATTTTGTTATTTTAAGTGAAAATAAAAAAGTTTGTGGTGATAATAAAAGTTTTAAGTCATAAAAAAAAAAATCTAAGGCAAACGAGACACTTGCATTATCTTTTTGTCATAGGCCACAATTTATATATATATATATATATATATATATATATATATATATATATATATATACATACATTTATAATATATTAATTGTCTTAATTTGAGAACATTTTTTATTAACATAATAAAAAATGTTCTTGATAAATTTGTGATTTGAAATATGCCTTATTTGATTATATTTATAAAATGACTAAAGTCTAAAAAAAATACAAAATAGGAGGCTTGAGAATGAATAGTCAATGGTGTGAAATTAAATGAAGAGAGAAAAATTATAGGGGAGTTCCTACAAAAGAACATGGAGTAAAGAAAAATAAAAAGTCTCAAACAATATTATTGCATCACTGTTATTCCACAATTTTCAATATTAGATAATAATCATTTATCTTCTAAGACTCTAACTTTTCATTTTTCAAAATTTCAATTTTTCCTCTTAAAACTTTCCTAAATCTCTGGCTAATCTATTCTTTCTTCTCTTTTCTACCTTCATTTTTTTTAAGTGAATTATTTTGATGACCTTTATTTATTTTTGTAATTGAATGTGTTGGACGAATTCTTAACATAGGAAATTAATACTGTAATATAAGTATTAAACTATACAAAAAATATATATTAATATTCTTTTTTTCAAATGTATGCATTATTTATTGAATATTACTAACAGTATCTATATTGGTTGCTCTTTAAAAAAAAATCAAAATTAAAATAACTTAAATCTTCTTTGAGATCTTTATTATAAGATAGCTTTAATGTATTAATTTCCAACTGTCCAATCCCAAGTTCTGCCCGAAATCGTACGTAGTGAAAACATGGGAGAGTTGGAAGATAATTCAAAATATAATTTCTTTTTTTTTTAAATTAATAATAATATAAAAAAATTTATCAATTAATAAATGTTAAGGAGCGTGTGAATGACACTTTTTCCCACATACCCCACATGCATTTGTAATTTCGTACCCTTGGAACTGTGGGCGACAGTTTGTCAAGATTTTGAATAATGTGGGAGTGACGCTCTTCTCCATATTTTTAATTGATATTGTAAAGACTTCCAAAGGGAAATGCTATTACTTAAACACACTCTAAGGTGTATGATTAAAATAATCCATCGGGTGGAAGTGTTATATATTAATTTGTCATTTTTTATTTAGCATTTATTAATACATGTATATTTGTCAGTTAACTATATTGATACGAGTTTAAATTTATATAAATATAAAAAATACTTTTAAAAGAATTTTATTCCTTTAAATATTTTAATTAACTCTAATTAAATTTATTATAAATCAATTAAAATGGGACGTTGGCAGTATTATGGTGACGCTGGCTTCACATATATATATTCTTAATTTAAATTATGGCAGTTTGGACAACTTGTTATTTTTTTAATTTTAAAATCTTTTTGTTTAAATATTGCTTGATTGAAGAGATTTAAGTGATCCATTAATAAAATTAGTATAGAATCAACTCAATTTATT
Organism: Bauhinia variegata; assembly: GCA_022379115.2. Taxonomy (NCBI): domain Eukaryota; kingdom Viridiplantae; phylum Streptophyta; class Magnoliopsida; order Fabales; family Fabaceae; genus Bauhinia; species Bauhinia variegata. The sequence continues at coordinate 6,818,435 of CM039436.1, forward strand.
AGTTAATTAATTTTTCATCTTAAAATTTGAATCTGGTATCGCGTTAAGGAAAATAAAAAATTTATCATTTTTTATTTGACATTTGTTAATACACGTATATCTGGCCAAGGTTTGTCTTTTGTAACTGATACGTGTGTTGATATCACATAGGCTCTTCTGCATATTTACCAACTCATTCTGCCCAATTCAGTCTTCATCGCTCTCCTTTTTTCTCTGTCATATTGTTACTATCAGTGTATCTGTTGCCCATTAAGCTTCCATTTCTTCAATCAGCATTTTCTCTCGGATAACTATCCACTCATCTGCTTTCTAAGACTTTTATTTGTTCTGTTTTGTCTTGAAATCTCGACTAGAAAATCCAAAAAAAGGTAGAAATTAGAAAACCCAAAAAAAAAAAAAAAAATCCATTTCCTTTTCTTTTTCTCTCTGTTTTTCCTGTTATCCACACCCCATTTTGCTTCCAGTACTGTTCCATCACAAATTATCATAGTTCATTCTGCAATAGATTCAGTCTAGTTTTCTCCCTTTTTTTTTTTTTTTTTAAATAACAAATTCTAAAAAAAATTCCACCTGAATATTCTACTTAGTGTTAAACGTTCGAATAATTGTGACGAGGAAGATTTACTCTGCTGTGTTTCTTATTAAAGGTAATATGATTTTTTATTTTTTATTTTTTCATTTATTGCCTTTCAATTTTTAAGTTGTTACGGCATACTTCAATTTTGGTCTTCCATATTTATTGCCTAAGCATACCCTTTCGATTCGAGAGTAAAACTGATAGGATATGGGATAATATTCATTGGTATTAGTGGATAAATTAGATTTAAGCAGGCTCATGAATGTATGTAATAGTCGGTAGTTATTTTATTTGTACAACTTAGCATTATGCTTTAATTGTAGGATACTTTTTCTGTAGTAATTTGTTACAATGGAATAGAATGACATAAAAGTTAGGATACTTATAATGTTAATATTTTTCAGGCAAATATACAAAGGAGCAAGAGAGAGCCTGAGCAAGAATGGAGTTTCTTTCTCTAGTTGTTGGCAAGTTATTGGACTACACTGTGGCACCAATTACAAAGCAGGTGGGCTACTTGATTTTTTACCACAGTAACGTTAAGGAGCTAAGGGAGGAAGCTGAAGCACTCCAGCGTGAAAGAGAACGTGTGCAACATGCAGTTGATACTGCCGTGAGGAATGGGGAACTAATTGAAGGAGATGTCAAGAAGTGGCTAGAAGAGGTGGATGAGATCAGTCTAGAGTTTGATGAGCTCAACAAGGATGAACGCCATGCAAACGCAGATTGTTCTACCAGACCCTTTCCAAACTTTTGCTTCAGGCATAAATTGAGCAGACGATCAAAGAAGATGAAGGTGGTAATTGCAGAAACCATTGCGAGAAGAAACTTTGATCGAGTTTCTTATCGAGAAGTTCCAAAATTAACACGGCTTACTTCCTCGGAGTTCACCTTAAAGGAGTTCACGAAAGAACTAGGAGAACCTAAAATTTTCTCAAAACTTGGATCGAGGGTGTCAGAACAAAACGACATAATGAAAGCACTGGAAGATCCTATGGTACAGACAATTGGAGTACATGGTTTGCCTGGTGTGGGTAAGACCACTCTAGTAGAAGCTGTTGCTAAGAAGGCTCAAAAACACGGGCTTTTTGATGTGGTGGTCTTGTTAAAAGTCACACAGAATCCGGATCTCGAAAAGATTCAACTACAAATTGCTGACATGTTGGGGCTCAAATTTGAAGAGCAAAGCTTAATTGGAAGAGCATGTCGATTACGTCATAGATTAAATCTGAATCATGAAAGAATTCTTATAATCTTGGATGATATTTGGCGAGAGCTCAATATGGATGAGATTGGAATCCCTTGTGTGCACGAGGGCTTGAAAATCTTAATGACTTCTAGAAGTCAAGGGATATTATCTGACAAAATGAATACTCATGTCAACTTCTTGTTACAAGTTCTTCCATGGGTAGAAGCTTGGAAGCTATTTATGGATAAGGCCCAATTTGATGAATCTGCTGTAAGTGGTGAATTTTTATCGATAGCCACTCAGGTTGTTAAAGAATGTGCGGGCTTGCCAATGGCCATTGTGATTGTTGCAACTGCACTAAAAAACAAGAGTTTGTTCGAGTGGAAGGACACCTTGAGACAACTACAAAGTCCTACTCTAACAAATATTACAGGTGAGCAGAATCAAATATACAATGCTATTAAGGTGAGTTATGATAGGTTGGAAAATGAGCTCTTGAAGTCAATTTTTTTACTCTTTGGAGTGATGCAATCAAATTCTTTGATTACAGATTTGTTCAATGTCTCTGTTGGCCTTGGTTTGTTTAAAGACATCTATAACTTGGAAGAGGCTTGAAATAGTCTTTATACGTGCATTCGTAAACTAAAAGACTCATGTCTATTGCTTGATGGTTATTCTCCGAAGCGTTTTCATATGCATGATGTTGTCCAAGATGTAGCCATTTTCCTAGCATCCAGGCAATATCATCTTTTCATTAGAAGATATCAAAGGTTAGAAGAATGGCCTGAAGGAGATCAGCTCACAAGTTGTGAAACAATCATTTTAGATCGTAGTGACATTGCTGAGCTTCCTCAAGAGTTATACTGTCCGAATCTAACATTTTTCCACCTAAATAATAAAAACCAGTTCCTGAACATTGCAGATGACTTTTTTGAAGGAATGCGTGAGCTGACAGTATTGAATTTGGCTGGAGAGACACTCAATTCCTTGCCTTCATCGATCAATCTCTTATGCAACCTCCGCGCCTTGTGTCTTAATTTATATGTGTTCAGAGACTTGGGGATAATTGGAAGATTGAAGGGTTTAAAAGTTCTCACCCTCAGCTCTGAGATGATGCAATTGCCACCAGAACTGTGCCAATTGAATCAGCTACAATTACTGGACTTGAGGGGTTGCTGCAAGCTTGAATTGATCCCACCAAATCTCTTATCTAGTTTGACAAAATTACAAGAGCTGTACTTTGCAATTCATATTTACTCAACACCTATTCAGTGGTATGTTGATGATCCAAACTACAAGCAACAGAGTATGAAACATCATGGGAAAGAAGTATTTGATGGTGCTTCTGATCCAAACAATCAGCAAAGTAAAACTAGCCTTGGGGAACTGAATAATTTGGCTCGCTTGACAAACTTAGAAACACATATTTGCGATGAAAAAATGTTGCCAAAGGACCTTGTATTTGAGAGGTTGCGAAGGTACAAAGTAATCATTGGAAGTGACCCAAACTTGTCATCTTCTGAGTATGAAACGTCAAGGATGTTGAAACTTAACCTAAATACCAGCATTCATTCATGGGATAATGTCAAAAGTTTGCTAGACAGTGTGGAGGAATTACATTTGTACCATTTGAAAGGTGCTGAAAATGTTGTTCCTGGAACTAGTGAAGAAGGTATGCCACAACTAAAATATCTTCATCTTTGTTTCAGTGATGAAATCCAGACCATCGTTGACTTATCAAGGCGGAATCTTGTTGTTGATATATTCCCCAACATTGAGTCATTGGTTATCGAGTGCTGCACAAACTTAGAAGAAATATGCAATGGCTCTTTGACAGGAAGGTCCTTTTCAAGACTAAAAGTTATCAAGGTGGCAAACTGTGGTAAAATGAAGAGCCTCTTCTCAGTTTCCTCTTTTAGAGGTCGTCCGCACTGCAATATTATGGAGGAGACAAATGAAAATCCAGAGAGCATGCTTCAGTTTACTGAGCTGCGAGGTTTAATGCTGATAGGCCTGCCTGAACTAATTAGCTTCAGACTTGAAGACAAGGGAGAGTGTAGTGCTCAGGGAAAGCAGTTGCCGTCAACTGATATGGATTGAGAAATTGTTACAGAGGACAATATTCCTCACACTCCTATCGCACTTTTCAATGATAAGGTATGGTTATCAATTTCCAGATCATTTGAATTCAAACCTCACTCAAATTCAATGATATAAGAAGATTTGCGAGTAAAAAGATATTGAAAGATTACTATTATGGAGAAGAACGTAGAAAAATAGATCATTTGCCTTTGATGACAATGGGGGGTAAACCATAAAAGAATGAAAAATTATTTATTTTAGCACTTTAAAACCATTTTGAATTTCTTATGAAAATACTTTTCAGGTTATGCTTCCAAACTTGGAGGAGATGATTATTATCTACGTGGTTAAGTTGAATACAATATGGCATCAGCAGCAACAACTTTGTCCAAAGTCATTTGACAAGCTAAGAAAGTTGGAGATTGAAAATTGCCCGAAACTCGTGATCATCTTTCCATCTCACATTGGAAGCAGCATAAACAGCCTTGAGACATTGTTGATTACAAATTGTAAATCTCTAGAGCATGTATTTGAAGAAACACACTGTGAGATTAGTGGTGTACCAGCTAGTGTGTTATGCTTTCCAAATTTGCAGCAGGTGCATGTTCAAAGATGTCAAAGGCTAAAATATTTGTTTCTGGCATCTGTGGCAAACACTCTTGTCAAACTCCAGAGGCTTAAAATAGAGAATCGTTCAACGATAGAAGAGATAGTCAAAAAAGAAGACAATACCAGTCATTTCAGCGAAGTGGTATATTCTTATCCTTCTCCTAACAATTTTACTCATATGTATAGTAAAATTAAAATTTTAAGCTGAAGGTATGAAGGTTTAAGGATATCAAAGCTGAGGTTATTAGGCATATTGACTCTCCTAGTTGTCATTTTAAACCACTTTTAACTTAATGCTCAAAGTGACCTTAATTTACTCCAAACTCATCACTATTAGTTCACATTCAATGACTTGTGTCACTCTCATGCCTTGTTTAGTACATAGAATCATAAAATCACAAGAAAAAATCTCTTTTTACTTCCTTATACTATCACTAATCCCAAAAAAGATTTTCACACTTTAAACGGGATAAAATTAACTCTCACATATCACCTCATAAATAAAAATGGATCTTATTAAAATGTTTTGTCTGTATGGAATGAGAGAGTTCATTTTATCCAGTTTGAAACTTAAGGGTCCTTTTTAAATTTAGTGACAATGTGAAAAAGGCAAAATAAATATTTTTCTTTTTCTTAAAAGATTTAGTTTTCCAGTTGATATGGACAAAGAGAAGTGCTTCTGCCATCAATGTGTTGTGGTGAAGTGTATAAATAACGGAATGGAAGTTATGAGCTACCAAAATATAGAATAGAATAGCCACTCAATGAGGAGAGAAAATTATTGGTACAATTGATCCTTAATAAAGTGATAGCAACAAATTCCTAACATATGAATGGTAATCGATTCGTTATTTATGACTTCTAGCTCTCTGTAAGATGTTTTGACTTTCTAGTTAAATGGGTTAATCATCTTTTGTAGGTTATGCTCCCCAACATGGAGGAGATGATCATCGTCGGTTTCGTTAAGTTGAAGATGGTATTCAATTGCCAGCAAAATCTTACGTCAGATTCCTTTGGCAGACTCAAAAAAATTGAGATAAAAAACTGTCCCGAACTCTTGTCCCTTTTGCCATATCACATAATGAGCAGAGCTCGGAGTCTTGAGACATTAACTGTTGTTAATTCTAAATCTCTAGAACAGATATTCAGTTACCAAGGAGCAAATGCAAGGGAGACACATGATAGGCCAGCTGATCTTCCAAATTTGCTGGTGATGCATGTTGAAGGATTGTTACATTTAGAAGTACAAGACTGTTGTGTCCTAAAAGAATTAGTGCCCTCTTCAACATCATTCAATCACTTGCGAATTTTGCAAATTTGCAAATGTGATGGATTGTTACATTTAGTAACATTATCAACGGCTAAAAGCCTTGTCAGACTCGAAACCTTGATCATCAAGGAATGCAGCATGATGAAAGAGATAGTAATAAATGAGGAAAATGAAGATGGAGATCATGAAATTACCTTCAGCATGTTGAAATTTCTTGAACTTCAGCAGCTATCAAGCTTGAGAAGCTTCTCCACTGGAAATTTTGCATTCAAATTTCCATCACTGGAAAATTTTACTGTAAGCGGCTGCACAAATCTGGAAACATTCTCTAAAGTGATGCCCAACACTCCAAGTTTGGAGAGAGTACAAGTACGAGATGAAGGAAATGGAGTATACTGGGAAGGAAATCTTAACAAAACTATACAAAAAATATATATGCAGAGACATGGTAACGATTTCTAGCTACTTTATGAGAATTACATTATTTGATTTATTCTTACATATTGGTGCAAAAATAATTTATTCTTTCAATTGAGTCATAAAATAGCAATGGCCATCATGAATATATTGCAAATATTTGAGTTAGGAAAACACCTGATGTCTTAGTTCTGATATAACTTTCACCTTCATTATGTTGTACTTTACATGTAGAGGGTTGAGAAATCCATCCAGGATGCAGACATTTCTTATGTGGATACACTTGCTTGAAGCCTGGTTCAAGGCAGAAAATGGTGGAATGCGTACTTTCCTTTCTGGGTTCTGACATATGCAAACGATTGGTTACTATGGTGCAGTACGATATGAGACATCATTTCCTACCCATTAAATATGTGTTGTGTGTTAATGCAAAGTTATAACTGAATACTTTCTAGCAAACGCAACTTTATATGCTTGCAACTGTCTAATTGAGATGTTTTGTAATATTACTTGGTTTCTTTTTTTTTTAAGTGGAACAAAGACACAGCATTATTCAGATATTCTGAATTATTTAATCTTCTCTATTTCCTGTCATATATATCTCAACTCCTAAATTATAATTCTTGAGTTATTCATTCATTTGCTTTATGGGTCATACATATTAAATACACATGATACTTTTCTTGATCAATTGCACATCTTAATTTTGTTTCTAGCACAATATAAATCAGTAGATATTGATTTATGGCAGACTTGGAATTCCTTCTCTTCTCACCATTCTTCCTCCACATTTAAATCTATTCAACGAAATTTCCTATCTTAAAATTCCCGATGTTGATTCCGTCAGAACTCAGCACCTCACCAGATCTCTTTCTCCCTTCCCGTTATGCTTCTTTTGTCTATGGAATTTGTCTTTGTGACAGGCACTCTAGGAGGTTATCAAATTAATTTTCAGTCTGACAATAAAGCTTGACTTGGGTCTTAATAGGTATGTATTAATTATTTTTAGGTTAAAATAAGAATTTTTTACAAGATAAAACAAAATACAAATAAAATAAAAAAAATATACATAACATAAAGAGAAATAAAATATTACAAAACAATAAATAGATAATAATGTAACCAATATAGAAATTAGCTATCCAACCTATTTAGCAACTCTATCCTCAAATCTACAATTTTATTCTAGTTCAATTATAGAACTAAGCCGAGATAAACTAAGACCCTTATATCTAACTAGGGATTTCCTACTGGATAATCTTCTAGAATCTGGCCAATGGAACTACTCATAACCTAAACAATAATCCATGAATAAGAAAGCATCCATTAAACTTAGAAATTGAAACATTTTTAGTTCAATTAATGGTGATTAAGCTAAGCATAACCTATAACTTAAGTTAAACTTATGATTTTCTAATAAAACATCATCTAAAATATGGCAATATGAATTAAACTTATTTTGAACAATAACCCATGAGTAAAATAGACATCTTATAAGCTTTAATTCTAAAACCCATCTAATCTCATTATGATTTAATAACCCATGAATCCTATATATCTACTCTAAATCTAAATAATAATCAAGAAATAATCCATCCAAAATTATCACAACAATAAAATAAGAATAACCCATCAAGAATATGGTGGAAAAAATCATGAAGAAATAGAGTAGAAATCATACCCACAAATTTTAGATTTAAATACAAGGTTCCATTGAAATAAAATGCCAAATGATATATAAATCAAGTTTCAAGAGTTATCGGGTGGTCTTCAAGCTCTTAGGTTGATTACAAGTGGATTAGGTCTCCATTTACATGGAGAATTTAGAGAGAGGAAGAAGAAAACCAAGACTAGAGATAGAGGGGAGAGAAGGCGCGAATATGGAGTTGGGGAAGCTGAAATTTTGCCTCCAATATGTCTAAGTGGAGGGAAAGGTAAAAGTACAACTATGCCTTTTGTTAAACCTTGGAAAATTCCAATCTTGCCCTTGAAGTTGGGTAATTTATAACTATGCTATTAATTGTTAACATCATGAAATTGGCTTTGGTCCAATTGCTCTAAGTTTAACCTAGACACAGAAGTTCAACTAATTTTGCGTAGAGGTCACCCAAGTCCAGTTCTAAAATAAAAATTTCATAAGTAAATTGAACCTTATTATGAGTAAAATAATATAAAGTGTAATTAAGTTCAGTTATAATTTTATAATATAAAAGTGTTAAATATTCAATTAAATATAAAATTAAGACATAAGAGTTAAGTGCAAGAGTATAAAGATAAATACTATAAACTATTTATCAAACTAAATGTTGAGTAAGAAGAATGATTCAAGAATGGATTCTAATGATAGTTGGCGTTATGCCATGAAAATTTTTTAACAACGCATTTTTTACAATGGAAAGGAAGTAAGCAATGTAAATGGAAGAGGTGGAGGATTTTATTAAAGAACAGTTAACCTAAGACTGTTGTCTATAATCAAATGTGGAAGATTTTAGATAGCAGTTGTGCAGGAACCCCTACATATGAGAAAACATGATGGATTTTAGATAGCAATTCTAAATGGAACCGATGTGTAATGTTAGTTATAGACAGCAGTTGCATGTAGAATCATTGTTTATATGCAACGAAACTTCTCATCTTCCATCACCTCATAACTTTTGAACTTTTGCCTTATAACTTTTGAAACTCTTTCTCTATAAATCAGTTTCAAACCCTAGCAATGTTATCTTCGCCAAGAGTTATATACTTGAAACCACTATGTAAACTCCATCTCTTCTCCTTCAACATTGTCTTCTCCCATTAACTCCAACTCTTATTGCTTCATTGTTGGTTTCTCCTGGCGTCTTTGACAATGACATCTCTATTAGAGTTATTTCTCCTTTAAAGTTCTTTTTTTCTTTTTTCTCTTTTGAGCTTAACCTTTGTTTATTTGTTTGCCGTAAAGGTAAATGTCTTGGAATGTAGTCATTACAAACAAAACAGTCTCTATTTGGATGTATTTATTAGTCATGAAGGAAGACACTTTGTGTGCTATCTTAACCAATGCAAGGATGTGCTTAGAGAATCAAAAAGAGCTAGGGAAGATACAAAATCTAACACGAGATTAGAGAATCATCTAGTAGCTCTTGATTTTACAAGGACTGGAGAATATGTGGATGATCTGGTCATCAAAGTCAATGCCATAATTCTGAAGGTTGATTTTGTAAAGACCAAAGCACCATTGGCTGAAATGTTGGGAGCTTTGAAGCCTTTTTCGATTTCATGGAGAAAGAAGTCAAAGCTATGTATAAATCTAACACTTCAAAGTTCACAACAAATATGATATTCTAGCACTTTTTTGGTCTTTTAGGAGAAAGGAATTTGAAATTTCTGTGTATTTCTTCAATTATGATGTATTTATTCTGTGTATTTAGAGAAAATGTTAAGAAAATTTCTTAGCTAATATGATTATCATGATGCATGGTATCAATACTGTCAGATTAACTTTTATTTTGTGTATTATTGACTGCTAATTCAAAGGATTAAATAATATAATAAATTTTTAAGTTTTAAAAAATATATAAGCATAGATAGCAATTCTTTTGATAACTGTTGTCTAAAAAGCAAAATAAACATATTAGATAGCAGTTATAAATACAACCGTTGTCTTTGATTAAGCATAGACAGCAATTAAATATAGATGCAATGTCTATGATCATATACAAAGACTTAAAAAAACAAAAATAGAGAGCGGTTAAGGAAGAACTGCTATCTTTAATTAGCCAACAACAACGAGTGAGTCACTACTATGAAAAATAATATAATTTACTATTGTAGTCAAATAGATAACACTTTGAAACGCTATCAAAAATAAGATTTAACTGCTGCCAAAAATCTTTTTTGGCATAGTGTTGGTGTTGTTGTTTGTCTCTATGTGAACTTTGTATTACTTAATAGTTACCAAATTTAGAGTAAAATCCATTTTTCGTACTCAACATTTATGACAATGACAAAAAAAGTCCCTCACATTTTTATTAAGAGTCCCTAACGTTTTTAAAAACGCTTCAAATTCATCCCTCCATCCAAGTATATTTGTGTTAGTAGATAGACATGTTAATTGATGATATATGTTGTTATTTGTGTCACGCTAACAACTCACATTTTGTTATTCTCATTATTAGTTTCTTATATTTTAAAACTCGGCCAAATTGATCTGCCCTCTTTTGTTTCTTTTCCTCTTTCTATTTCTCTCTCACAGTTTCTTCTTCTTTCTTTCTCTTTGTATGTTCCTCTGCATTAATCAATTTCATAGACTTGGGTAGTGGAGAGTATATGAAGAATGATTGGATGTAAGAAAACTATTGATAGAGCTTGTGGGTTCTCTTTCTCTCTCATGCTTTAGTCTTTCTTCTTTGTATGTTCCTCTCTATTAATTTCACAAATTTTTGTAGTGAAGAGGAGATGAAAGCTTTTTGGGCTTGTGAAGGATATTGATGGAGCTTGCAGGTTCATGCATTTATATATCTCAAGAGCTTTTATTGCTTCCTCATTATGGCATATGTTGAAATCCTAGAATTCTAACAGGCAACATCTTTATTATTTGTATAGCTAAAGAGCCTCTTCGACATCTTTAGACAAACGCATCAATCCGAAGCACAAGTCTAAAATGAGTCGGATTCTAAATTCCCAATTAGCATTTTGTTTTCTTAATTCTAATAAATTTGTTATCAATTATTTCATCATGATTTTCTTTCAATTTTCTGAATTTACTTTTTCTATTATTATCTTTTCTATTATTAAAGAAATATGATGTAATTTCCTTTTTCTTTTTTTTTTTATTAAGGTTACTCTAGGGAAGGTTCCTCTATATAAAGCCTCTCATTGTAGTCTTTTTCTAACACATTAAAAATTAAGTAGTTTTCTAATGTTCTAGTTTTCTCTCGAGCTTCTCAAAGAAACTTGTTTTCTTTCTTTTACATTTTCTCGCTACGTCAATTTGACATCAAACTAAGTTCTCGCTCAAAAGCTTAATGTCAAGCAGCGGCCTTCATGACAATGATCAAAGGGCTAAGACCTCAGGTCCTCAAGACCCTGGGATGGCAATGGTGGCTTTAGAGCATAGAATCGATCACATTGAGATGCGTTTCAAGGAGATTAAAGGGATTAGTTTGAAGCCATGATCATCAGGGCCAACAGAAATAGGGAAAATAAAAGGTTTCTCGCTAGAGATGAGTTTACTTGTAGGGAACCCATTGTTTGACCTATTCCTGATTTTTACAAGAGTAAGAAAAAAACCTACATGATGGAGGGGTATGATTATTTTGATGAACCCTTGGACATTCCTTATTTTGGTGGTGATTTAAATATTGAGGAGTTCGTTGATTGGTTGACAAAATGTGATGGACTCTTTGAGTGCACAGGGCTTTTAGAAGACAAGATGATGAATCCAGTCACTTGTTAGTTGAGAAGAGGAGTTTCTTCTTGGTGTGACAACTTATAGGCTAGAAGAATTCATGGAAGAAAAGCTCCAATTCGGACCTAGTTCAGAATGAAGCTGTTGCTAAAAGATCAACTCTTACCTTCAGATTAAGAAGAACTTTTGTATCACTGGCATGCTCACCCACTTAAATCCTAGGAACAACATCATATATGGTAAATCAATTTGACAATAAGAATTCAAAATTGTCTTATGCAGATAATAGTGGCAATGATTTTCTAGAATTGCCCCAAAAGACTCTTGACATGAGGAGCAGCTTGAGGAAGATCAACCACTCATGCAACCATATGACGAGGAGTTGCAAAATACAATTGAAGTTTGTCATACACAGGTTGCAGATTAACTGACAGATAGGGTCGCTGATTTAGAGGCTAGCATGATTTTACATGATTCAGATGTTAAAGTAGTTGAATCTCAACAGGATGATGTTCGTAAATCTAATATACTAAGATCAACAGACCAAGAATATGAAGAAGAATTAAAGCATAGTTGTGAAGGTCTTAATGCAAATTCTGAATGTGCAAATTGTGGATATGTCTCTATGGATCAATTTCATTGTCATCATAGCAAATTATTGGACATTCTATAACTATTATTGTCATCTGGATTTACACCTCCATTATGCGACACTTCAGGTTGAGTATTTTTCAAGTGGAGGAGAATGATGTGGATGCATCAAGCCCAAGCCTAAGCCTAAAACAAGCCAAAGTGAATTCTCAATTATTATTCCATTTTTTAAAATTCAACAGATTTGTTATCAATTATGTCGTTATGATATCTTTTAATTTTTTGGAATTTTTTTCTATTATAAAGGAAGTATAATGTAATATCCTTTTTTATTAGGATTACTATAGAGAAGGCTCCTCTATATAAAACCTCTTATTGTATAGTCTTTTTTTGACACATTCAGAAATAAATAGTTTTCTAATATTCTATTTTTCTCTCGAAGTTTCTCTAAGAAACTTGTTTTCTTTCTTCTACAGTTTCTTGTTCTGTCACATCTCAACACTTGATACATGTCCACAAGAGCATTTGTGACAAAAGGTTTAATAAACCAATTGGACTAATGATAGAGAATTTGTTTCATTTTCATGGGTAAATCATTTCCTATTTAAGGGTCAATTCGGTTCATATGTTTCCTTTCAATTTTGAACCACTTTCAGTTTGTATAAAGTGATTCATTTTCAAAAGGCAGGCCATTGGTTGGGAGACGGTCTGATCGATGAGTTCTTACAGTCAGATGTAGTTTTTTCTTATATTTCTTTGTCATCATATCATCCTACAAATAAAACATCAAACTAGAATTAAGAATTTATTTAAACCTTATAAGACACTTAAAGAATAATAAAATCAAATACCTAATTGTTTGACAAAAACATGCTAGGTTCATTTTCATGGTCTACAATGCTGGCATGCCACAAAAGCAAACTATCACCAACAGTAAACTTATAACACTTACTTTTAATTTATTCAATCTAGAAGCCGTTATCCCTTTCATTTCTAAAGTTGCTAGATAACCAATGTTAACCATAAGACTAATAATTCCAATGCTCCTGACAAAAGCAAACAATAAGACATCATACAAAGGCTTCAAACACCAAAAGGCACCCAAAGAAATAGCATGATGACTTCACAACTAGAGCTTTATCTTTCTCAGCAACAAAAAATGTCATTGACAGAAGTAATTTCAGCTCCTGTGATATTTGAAACATACAGCAACTTATTGAAACGTACCCAACACACACATATAATCTCATGAAGTAAGATGCAGATCTTGATGACAAAACAATGTAGAATGTATATAGTGTAACCTAATTATCTTGCAAATATTTTCATTAAATGACCAATAAGAATAACTATGTCTAGGAGTACACGAAATGAACAATCACTAGTTGGGAAGTAACAAAGAAAAATCAGCTGTAACAATGTCTATACATCTAATAATAAAATTTGGCTACCAAACAATTAAACTAATAAAGGGGAATAAAAAGAGAAAGAAAGAAGAAACATGAGAGAGAAAGAGAAGAAGGGGATCAATTTGGCCGAGTTTTAAAGAATAAGAGACTAATAATGAGAATAAAAACCTGAGGAACTAGCATAGTACAAATAATAGCACATGTCATCACTTGACATAATACATTATCGTCATCGTCTACCAACCCTAACAAACATGGACAAAGAGATGAATTTGACGTATTTTTAAAAATGTTAGGGACTAATAATGAAAGAGTTAAAACATGATAGACCTTTTTGTCATTGAACATGAAAGTCAAGGTTAAAAATGAGATTTTACTCTTAAATTTATTGGTGATTTAACATACAATACCACATGCTTCAAGAGTTCATTTAATATTTGAGAAACTTTTTTTTTGCATCTTTCACATTCATTATCTTTATCAATTTCATCCTTCGTATTACAACTTGAGACTTAAAAAATCTAGCAATTAGGTCCTTTTGTCCACCTCCATCCTACATAGTTAATTCGCAGTGCTACCAAGGTTGTTTTCTTCCAAGCTGTCTGATTTTTTTTTTGCTGATATGTCCAATTAAATTTGTTGAGCTGTCTGTGTTAAAAGAAATAAAAAAAAAAAAAAAAAAAAAACTTGGGCCTGTTTGATTTTGTTCTCAAAAACAATTTTTTTTTTTTTTTTTTTAAAAAAAAGCTTGTTTGATAACTTGTTTTCTACCAAAGTGCTCTGAAAAAGTAAAAAACAACAAACTGTTTTCAAAAATCAAACAATGAGAACAGCAATTTGATGTTTTATTGATCTAGTAAACATGCAGAGAACACCAATGGCAATTATGTAAACATTGAATTCTTGGAAATTTACTTCAGTGGAACAATTTTCTATTCTTAATTTGAAACCAAGTCAAACAGCATTCAAATGCAGATGGAGGAGCGAGAAACACAATCTCTCTTCTTCAACCTCTCATATTTTGCTTCTGTATTCATGGATGTCAGCTTTACAAGCCACAACCATAGTTGCTAAATCTCATAACAGATCTTTTTTTGGTTCTTCAATATCGGTTGTGTACTTTTTTTTTGTTCTATTTTCTTTTCTTTGTTTTTACTATTTCCAAGCTCATCTCCAGTAATTGGTTTCAATCATCTTCCTGTATGTTTTCTCAAATAAGGTTTTGGACAAGATAGAAGCAAACGCTTGTCTTGACAATAGAAACCTTCTGCATACAAACAAAAATTAGATGATAATAAAACCTCATTTGCAAAAACCATGAAGGTTTCTAGAGCAATAAGATGCCAAATAAAAGTATGCCCAAAGATTTGTAATTTAAAAAAGAACTTCAGATTTAGAGTTAAAGACAATAGAATCTAGAACAGATTTTTTTTCAAATATTTTTTTTGTTCTTTTGTTTTTATATGTGTTTTTTTTTTTTTAATAAACTGTTCAAACAAGTATTTTTAAATTTTTATTTCTAAAACTTGTTCTAGAAAATAATTTTATAAAATTGTTCTAAGAACATAAAAACTGAGAACACATTCAAACAGGCCCCTTATTTCTTAAACTTCCTCTCATAAAAAAACTCAACACTATGCAGCAGAAAACTATTAATTCTAATTTTTATATATATTTTCCTCTCCAATTTGATAATATTTGGACTTTGATTTGAAGAATTTAGCTTTTAATTTGGAGTAATTTGGCTTTTTTTTTTTTAAGGTTGTGTGGTGAAATGTAATGGTGGCAGAAATCTTGTGCAAAATGAACAATTTAAAAGATATTCAAGGGCTTCAATACAATTTAAGAAAGCATGGTGGCTTGCTTTGGCATTTGGAATGAAGAAAAGTGAAGATTGAAAAACTTAGAATTGTATTTTGAAACATAGAAATAAGGTGCGTTGCAACACAATAAAGAGGTATTTTCTTCTTTTTTTTTAAAAATATTTCACTATATCTTATCAAAATAAATATTTCACTATATATATATATATCTTTTAAATAATATTCGAGAAAAAAAAACAGTTTTCGTGTAAACTTATCGTGGTGATATTTATTTATGTTATAATAATTAAAAATAATTAAATTAAAAATGAATTCGTGAAATAAAAAAAATGGCACCAAACTGAAGAAAAATCAAACAATGAGACAGCAGGCCTCTCGTTGTCTAATTTCACCAACTGGTACTGAAACTCGTAAAAGTCTCTTTCCCCAATCTCGTTTTTTCGTTGGAAAGAAGCAAACTTTGATTCGCTTGCCAAATCCCAAATCGCTGCTCAAATCCGAACGCCAACCTTCGATTCTGCTTCGGCTGTGTTCTTGACGATCCACTCAATTGGGGCCTGACCGTGTTGCTTCATTCCCTTCCCTAGGCACCGGAAGAGGTACTTGCTCTCGCATCTTCTCTTTGTTCGTTTTCCCTCTTTTGTTCTTGTATTTGGTTTAACGATTTCAAACTCTAAATGGGAAATTCATAACATTTCATGGGCTTCTTGCTTCCCCTTATACCCTGTTCGTGGAAAAATTTTAATTTTAAGCCCAAATCTTGGATCTTAACTTGTATTAGATACTATCATCTTTGGATGCTGATTGAGTTTAAATGAATTTTTTGGGGCTTACTTAGTTACTGTTAATAATTCTTAATTGGAAATGAAACTCTTTGAGTTACCCATGTTTGGTTGGCACTGGATTGGCATTGAAATTTTGAAATTGTATGGTATTTTGGATGTTGGCTGAGTTTGAACGAGAAAATTCTTGCTACCAATGGTGACTGTGAATGATTAACTGGAAATTCTCAGGCAGGCTACCTATGTTTACTTGGCTCTGGATTGGGTTTGTAAAATTATTGGCTCCTTTAGGTGCAGGTTGAGTTTTATAGGAAAAATAATACTATAAATAGTGACTCTTACAAACTTACAAATTCTTAACACGAAATAAAAACTGTCAGGTGGCCTACCCATGTTTGTTTGGCACTGGATTGCATTGAAGTTTTCAAATTATAGGCTGGTTTGTAATTGTATGTTGGTTGAGTTCAAAAGGGAAATTGTCCTATAACTTAAGAGTTCTTAACTTTAAATGGAAACTCTGGAGTGGGTTATGCTTGTTTGGTCGGCTCAATATTGTGATTGAAAATTTTCAATTATAGAATACTTTGGATACTGGTTGAGTTTCAAAGGAAAATTCTTACTGATTTTTCTTTCTGAACTTCAAACGGAAACTCTCAAGTGGGTTGCCCATATGCGGTTTGCAAAATTTTAAACTACACGGTTTAGTTACTGCTTATTATTTGTATATAAGCTAAAGAAATTGGTTATCTTTTTCTTGAATAAATTGTGTGTTTATATATATATGTATGTATGTATGTAAAATGTCATTAGCACAATCTTTTGATCGTTTACTTTTCATTTTTAGGCATTGCTGTCATTCTGGTTGCTGGGAACCTGTAGAAACCCTTTCAAACTAAAGATTAGTTTAAATGGCAAGGATCAAACCTCAAACTCTGCTACAACAAAGCAAAAGGAAGAAGGGGCCTGCTCGAATCAGTGCTACAACTGTTATATTTTATGGCTTGATTCTTGTCTTGATTGTGTTCTTCGTATTTGCTACTTACAGACATTGGTCCAATAGGTTAGTCAAAGCTTCACTGTGTATTATGGAGATTAGTAGTGTGAGAAAAAAATGTGCAATATAATTTCTCCTGAAGGAAAATCAATGAAAAAAAATTGATAACAGGTGATTCTTGATGAAATTGGGCCCTGCCTTGTGTTAGAATTATTTAGAGTTGTTAAGCATGAAAGTTAAAATTGACTGGGATTTGCCACGGGATGGAGGAATTCTTGAAAATTTCATCTTTTCTTTTTTTCTATATGGATTTTATTTCATGTATGTTGATAGTGTCCTCCACAAGTGTGTGCCATTGAATGTTTAGTTTCATTTTAATGTCATTTTTGAATGGTAAATTCTTATCTCTGGAATGGGATGAACTTGGATGTGATGCATATGGTTTGAGAAAAATTTTCAGTTTCCATTTTCTGAGAATTGTTTCTAGAACTTCCATGGAAGTTTTCCTTACTGTTTCTCTACTTGATGATGATTCTTAAGTCTTACCAGGGTAAATATGTTTTTGGAATAAACATGAGAAGTACAGGTGCCAATATTTTCATTATAATTAATTATGAGAATAGTAATTTGACAGAATATGTCCCAAATTCTCAAATAGGATACAAACTTCAAAAGAGCATTATCCCTTACCTGATTATATATTTTCTCCATGCATTCAGGTCAAGATTTCGATCAGAAAATCATTTGTCAGTCTCTGAGGTACTGCTTTAAAATCACTGTACACGGTTTATAAAATTCTTAGGTCCTCTTAATATATTCTTGATATGTACCCTTACTGAGTGTTTTCTTTTTTTGTTATAAAGGTGTGTCTTTTTCTTCTTTAATAGCACTATTAGTTTCTATCCATTCCTTGCCTCATCTATTTATATATATATGTTCATATTGAGCCTATCTTTTCCATAGGGTGAAAATAATTTTGCGGACTCAAAGAAATCTGATGTACCTGGATATGCTGTAAGTTTCAATCACCACAACACTGTACATCCTTACTTTTGCACATTTTTGACTAAACTTCCAGTAAGAATATAATATATTAATCATAATCTTCAGAATTCTACTTCATCCCGATATACTATTTTCTTCCTTTTAACAGGTTTTAAATACCTCTAAAGGTTCTATAGTAATAGAGCTTTACAAGGAAAGTGCTCCTGAAGTTGTTGATGAATTCATTGACCTATGGTGAGTACTAGATTTGCCAATTTAAGGTCTACTCTTTCTATAGATTTAAAATTTGTAGGCTGCTAAATGCTTTCTTTTGATTTGTTACTGATTACACTTGTTCTTGCTCCTTCTGTTTGGAATTGGGATGTGAGAAATTGTTTTCTGTAAAATTGAACTTAAGTGATAGAGTTGAAAAGCAAAATTAGATGTTCATGAACTGACTATATTATTGCAAATTAACTTAGATTCCGTTCTTATGCCTGTACTTTGGCATAAATTTGATTGAATATGTAGAGACACTAATGTTAGTGGCATATTGCATTAATGTTTATGTAGTATTGAAGTTACTGCATATCTGGATAATTTTGGCTAGAATTAAGTTTGGTTTTTGAAGTTTGACCCACTTCTCAATTGGGTTGTAATACCTTTTTCATCTGCAACTCCAGATGGAAGGCTCATTTAAGATGTTTCTAATCTAAACCATATTTTCTTTTCTCTTCATAATCAGATAGTTCTATCTAGCATTGACCAAATTGGATAAGCATTGGAAGAAAAGGAAGAAACCCACTCAAATCAAATTGCTTTTATCATGATGGCCCAACAAACATGTGGGTCAATTTCCATGCATGAAAGTTGCATTTTAAAAGTTATTTTTCTATATCATAAAGTATTTAACAATTTAAGGACTTCAATTTTATATATTAGTATATATAATTTGTGCTTGTGTTCAAATGAAAAATGAAATGGAAAATTATTATCTGCTAAGAATATAATCTATTTGACAGCTTTAGCATTTTGTTGACTGCTACTAGAAGGACTAAGCACAATTTTGTCCTGCAATCTGCAGGTATTCTCTTGTATTTTAGTTGACTGATCAGTTTTTCTGTGGAAGAGATTGTTTGTCATGATTGTATTTCAACTTGTGGAGTGTTTATGCAATTTTAAACGTTACAGGATACAGATTGCTTATTGATTAGCAAAATATTTGTCAAACATATTTTTTGGGTAAAAACTTAAAAAACTCTTCATTATCAAAGGAACAAATCAAAATATATCTATAGAAAAACTAAGAGGGAGGAGGGGAGAATAAGAGCCACCTTCTAACTTGCACCAATCCAAGCCTCAATGTTCAAAAACAATCAAAATATTTGTCAAACATTTCAAGACCTGTTAGCCAGATTATTTCATTGCCATCATATTTCGAAGTTCATCAGATAGTTAGACATTGAAGGGCATGAGAAGAGATTTAAGTCTACTTGCTCAAACATTTTACTCTCTAAATTAACTATGTATAACATGTGAATATGGCAATAACATTGCAACAACAGAAGATTAAATTTTTCTTTGAAATGTATGTAACTTTTTGATATGTTTTACCAAAGTTAAAACTGCATTGCATAAAAATGCTGACATAATTTACATAGTTACTATAGTTTGTGAAATTGTTGGGCCTGCCGAGATCAAATAGAGCAGAAACGCACTCAACAACCAGCCATACACCAGAATACATTAACAGCACAGAGAACCGACTAAAAGTGAGCAGAAAATGAGAGCAAATGGTGAAGAGACTACCTCAGCTCCCAGAACCTTGGCCCCAAGCCCTATGTCTGAACTTAGACAGTACTCCTTGCTCCCCTCATCCTCTGCATTACCTTCTATATCACGTTGGAGAGCACTGGCATCATCCTTTATCCCTCCCTTGCTAAGGGCTTGTTTGGCAAAACTAGTTAAAAGCTGCGAGATTGTAGCGTGTAGCTGTGAAGTTAGCTAAAAGCTATAAGATGTAGCTGAAAGCTTATGACTGTAGTTAGCTGATTAAATTAGAACTGTTTGGCAAAACTAGTTGTAGAATTAGTTGAAATGTGTTAAATGATTAAAAGATATATAATATTATATGGGTATAATCTTAATATTAAATATAACTCATTTTATTTATTTATTAAATAATTGAATTTTTATTATTTATCTAATATCAGTTAATTAATTAATTAATTATTTATTTATTATGAACATATTAATTAAATAATAAAAAACCAAGTTTGTGAGAGAGGAAGAAAATGAGGAGAGAAGAGAAAAAGGAGGAGAGGAAGAAAATGGAAGAGGAAAAGAGATTAGGGGCCATGTGAAAGAGAGAGAATGAGGTTGAATTGTCAGGATTAATTGTGTGAGGGGTAAATATTGTCATTTGTTGAAAAAATTAAGAGGAAAAGTGAGAATAAATTATTAATAGCTAGCTTTTAGAATTGAAATGTTACTTCAGGTAGCATTTCAAAAAGCTAGCTTTCAAATGCTACAATCTCTTTCTATTTTTGGTTTACTGAACCATTCTAATAACTTATTAATCAGGTCAATGAGGCACAATCTTCTAAATAAGCTAGTAGATCCCTTTGCCAAACAGTACCTAACCAACTCTGCCTGGATGAGTGTCACGTGTCAGCCCCTTCTGTAGTAGACCCTTAACTGTCCTTGCTGCTCCATCCTTGGCCCATTCTGCCTTGGGTTCTATCAGAAATGCACTTATTGTCTGTGAAAGTAGTCTTATTTGAGAATATGTGGTAGTATTATGTTGACATGTTCCTTTTACAACAATTGAATGCTATAACTTTTATTGACACGAATCTGTGTATATGCATTGCTACATTAAATTTCTTCAAAATTTCTTACTTTTGGTTCCAATCTGAACTACATTGGTTTTGCAGTCAAAAGAAGCACTTCAAAGGGATGCTTTTTCACCGTGTTATTAAACACTATGTGATTCAGGCAGGGGATAACCAAGGAACAGATGCTACAGAAGATTGGAACTTGAGAGGAAAGCATTATAAAAGGTTTTATTTTTATTTTCATTTCATTTATTTATTTCTTTTTGTGGGGGGTGGGGGGCTTTAATTTCTTCTGTTATGCTTCTGATGTCCATTAACCATCTTAAGAATGATTTAGTAGTTTGAGTTACATAAATTATTTCTAATTAATAATCATTTTTATGATTAACTAGTGTGAAACATGAAGCATTTATGCTTGGAACTTCGAAGGGAAAGCACAGTAACAAAGGATTTGATCTATTCATTACAACTGCTCCAATACCAGATCTAAATGAGAAGCTTGCTGTGTTTGGCCGGGTCATAAAGGGAGAGGATGTTGTTCAGGTGACTGACTTTTCTTTAAAATAGTCATGTTATGATTACCCATTGACAATATGCTATTATAGCATATAAACATGACTTTAGGATTGAGAAAGCAAATCTTTTTATTGCCAATTTGGGTGATCTTAGTTCCAATATGTGAATATTGAGATAGGGAGTTGGTTCAATATGCAGTGACTTGCATAAGTATTTGAATAAAAATTGCACAAACTGTTGAAAAGTCGATTATATATGATCTTACATCTGAGGAGAAAAACCCCTTTTTTGCTCTGCACACTATTGTCAATTCCAAAGCGAACTCTCATGTTTCAAACTAGACAAAATGAACCCTTACATTTCAAGTCAAGATCAAAAGTGGTCCTTCTGTCTAGACAAAAACACCTCAATAAGGTTCACATTTATTCTTGGCTTGAAATGTGATAATTGATTTTGCCCAATTTAAAATGTGAGGGTCCTTTTTGGAATTGACAATAGTGTGAGGGAAAAAATAGGGATTTTTCTCTACATCTGAGACAAATTATATCTTTTTAATGCTCACATGAGCTATATCTTCAAGACCATTGGGATTCATGATTATGGCTAACAATGTTACATGAATCGTATGCCAGGAAATTGAGGAAGTGGATACAGATGAACATTACCAACCCAAAATTTCTATTGGGATACTTGATGTGACACTCAGGCAGAAAGCCTGAAAGCTGTCTGTGAATGAAGAACGAAAGACATCACATGCTTCCTTTGTTGTGATTAAAACATTTCAGTACTCCAACCAAATCTCCCCTGCAAAAATGAACCTCTGCCATCGAGTTCATAATGAAATGTTCAAGCTTTGATGCTGTTTGGCCCGTTGTATCTTTTGATTGCTGATGCAGGGATGGTGTAATCTCTTCCTCTCTTGTTTTCTTGGGGTGTTCTGTTTTGGAGTTGGTGATGTGAGGTTAGGGTCTTGCCAATTTGCTTGTAAGTTTTGGGAATATTACTTTTTTACTTTTGGTATATTACTTAAATGGGGCTTGATGAGATCACAGAATATTTTGAGTTAATTTTTTTTCCATGTTTAATTGATTGTCATTTAATGATTAGCTTCATAACCTACTCTGTATTAAACTATGCTGAAGCTACTTTTTCATGGGTTTGAAAATGCCATAAACGACTTTAACTTGTAATCAGCAGAACGGTGAATATTAAGTTTATTCATTCAAAATCAGAGCATCGGTTGCAGTATATTTATGGTCAGTGATTCGGTTCATACATGAAGGTACTAAAAAATTGGGCTACCAAAGTCAACTTCAATATTATGTTCAGAGTAGGGATATTTTTAGATGGGTGACATGAGGAATCACAAAGGTGTGGGATTCTTAGTCCCGTTTTCATATAATGAATCCTTTGTTGTCTAAATTAATTACCGCAAGAGAGATAGAAATAATAAAAAATGAGACGCGCGTCAATAGATTTTAATTTTTAGAGTAAATATTTATTTTAATATTTTATATTTTAAATTTTTATTAATTTAATTTTTTTTACTTTAAGTTTATCAATTTAGTCTCTTATACTTCAAGTTTATCAATTTGGTCATTTATACTTAAAATACTAATGAATTTGGTTCTTTAAACTTATAAAACTTATCAATTTAATCTTTTATATTTTAAAATTTTTGATAAGTTTAAGAGATGAAATTGATAAGAATTTTAAAATGTAAAGTACTAAATTAATAAATTTGAAATGTGAGAAATTAAAATAGATATTTACTTTATTTTTATTGTGTCTGTCTTTTACTTTAGTCAAGTTGGATGGATTGCAGAGGATTCGTGTGCTCTATTTGCTTGTAAGAAATTCTGGTGTAGGAAGTCATTTCTAGCGCTAATTGAAATTTTATGCAGTAAAATTATTCAACAGGATGGGAAAGAGGTCTTTAATCTATGCTTGAATGTCTATTTGGAAGTTTAGGTATGCAGGGGCTAAAGCTATACTAGTGTAGACTGAGCAGTAATCAGTTTTTCTTCACAGGAAAAGAAGCATTTTAACTAATTTTATAATGAGGACCGGAGGGAGTAATTCTCTTAACACTAAAAGGAAGGGAAATTGGAAGGGCATTCAACAGTGTTAATGAAGGAGGCAAAGTTGAGACAGTAGTTACTGATGGAATTCCACCAGCTATTGTGTTCATGTCATGCTCACTTCTAATGGGTCATCTTGGAGAAACTGAGACCTTACTTGGAGACTGGTAAGGGGAAGCTAGTGTTGGATTCAAAGATTCCATTTCTAATTTCATAAAATGTTTGAAGCATTTTTTTTTACTTGAAAATTAGAGAGTTTATAAACTTTACTAAATCGACTAACCTAAATTGAACCATACCAAAATCACTTAAAAATTATTTGAGTTGTTTTTAAATATAAACCATTTTAAATCACCTCAAACCGTCCCCAAACTACTTAAAAAATAATATTTTACAAAATCTAATTTGTTGAATAATCTCAGATTAAGCCAAAAATTACCCTGAATTTCCTGGCAAAAGTGTGGCAATTCTGATCCATCTTTTAATGCTAGGATACAAAGAAACTGGGGACTTAGCTTGGGTCAAGGGTTTTGATTCCTTGATTTGAGACTGAGAGCTTGAAAGGCTGGGATCCAAAACCAGAGGCATTGGCCATTACAGAAGTGATAATTATTGGATGCCCAAACACTTCATTGGCCAAACAACCTTTTGTTATTTTATAATGGAAGCCTATTGAAGCCGAACAAACCTATTGAAGCATAGGTTATGTTGGCATTTTTGACTAAACCCTAAACGCAATAATGAAAAAGAGTACTGATACGTTCTTAATTTGATGGGTCATTCATATCTTAAGTTCAAAGTCTCGTTGCCAAACTGCATCTTTAATTCAAGAGAATATGAAGTATTTAGACTAGAAATATACATTAAAAAATAACTAATCCAAATTAATTGGTATCCAATATAATATTGGATACTGATGATTCATACAAAAAAGAAAAATATTGTGCCTTTTTTTTGTAGTTTTTTTTTTTATTATTATTATTAGGCATCTATTGAACAATAGATAGATGATCTGGCTATAAATAAATAAGACAGAATCACTACACAAAATATTTGTTAAGCAAGAGATAAATAACTTAAATTTATTCAACACCAACCTAATCCAACTAAAAGACTTCATATTAAGTATTAACTAATCAAGTTTAAACCAAATACAGCCATAACCACATAAAGATATTGAAAATAATTTCAATATTGCTCTCCTCCATTTATCTTTTGTAATTGATTAGGCCCAGCCCTCCTAGTCCCCCAAGCCAATCCAACTTGTGACTTTGAAACCAATCCAATTACCAACCACACTATTGTCACACCAACAATAGGCCAACATGCCCACCTCAACTTACCATCATGGGGAAGTCATATTGTATATCTGTGGGTGAAAACATATTCTATTTCACTTCCAACTTCATTCCTTGTCTGATTGTTTCATTTTCTTCTGACTAAAACATTTATTTTCAATAAATTAAAAAATACTTGCAACATATTTTATAAATTTTTTAACTAATTAAAAGTGAATGAAACAACAATAGAACAAGTTGTTGGTTCATCTTTGGGATGCGATAGTTACACCCTAAATTTATGTTATACTGTATTTAATTTTTTGATAGTATAATTTCAATTTATTAGGTCTATAAAAACTTATATATAATAAAATTAGCGTAGAATCATATTAAAGTTCAGACAAAAAGTGAAAATATCAAAATGTTTCTCGAGACTAAGTAATTATTCTGTTCATATTTGAAGATGACACATGATAACTACAAAAATGTAAACATTAACCACATAACTAATACATAGCACAATTTGACGGTTGGTCAATATATGAATGATCACTTATTGACAAGAAATCCTCATAAAGATATGCAATTGCATAAAATTAGACAGTCAATCATGAGATTAATAGTGGAGATAATCTTATCTAATATTATTTTATAGGAGGTTGTTTTCTCTACTTCATCTTGAATAGGTAGGGTTAAAAAAATGTTGAAACCGTTGGCTTCAAGTATCACGTTAAGTACCAACAATTGAGTTTATGTTGAGTAAAATTATAAGGGCATCAAAATTTTCGTTAGTAAAATATAGTATTTTATTAAGAGTTCGAAGTATCATGAATTTTTTATATCATTATGGGGTGGGCATGGGCTAAGTTAGGATGTTCGATGGTCCATCTTGACCTAAGGTAATTAGAACAAGATAATTTAGGACATGAAGTAGGATTCAAACTAGGATAGGGATTTGAGACTCAAATGAAACTTAAGATGAGACTGGGACGAGGTTAAACTCTTAGTGTCCCATATTTAAAATGAACCTCTTTCCTATCTTGTCTTGGAATATATGTTAAAAAAAATAATTAAATTGGCCAAAGCAACGATGTTTTACTTGTTTTATATTAGACTTATATTAGAGTCTGTATGACCAAGACAAACACGGAACATAAATAAAATTAAAACAGAATTTTTTACCCTAACCAAGAATTAGAATAAGCAAAATCTTGTCTTATTTCATCTAATGTCTGTCCTGGATATCAATACCATGTCAAAGGCCTTAAAATGACACAATATGTATCGTATCAATTAGTTTATTGTAAAATTGATAAAAACAATACAAAATATGGAAAATAGACACTCTTTTCGTGTTGACCATGTTAAATTCAAAATATGTTAATTATTTGAGGAAAATAGAGAATATTTTCATTTTGACCTTGTTAAATTCAAATTCTATCAATAAATTCAAAATATGTAAAAAAAAATTTCTCCCATTACATGATAATTTAGATTCTAACATAAAATTTCAACTATTTTTTAAAGATATCTACCATATTTTATTTTTAATGAAATTATAAAGATAAGTTTTGATGGCGATAGTGATTATAATAAGTCTCATTATTTTCTTTTGAAAAAAAAAAAAAAAAACACAGCCAAAAAGGAATCACTTTCCATTGAACAAGATGCTTACACATGCTGTGCTAACATAATTGCCTAATTACCATAAAGACCATAGTACCCAAAAGTCTGCTCTTGTCAACAACAATTTGACAAATGGGTAACACCAACAGTGCTTAATTATCTTCTCTTTGCAAGTGGATTAAGACTTATCTAATAAAGTTTTCTATTTTATTTGGTTGTCTCTCCTTGTAACCCAATCAAATTAAAATGTTTCACAACTTTAACTTCCTATGACAATAACACATTTAGGCCTAATTAAGAGTTTTTCTAATAAAAGTTACCATGAAGAATAAAACATCCTTTAACCAGTAAGAATTAAGAGTGCATTTGATACACTGTATAAGATTAGATGGTATAAATTTATTCAATTAAATTTACTTTTATATATTTTTTGGTGTATACACCTTATTAAATAACTTGATATGGTTAATTCCACTTAATATGATATATTAGCAATCAAGCTTGATTATATTATTAAAAATAATTTCTTTTTAATCTCTTATAACTTTTAAAGATAAAATATAATAAAAAATTAAATCAAAGTTATTGTTAATTAATGTCTTGAAAATTCTTGGGTATGGGCATTGTCATTTTCAGTGTCCCACCCTTTTGATTAATTAGAAAATGTATTGAAAAGTTACAAATGAATGATATAAGAGAAAAAAAAATTAAAATTTATGATAAAGAAACCGTGGAAGATAACTCTATCATCCAAATTTGTTTCTATCAAAAAAATTAATTAATTTTTATACAATATCACACTACATATTATATAATATTAAATTTTTATCAAGCATTATTATGTTAAGTCTTATCTTATCAAATTTAGTAAAGTGTATCAAACAAACTTAAATTATTTTATTTATAAGGCTTAGATTCTAATCCTGATACAAATATGCAGTTTCTTTATATGCAATGTGTAAATATTACTATAATCTTTTGCCAACACTTGTAGCATAGGTAGTTTCGCCTCACTTTAAACATTTTATAACATGAAAAAAATAGACGTTTAACGTAAAGCACAATGCAATTTTTCTTGCCCCAAAACCATCAACATCCGCAACTTTAATTTATATTCACTAGGGAAGCCATCCATGTACTAGAGAAAAAGATAGAGTATAATCTCATTGGCTATTTAAACTTTAGAAAATAATAGGCAGCATTAACTTTATATATGATCTCTCACCACCAACTCACACCCAACTAGTGGGGTTGGACTAGGAAAAAAAAAAGCACAACCAAGTAAAATGACCCTTGGAATATTAAATAACTAAGAATTTCTAGGAAAATGCTAGACACTTTAAGATAGATACACCAAAGCACATCTGTTTATGCATAGATTTAATTAGAGACTGAAGTTCTAGTAAAACTTTAAAATGATATATGATGTATACAATACGCTCAAATTCTTTTGAGTTTGACAATAATTTCTCTAATTTTTAGAGTGTTATTTAAGGCACATTTAATTTTTTTTTCAATTGGTAGGAACATTAAATTGATTTTAGCTTAGTTTCTTCTAAATGATGTAAAGAATTTGAGTTTAGGGATCATCTTTGTCTCTCATTACTGATTTTTCTTTTTGCAGATTGTTGTGAATCTAATCAAAAAAATACATAGTAAAAAACACATAAATCTAAAAGAAATTTAAGTAATTCACCCTAATTAGACTACTTGTACAAATAGTGACAAATCTTTATTATGAATATTGTAGTTATGTAGATTTTTGATAAATTTCTATTCCTAAGATAAATTAAGATACAATATTTATGATGTTTATTAATGTTTGTATTTTTCTTAAAAAGAAGAATTATTATTTTTATCTTAACTACAAATATTTATAATATACAAATTTATTATTAAATTTTTAAAAATATGATTAATTTAGTTCAAGCTAATAAAAAAATTAATTAATATTGTTAATTTTCTACCATATTACATTCTTTCTGAGTAAAATAAAAATCATTGTAAAAATTCAAAATAATAAATATTAATATAATGTTCAAATAGTTTTCTTTTTTTAAAAGAATCAAATAAGTCAACATGCATTATTTTATATTGTCCTCATATAATGTAGACAAGCAAGCACACGCCACACCACAAACTATTCTATTTTAATAGTACTTCTTTTGGTATGGATTTTTCTATGCCAAATGTCATGCATATTACTTTTAATTGTTTTTTCAAAAGCTTGGCGTGCAATGGTCACATCCCAACTTGTCCCATCCAAAATATATATTCAATCATAAAGTAGAGGACTCGTGCAGTCTACTAACAAGTGTAAGAAAGCTCTTGCATTGAAATTGAATTGTTTTTCTCTAAAGAAAGATTTAATATTGTAAAGCATGTGTTAGATAGGACAAGACCTGCCACTATGAATGTTTTAATGGAGCCCCTCCTATCTTATATGGTATTTTTGGCCACTAATTTTAAAGCATTTGTCTATATTCACCTAATTTGTTCTTTATTTATTTATCTAATCTACCCTGCTTAAGAGAAATCCAGATGTTTAAGCATCTGTTTTCATAGAAAAATTATGGATTATTGAGAAATTTAGTCCGGTGTTCGTGGAATTATGGGCATCATTGTCACGCACGGAATAGTTTATGATTATCTTTTCTATTAATGTGTTTTTTTATAGACTCAAATATTTGATAGAAGCTAGTTATTCGTTAAAATTTAAGTTACCTTGTTGATAAATCATAATGTATATTTTTTTGGTGTGGAAAAAAAAGAAACAAAAACATTTCAGCTTAACAAAAAAACCATCAAAAAAAATTAACTATGAGCTCAACTAACAATCATTGCGGGCTATTCCAAAATTACAAAATTAAAGTTTTCCTTAACTGTTTCTTTAACAATGTGATTAGTACAAAAGTTGACTTTAAAAAAGATATAGTGAAACTCAACTACTTAATTTCTGTTCATAGGCTATTTAATGTCATTATACCACTATCAATAATGATATTAACAACAACTAAAACAAACATCAAAGTTAATATTGTTTAGTTTAACTTACAGGAATTGAATTACTTTATTTATAAGACTTATGTTTTTGAATCCTTTTACAAACACAATAACCTTTCATATTTTTATAAGTAATTTATAAGTATCAATACATTAAGCTTGTGAGATGCCTTCGCCTAATTAGGAGGTAGTTTCCCTTATCTATACTTTTGTTTATCACAAAATGAAGCCATACCAACATGTCATACCCTAAATAGAAAGAAAATCGAGATAATTAAAAAATGTCAAATGAACATATTGATATTGCACCATATGCCAGTTCTTGTTCGCATAATAATGTTCTACTATTTTTTTTTAATCTGAATAATGTTCTACTAAATTGATAATTTCTAGTTGTTAAGAAAATGAAATATTGTCGGAGTACCCTAAGGTCATTGTTATAATTTGAAATTATTTTAATTTAATATTTATTTTTGGTGTTCTAAGTGGAGTCCAAGTCAACTTACACAATCTATTTTTTTTAACTTTATATATATATATATATATATAGTTAAAAGCTTTGTCCTAAAATCTAATATTAGTGTCTGAAATTTTATTTTGATAGTTATTTCTGAATTGCAACTGCTAATTTGATAATTTATCATCTAAAATAATTCCTAACACTCAATAATTTTTTTATTAATTTTTATTCTTAATTTCATACATGTTATTTAAAAGATTAATCTTGAATTGCATGCATCAGCAACTGGGCAAATATAATAATTATTGTATTTTGTCAGTTATTTGGCTCAACTAGTTTTCTCTTTACGTTTTTCTTTGGCGGTCTTCGCATTTTCTTTGTTTAGTCTCTTTTGATGTGACTGCCACCAGATTTCTGTGGACTAAGGAATCCCCAATCCTTCTTTCAATTACTTGGCATTTTCTGGGTTTTTGTTTTATTATTTTAGGTTCTTATTCAACGTTATATATAAAAAAGGTTTTGTTTAAAATTATTTATAAAATTGAGTTTTTTAATAATTAATAGTTTAATTTATTCTAAAAAAAATAAAATATTAAAAATTAGAGTCAAAATACTAAAAATCAAGATCAAAATGCCACAAAGACAAAACACCATATAGTCAAACCAAAAACTCATAAAAAAGAGTCAAAACGCCATGCATTCATAGCGTTTTGACTCTTTTCTATGATGTTTTTGGCTTATTTCTATAGCGTTTTGATTGATTTTTGACATTGGATCTATTTGCGAATAAATTAAAATATTATTTTATTAAAAAGAGATATAATTTTGTAAATAATTCTATACAGAACTCATTTATATATATAATGTTGAATAAAAACTATTTTAGTCAAAATCCCCATTTTCTGAGGACTAACTTTCTATGTAACACAAGCGGATATTATAAATATTGTTTTTTTTTTTTTTGGCATAAAGAATATTCCAATCGATAAAAAGAATAATCTATTTGGAGGCACACAAAATTATTAAGGTGAGTATATCTAATCTTACTTTTTTTTTTTTCTCGAATTTTTTATCAATATGCTAAATAAATAATCTCTCTATCTATGCCAATAATGTTGAGCTTTGTTAATAAATATTGTTAGTTTTTATTTATAACCATGATTATTTTTGTTTATAAAGATACGAAATTATCCTCTATATAATTACCTTAGCGTAAAGGGAATTATTTCTTGTCTAATAACCTTTATATAATTATCTCCATTTAATAACTTTTGTATAAAGCTTATAAAAATGAAACTTGATTAAACAATGGTGCAATTTCCTTTTTTTTTTTTTATTATTATTATTAATAGATAGACGGGGGAGAAGGGATTGTAATCTAGAGGGGAGATTTGAATTTGGTGCCAAAAAGTTACATTGGGGCATTAGTGATCATCTCAACCAAGACACCATTGTCAACAATGGTGTAAGTTCATTTTATCACGTGTCATTATTTAATATATGTGTATACTATAAAACCTTACCAATAACTACAGAAGTGAAATAAATTTAAGAATTTGTTTTATGAACCACTAGTATCTAAAATCATTTTGGGCATTGACTAATTTGGTTCAAGCTAGACAATACCATAAAAGTAGTAAAGTTTTGCTTACTGAACTATTAAATTTTAATGTAATTATATTTTTATAGCTCAAATCTAAAACTTTTTGTTAAATTAGAACAACACGTATTAGCCAATTGGTTCGTACAGAGAGGTTCATTCCCAGAATTTGAAGATCTCGTGTTTGTACTAGAAATCATACATATATAAATGATATATCATGAATTTCTACCGGAAGTTTGTTTTGCTTACAATAAAGCGAAGATGATCTTTTCAAATTGCTTCGTCAACCTGATTGACATAGTCTTTTCAGGTCGTTGGGTATAATAATTTCAAACGATATTGTATGGTTGAATGGAAGGGAGGGAAAGATAAACATTTAAACATAAGAGAAATAGAAGAAAGAGATGTAAAAGGTTGGAAGCTTTTCTATTAAAATAACTTTATGTTTTTCATCAAGTTGTGCCATATAGCCTGAACTTCTTTTTTTTTTTGAAAAAATGTACAGAATTTTTTTTTCTTTGGTAAATAATCTCTTATTCCCTCTTTTGTTTTTTTCCCCCCCTTGCCCTAATTTGAATTTATGCTTTTTTTTTTTTTGAATAAATCAAACCATAAATCTGAAATCTTATGGCATTGATTTGATTACTACATTTTCATTCTAAGATATGAAAAAAAAAAAAAGAGATTCAATTTAGATTGTATAATTTCTAGTTAGACTTATCCTTTGTCCTGAAATTCCTTTTTCTCCAATTTTTTAAAATAATAACCTATGAAATGATAAAAAGGAAAAAAAAAATCCATTATTTTATTAAATATTTTGTCTAGAAAGTAGATAGAAGAAGTTTAAATCATAATATTTGATTAACCCTAGGGTTTAGCTTGATGGCAATTCAGGATGCAATAGGTTCAATCAAACCAACCAAAATTTAAATTCTGGTGTTTGCACTGAGGATAATTTTTGCTTGAATACAGTAATCCAATGGGATAATATTTCATTAAGTGTTCTTTTTATCCCATTAAATTTTAATTGTTCAATCACATATAGTTACAAAATTAAAATATGAATAGACATATTATATACGTAGGGTCTATTTGATTTGCTATAAAGCAAGATACATGACAACACAAAAAATTTTGTCTCTTGTTTAATTTTTTAAAAGACTTAAGTGCTGGACAAAAGTTTATCTATGATATTGGATAAATTCTTAAAATCTTGTTACTCACTAAATCATGGGGCAAGAGTATTGGACAAAAATTTTAACTTTGTTATTTCTCAAATTACCCTACAATCCTCTATACCTTGCTCATTAAATCAACGGTGGCATGTCCTAATAACAACAGGCGACTAGCAAGGTACTGACAACGGTTGGCAAGGCACCAGCAACGGCCAATGACTGGCAAATATTTTTATAGATTACTTTATTGTTATAAAATATCAAAATCTTATATTATATTTTTTAAAAAAACAATGTGATACAAAATATTATCGTAAATTAAGTACAAATGGTACAAAAATTTTTGTCCAGTACATTAAGCAATAAACAATAAACAGTATAAAAATTTGTACTGTACCTCAACTCTTTATATTGTATTGTTTTACTTGTGCTATTTAATATTGTGTATTAAAAGCACCCTTAGTAGGACATTATGTTTCTTCTTGATAACGAAGGTGTACCGTTAAGATTGTTTGGGCAACAATTGCGTCTCGATGAACGAAAATCGATTTACTTGTATTAGAAGAAGCCAGCATTAAAAGAGAGTATTCTTATTACTTGGGCAAGCAGAAGCATTGAATTTGGCAATTTTAAATACCATACCTAATTGATGTCAACTTCCAACATTCCTCGCACAAATTTATATAATCTCTCTCATAACTGGAAGCAGACTACTCATGGTTAATGAGAACATATGAATACAAACAAATCTATATTTTAATATTTTCAATTCTTTTATCAAAAAAAAAGTGTCAATTTTCTTTAATAGGTTTAATAATATATTTCAATTAGAACTTTTTTTTCTAATTTATATCCATGATATATCTTTATCTCTTGTGAGTTTGAGACTAATCTCTATATGAGCTAGAGAGATAATAAAGCTAGGATTTGAGTAAAGAGAAGCTGAATTAAAAAGTATATACTATATGGGAATAAGAAATTGGAGCCAATTATATAATATAATTACTATATAAAATTAATGGAGATTTGAAAATTTGAGAGGACCATGACACCCTTTGGTGAGATAAAATATCTTCTCTTTCACAAACTTTTTTTTTTTTTTTTAAATTCTATCCCATGAGCAAGGAATCGGTTAAAATAAAACAAAATAATATTACAAGTTTTATTAATTAAATTTTTAATCAATTATATAGCTATGAGACAGGATTTAGGACAAAAGATTTTGTCCTCCCCTTAATCCCCTTCCCTTCTCTTTTGAGACGTATAGCAATAAATGATAAATTTCTCTTAACAACTATAACTTCAATTTTCAAGCTATGAGATTTTTTTGCTTAGAATATCTTGGCATATTCAATCAAGACTTTGAAGTAATTAATATAAATACAAAATTTAATATTCATCAACATTTTGTACATTATAATTTTTGTAAACAATCTCTAATTGATTAAAATACTTTATGGCATGCGTTGCATTAAGGTAGCTTTCAATCCAATGGACTATTTTATGGTCGATTCTTCTTATTTAACTTTCATGGATTCTTCACTTTGACACGAATGAGATTCCATGATGAACACGTAAAAGATATACATACTAAAAAAATGCAACTACCTTTTTCAAGGTTGTTGTTTTCCAATTAATCAATTCTAACTAGAGCCATGCATCAAACCATCAATGTTAAAATAAAGCCACCTAACCTATCAAATAAATGCCTATAATTTTATGTATGGTTCCCCTATGAAACCTTTCTATCTGCCAAAAGGCACTGCCTAGTTTTCTAAAGCTATAATTTTATTTGGTTAATATGACTCACTTTCTATCTGCTTTTAATTTATCGATTAAATATTAGAGAAAAGATTCGGTTTTGTCCACTTTGATGTCTTATTCTCTATCTCAAGTATTATAATCGATTAAAAAATTATAAAATAATGTTACATAAAAAATAATTCTATTCATTTAGACTAATCATAATAAATAAAATAAAAAATGAAACACCGTATAAAACAACAAATTTGCTCCAATTATATTACGTCCCAAAACAAAATTGGATTATGTGGCTCAGAACGTCTTTGTTGAGATGGTGGCTGCTGACGCGTTTGTGGAAGCAATTCCCTTGAAAGTCAAAGAAGGAAAGCAAATAAACAAATAAGAATGGAAAGAGAGGATAAAATAAAATAATTACTAGAACCACCAAATAACCAACAAGTAATCTCAGTTCTGTTATAGAAGGTGGATGCAGGGTGGCATGCTCACAGCAAAATAAGCTTCATGGACAAGGATCTCTTATTGTTTAACTCTTGTATATAGATGTAAATTGTAGTCACCGTTGTGCTGCCAAAAGCACATCATACTCTGATTTGCTTCTAACCCTAGGGAATATTAGAGGTTTATTTATAATCAACAATTATAATCTAAGTAAACTTCAAACTCTTTAATTCTTACATATTATAATTGAGATATATTCTATAAAGTTATTCACATGCTTTTATCTAATAACATAAATTTGTAGGTTGAATTGATTTTAATGTGGTATGAGATTAGACAATTAAGAAATGAAATCTTTCCACTTTTACTTTCTTGATTAAATTAAAAATTTCAATATATGTTATAATTATGTTTTTGGTTTGTTTACACTTTAAACCTAAAAGATTTTCATGCGTGAATGAAAACATATTAGAAATACTATAAAACTATTTCTGAGTTTTCAAGGATAACCACATTAGCAAAACTCTTCTAAGCCTATAGGCGTTTAACCTAGTGGTTGGGTATTTCATAGTAAATCTCGTTGTTTTGTTGAATTCTTTGGGGACATCTCTACAAGATTAGCTTTTAAGATTGCCAGCTAGGCCAGAGTTAGGTGCTGCTTCCTAATTTGGACGCCTATATTAATTCTCTATTATTGACATAACTATTCCAATCTAAGTTCCTATTTAAAGATAAAATGTTTTGTCTTTAATTTTTTTTTTGTAGTATTCCATTAATCATGTTAATTATTTAATAGTCAAGCTCAAGGGTGTGTTCAAGACTTCTATTGGATAAATATTTGTAGAATTTTAGGGTGATTACCACCAATCAAAAAGACAAGGAGCATGTGGTCCAAGTCAGTCTGGCGGTCACCATTTAAGAGTAAAACTTGTCATATTTATTCTCTTTAATAACATTTTATAGAGTGTGAATTTTATAAATATAATTGTCGAATAATCTGGTATTATAGAATATATAGTTAAAATTTTATAAAAATTTTAAAATTGATTAATAATCTATCATTTGATCTCATTTTATCAAAAGAAGACTTTAAATAAAAGTAAAAGTTATTACTTATATTAAATACTTACAATTTTAAATTTATGTAAGAGTTTAACATGAATTATTAATGTCATAGATTGATATTATTTAGCAAATAGAATGATACAAAAATCGATTTCTAAAAGAAGTTATTGAATAAGTTCTATTTTGGAATAGGTAAATCCCTCTCCTATATATATAAAATATACATTCCTTTCACATCTTGTATCAAAACAAGCCTAATTTTGCAATCAAAGCAAGGATGATTATCATGTGGAAGGATGATTTGTTCTACATATTTCAGCAATGTACTTCACTTCTCATTGTTCAAGCATAAACAAAAGTTAATTGCCTTTTTCCTTAGGAATGGAAAACTGTTTCTTAAGTAGGTATTCCTAGTGCGCTTGACTACCTAACAATGTGTCACATCATTGTATTTGCTTAAAAGTATGATACTCTTTAATATAACATATTTATAATGTGGTTGAGTTGGAAAGAATGGGCGGAAACTTTGAGTGCATCTGAAACTAAATGTGCACTATTGTAGTTTATGCATTTTAGGTCCTAGTGGTTGCTTTTGTTAGCATGGAGTCTAAACATTATCTTTGCTAATTCAACCACATTTTCCCACATTAGTATACTGCAGAATAAAGCCAAAGTGATTCTTTGCTCTGAAACATAGAATATTTAGTTGACATAGAAAGGTTATTCACTTTATTTACTTCGTTTATTTGACCAAGACCTAAGTTAACTTTGCCATATATGTGTTACTTTACACACACATATATTAAAGGAGAGAATATTTTTGATAAACTAAACAGTATTGAGTGTTTAGATCGGATTCTTTTCGGATGGAAAATACTAGGTCATTATATATATACACACATCTTTTGGGCACTTCAAAAGGATGGGGACAAATATGAACATTGATAATCTTCCATAAGGCCTGTGAACTCCCCAAGATTTTCATTGTGAAAATAGAGGATTATTCATTAATTTGATAATCATTTGTATAATCTAACACTGTTTAGATATTTGGAACATATATTTCAGTGTTATAAATGTGGTATAGGAGAATTATTCATTAATTTGATCTTAGTTTCTATCTATGGGTTGATTATGTCGAAGGAAGAGGAATATTCTCACTTAGATCTTGTATTTCAATATGGGAGGGACACTCATTTGTACTCAATCTTGTGAGACACATTTTAAAATGCTTCCAAAAATCTGCTTTGCAAAACAAAACTGAACAATAACATTTTCTATAAATCTAATCAATATCCCAGTAGAATGAACATAATTACTTCATGTATATATCCTAGATTATATGTAAATTACAATTCTTTGGTGACTAGTGGCGGATCTTAGTTGGGGCATAAGGGGGCCATGGCCCCCCAAACCCAAAAAATTTCATTAAGGAATATATATGTACTCATTTGTAAGTTGTTTTATGATAGTACCATCTTGGGGAGAATATGTAAGTTGTTTTTCTTATTGTTATATAGATATTATTTTCATAAATGATGAAATAAAAGAAAAGTATGAAAATTCTCACCGCTTATTCTTATCATAATTATCGTATAATCTAACACTGTTTAGATATTTGGAACATATATTTCAGTGTTATAAATGTGGTATAGATCATAGAAGGGAAGAGGGTGCAATAGTCAAAATCTTTGAGTTTTGACGAAGTGAGGATATGGGTAATTTCTTCATCAATGGAGAATGATGCTTAGACTATAGAGTGTTTTCTCTAACTGAATAAAAGTAAAACTTAGATAGAAAATTTCAAGTAAACTACTAAATTAGTGTCGCAGATTTTCTTTTTTTAAAATAGAACTTCTAATGTTAATTTTGACAAATTAGCTAATTAGTATAGTCTCAACTTTTTTTTTTTTTTTTTTTTCCATTCTATACCCAACAATTGTATCAATTATGCATATATACATTCATACATACATAAATGCATACTCATGCACAGACAAATATATATGACTATAATTATGTACCTTAAATCCTGAGTATGTTACTTAAGTAGTTTGGCCACCTCAAAATTTTTGTCCAAGATCTGCCATTGTCTGTGACTGTATAAACAATGATAATGAGGTTCAATGAACTTATAATCACTAATATTTTTCCTCACTCTGAATTATCACTTGAAATATATGCATCCTCACTCTCATGTTGAGTTTCAGCTCAAATTGGATTAGTTATAGATTGAGGGACTTGGTAATAAATTCGTACCCTACAGATATCAATAGTTAAGACCAAAAAATTTGAATCACATTGTAGTAAAGTTATATACAAAAGGCAGCCTATTGTAAAACGAAAAGATATATAGATTAACAACTCACTCCAAATATGGTTCCACATTTGGACAATTTTGAAGAACGTACAATGTAGCAACTTTGATGTCACATTCCTTCAGTCCATAATATGTCCAACTCATCAATAAGTGGCTGAATGTAGACATAAATCTTGCGCTTTGGATTACATGGATCAAGAATTATTCGGACTATGAGGAACATGAATCTCTCTTCATGCACATCCAAGGAGAGAGACTGTTTGGAGTAAGAATAATTGGCCAACAGGAGTATGCTTTGCCATATGAACTATATCCATCTGCAGACAACCCTAATCTTACGTTGCGCGGTTCTTGAGAGAAGTTTGGATGGAGCATATCAAAGTTTTTCCATGCTTCTCCATCTGATGGATGGCATAACATAGAAGGCTCTCTTTCATTTGCACGATACCATTTCATATGCAAGCTATAGAAGACATGTATGATGGGATAACTACAAGTGTGAGAACGATAAGAGGTGAGACAAAGGACTTTTTTATAAGGATAGGTTTATATTAGGCTTTATCCTTAAGTTCGTATTTGTTTAATCTAGTTTTGGACATTTTCAGTGGGGTATGTAAGAGATTATCCTTAAATGCATGCTATTCGTGCATGATATACTTTTGATCAAGGAATTAAGGGAAGTAGTTAATTAATAAACCTGAGCTTTTGAAACAAATGTTGGAATGAAAAGATTTTCACTTGAGTAGGAACAAGAAAGAGTACATACATTGCAAATTTAACAAGAAGCAAGTTGGGAATGATTTAGAATTAAAAACTGGAGAGTATATTATACGTAAGTTTTCAAGTTTAAGCATTTAGGTTCAATATTATATAGTGATGGGAAAATTGATGGAGATATTACACACATGATATAAGTTGGATGGTTAAAATAGAAAAAGACATAAGGATTTATTTGTGCTACAAAATACCTACCAAGCTTAAAGGAAAGTTTTTATCGAACAGCTGTTTGAACATTTATACTTTATGGCAGCAAATGTTGGGATTTGAAGGGAAAAGAAGAGCAAAAAGTGGAAATTGCATAAATGAAAATGGTAAGATGGATGTGTAGTCACACAATAAAGGATAAGATACAAAATGGTTGTATTAGAGGAGAAATTAGAGTGACATTCTTTGAGAAGATGAAAGAAAATTGGTTAAGGTGGTTTTGTTATACACACAAAGAAGGCTGCTAGAGGCATAATGAGGAAAATTAATCATATGGTCTTTAGTATTATGAAAAGGTGTAGAAAAAGGCTTAAAAGAGATGTCAAGGTTAATAACATTTTTGAAATTTTGGTTTATGATAAAGCACAATAATATTGTGCAATTTGTGTGGCCGACCTTATTTAATGAGATAAGATTGGTGTTGTGTTGT
The DNA here is from genome assembly GCA_022379115.2 of Bauhinia variegata. Lineage (NCBI taxonomy): Eukaryota > Viridiplantae > Streptophyta > Magnoliopsida > Fabales > Fabaceae > Bauhinia > Bauhinia variegata. The sequence continues at coordinate 6,858,133 of CM039436.1, forward strand.
TGTTATATGTTTTTTTATGAGATTTACAGAAAATATATGTATACTATTACTCTTTTTCTTCCCTATATATATTTTTGGATATTCTTTCTTCTCTAATTAGTATTTTTTTTTTGCTAGTGAAATTTTAGTTGAATTGACATCTACTCCAGGATAGTTGCTTGGCATCCAATTTGAATCCTTAAGAGCCGCAGGTTGAAATCCTGCATATATATATATATATATATATATATATATATATATATATATATATATATATATATATATCCCTTTTCCATTCCTAACTATGACAAGAAAAAATTAATTATTTTCAAGTCAACATTGTATAATATTACATCGGGAAGGGAGTGAGGTGTGGCAAGGGCGGGGAGGGTCTCTGTCCTAGAGCCCGACGTGGAAATTGCCCCCATTCCAGATCCCTGCCCTTGAACTTTCAATATATTTTTTAAAAAATTTTCTTTTATTTTTTAAATATATATACACAATCACCAAAATACCCATTTTATAGATTTTTATTTAAAAATAAGAATATTTTTTGTAATTTTTTGAATTGAGATCCGTGGAGCAAGGAATAAAATCCTTGTCCCTACACCCAAAAAAGCCTTGTAAAGAAAAGTTCTTTCCTGTTCCCATTCCTGTGGAGACAATGGCACAATGGCTGCCTGGTTCCCATCTTGAATGGAAAATCCCATTCAGAGTTCCGCATAAATGGAGTAAATTGCCATTCCTAGAACTATAAACTCCCTAATTAAAAAATTGAATGGTCAATATGGTGAACATACGGGTAGGCTCGTACAAACATCGTGAACGAATTTTTACTGCCTAACCAAACTAGTTGTTACTCCTCTCACTCTTTATAGGTACAACTTTTGCTACCATTACAATCTATTTGAATATAAAAAACCTTCAAATATTTTTGGTACATAAATTTTGGAACTTAAAATTTTTAGCTTAGAATATTTTTAAGATTTAACCTACTTATTACTAAAGCAACACTTTGTTGGTCATTTTAATTATTGAAAGATTACTTCGTTTATAGAAACAGCCATATGCTCTCACCCACCAAACTTGTATATAATTGACATTTACACGAAAGGTTTTGTTAAGTCTCACTATGAGAAACTAAACATATGATTATTCAAAGTTATCTCACAAGGGACTTAAAAAAAAAATTATAATAAATATATTTAAATATCTCTATATTTTTCAGAGACCAAACACTTGGTTTTCCTCAGAAGTTATCATGTGTTCTCATCCAGATGTTACTCAGTGGGGAGAGAGAGAGAGAGAATCTAGGGTTTACCGTGGCCAACAAAACTAGCAGCCCTAAATAAACCGAACTTACCCAACAAATTAGCAACCTTAGGCAAAACTTCTGCTGGCCCATCACCCTATATAATAATTGCCCACGAACGTTAGTGGAAAAACTCACGTTGCATATTTTATTGTCTCCCTTATAATTGATGTAACTATAAGCTCGTACGTCACTCCCAATGGATATACCTCCTCCATAAATCCCCACCCCACAACAACAAAAAACAAAGAGAGAGAAAGAGAGAGTGAAAGCTTCCCAACCCTAGGTCCATTTCCACCACTAAAACAAGAGGAAGAAGCAAAGATAGAGAGGGAGACATGGCTGAAGATTGTGTTGGAACCACTGTTGCAACCCCTTCTTCTACCCCATTAAACTGGTGGGATGTTCATGCAAATTCTCTTTCTTCATGGAGTAACCCTAACACCACATGGAACAACCAACCAGACCCTAATTCTTCATCTTCTTGTGAAGATGAGATATCGGTTTCTACGTCTTTCACTAATGCATCCAACCACTCTAGCCTCACCGTCGAGTCCTCTCGCAGGCTTGTTGAGCCTTCTCCTTCATCAAACGAGTTGATGGGAGAACATGCTTCCGATAATCAGCTGTGGAGTCATGTTTTATTGTAAGTCTTTAAGTTAGAATGACTTTGCAGTAAGTGTATCATTAGCCAACATGAAGATACCTTAACGTTTGCATATTGATGTTTAATAATGTCTGTAAATATAGGGCTACGCCTGTTTTGATGGAATAGAGCAGGAGAGGGAGAGGGAGTCCATCAGTAACCTTGTTTAGTGATTGTGCATAACAAAAGAGCCATTACTCCTTTCTAATTACTACTCTTCTTCTGTTCATTTCTACTAAAATATATTCTATATAAGAAGCATGCTTCAGGGTTGATAGATGTGAGTTGAAAGGAAGAGAAAAATTTTTTAGGTTTAAAAAGTGAAATATAGAGAGAAAAAGGCATTCAAAAGATATATAGGTTCTTAGGATATAGGGTTAGGCATGCTTATCCTTTCTGCATATAGTATTTTAGCCTTTTTTCTTTCCACAACATAACAGGTGCTGTGTTACTTTCTGTTACCACTTATCCTCAATGAATTGGTATTAATTTATTGAGATTTCTCCTACTTTTTCAGTTTTCTTGTGTTCACACATAGCAAAAGTCCCAAGAAAAAAAAATAGAAAAGAATTTGAATTATTATTAACCGTTTTTGAGTTTGAACTTGTAGAGGTGTTGGAGGCAATGGAGAGCTTCACAACAATCAAGTAGATGGTGAGAATTTCCTTGATGCACTATCATCTAAAAGCATGAGTAGTGCTATGTTTGAACCAGCCTGTGATTACTTGAAGAAACTAGATACCAGTTGGGAATACAATCACTCAACATCTTTCAATAACTTTGATGAGAAGCACTTGCATGGATTTAGTGAGGCTATGATTGAAAATGAAAGATTGACAAAGTTATCCAATCTTGTAAACACTTGGTCTCTTGCAACACCAACCCAAGTCAATAGCCAGTTTGAACCACAAATAAATAATAATATATCTCTGAGTTCATTGGATCATTATTCACAAACTGATCCTTGCCTTATCAAGCCAGCTCTTGGAGGTTCGATATCGAGTGCTGTTGGAGAAGCAAATAGAAATTCTGGGATCTTTCCTTGCTATGGCCTTGACATGAAGATCAAGCAAGAATATCATCCAAGTGAAGTCCCTGGAGCTGATCAATTTGGGAGGTCATATAATAGCATGGGGTATCAGAAGGGACTGCATAGCCCTTCGGAGGGGGACAATGGTAAAATTTACTATGGAATGCCCAGTATTTCTTCTTACACAAGAAATTTCGCAGACGTTATATCGTTTAACAGTCGCCTTGGAAGGCCACTAATTGGGATCCATGGACATAAATCCAGCATGAAACCCATGAATTTATCCAAGCCTAGGAAGCAAGGTCCCCAGGCATCATCACCTGTAAGCTTATAAATTTATCAGTGATTTTTACTTTTATTTTAGTGTTTGTTTTTTGGTTGCGTCCCTAATCCTGAACATAGAATCTCTATCCAGATTAATTTCATTTCATTTAATTCCCTCAATTACCTGAGCTAATTTGAAGTAGCTTTCTTTCTTTCAAGGATATTATCAAAATAACCATTTTTGAATAAATTGTTATTTTATTATCATTATTATTTTTTCTTTTTATAAATATGCAGACAAGAACTAATGGTGGAAGAGAGCAGGGAACAGCAGGAGAAGCAAAGAAGAAAAGATCTGAAGACTCTTCAGAAGCAATCCTAAAGAAGCCTAAGCAAGATTCATCCACAGCTTCACCAACAAAGGTATATCTAGTTAACAAAGAACATGAAATTAATGAGATTTAGAAGCAAAAAAAAAGGAAACATAAAATAAAGACCTGCTTTAATCTTATCATAAGAAACTTCTATTATTGTATGATAGGTGCAGGCACCCAAAGTCAAGCTAGGGGACAAGATCACAGCCCTTCAACAAATTGTATCGCCTTTTGGAAAGGTTAACACAGATTGCACTAAGTCTCTTTCTCTTTTTCGACCTTCAATATATAATATATAATTTGTCGTGCTCTACTTTTCCCACTGTGTGTTTGACATGGATCAAACCCTTTTCGAATTTCAGACAGATACAGCATCAGTGCTATTTGAAGCAATTGGTTACATTAAGTTTCTTCAAGAACAAGTCCAGGTTGGTACCGTTATACAAAATTTCTCTTACCTCACTTTATAATAATGTTAACTTTTAGGTCGATATAATTGTTATTTCTATTGCTATACTTATTAATACTAATAAAAACAAGACTAATATAACCAACAAAGTGTAACTCAGTTGATAAACAAATTGAATTTAGTGGTTAAAAGATCTCTGCAATTTCAGAGATTCGAGTTCACAAAAAAATACATGTTAAAAACAAAACAAAGACTAAGATAAAGTCTATATTAAAAAAGAATAGAAAGTGTTAGAGTAGGGTATATGAACCCATTATCCTCCCTTTACCTAACGCAATTCCACTTCAATTGGATTTGTACAAAGACTTTTTATTTAGAGTATCCAAAGAATATGTTCATAGACCATGAATTTTCTTTCTCTTTTTCCCCCTTTTCTATATATATATATATATATATATATATTTGATGTATTATGAATATGATAATCAAAGGTTCAAACCTAAAATCTCCTACTCCTAGCTTCTGCAAATTTTCATCATTAATAAATTCAACCCTAGAGAAGTGACATACTCAAGTTCTTAAAGTCCTTGTTCCTTATTTGATCCTCTTTCATCTATAGGTGCAAATTAAGAATTCTTGGTTATATGAAACTTCCTTATAATAGCAGTCATGCACAGTGATGAATCATGGGCACTAGCCCGTCATATTTCAATTTTTTTTTTCATTTTTACGAAATTACTTTGTTAATTTCTAAGAGACCACAATTTTACAATTTGTGCCTTCAATTAAATTATTTTGGATTCGTTACTAAAATTCATACATGAAACGAATTTGTAGTCTTATAACTCTCCATTAAATATGAAACAGTATAGTCATTATCTCTTTAGCTTTGTTTCTTATGTATTTTTATGTTTTGCAGCTACTAAGCAATCCGTACTTGAAAAATAACTCGCACAAGGTAAAAGAAAGTTTTAGAATATTCTTATACATGTCTCTATATTTTTACTTTTAACAGCAACTAAAACAGATAAATTTCCAGGACCTATGGGTAAGCTTGGACAGAAAAGACAAGGGAGATGGAAAGCTGGACCTTAGGAGCAGAGGACTTTGTTTAGTTCCAATTTCTTGCACACCTCAAATTTACAGAGAGAACACTGGACCAGATTATTGGACACCAGCATACAGAGGATGTTTATATAGGTGAAATAAGTCATGGCCAATATATGCATGTATGTTTTGTTTATCTGAATGAAAAGAAAAATGTTTAAGGGAATAACATATATGTTATAGAGAACCTATGCCTAAACATTGCTCTACACGTTGAGATTATGAAGAATATTTGAACCACAATGGAGTTGTGTATACAATTAAAAAAAAAAAAAAGGCATTCTTGGTGGCCCTAAGGGTAAGGCCATAAAGCACTTGCTTTAACCCTAGAAAAATCTTTTTAATAACTAAATATAACAATATTTTCTCCTCAAAAAAGCCTCATCTTAATTATTTTAATTAGTTTAAAAGGTCTCCTCTTAGAGTCTGCTTTAGGCTCTTCCTCTACACATACATGTGCATTACGTGAGAACTTTTTATAGAATCCATGTTAAACTAGCTAGACTCAACTTTATTGTTATCTTAATAGTAATTTTTTTCCTCCTATTTTATCAACTTAATTTTTCTTATTGTTCTTGTTTAAAAATGAAAAATTAAACTTTTTATATTCATTTATTTTATAAGTAAAAAGCATATTAATCAATATTTAGTATATTTAGTATGATGTTAGATATTGATAGCATATACTAATTTTATAAGTCAAAATTTCTCAAGTTTGGTTAAGATGTAAATTCCTTTAATTCACAATCTTTAAGGTTTAGATTGAAGAGTTATGTCTTGTGATTCACTTACAAATTTTCAATTGATCAAATAATAGGAATAATTAGTCAAATTTAACAAAACTAGCAATTTTCATTTAACCGGATATCTAGATCCTTTACCATTTTGATTGAGTTGAAAATTTGTAAAAAGTATTTGAGTGTAAATATCTCGTTTTAAACGAAAGAGACTAAAAAAGTTAAAAAGTTATTCGTTTTAAACTAAAATTGCATTTTTTTTTTTTATAAATATATAGATTGACTAAATTATTCGTTTTAAACGAAAGAGACTAAAAAAGTTAAAAAGTGTTTAAAATAAGTGCTCAATAATTGCGATTAATCTTTATTTTATTTTATTATTATTTTTGGTTAGAATCAGATTATGCAAATTGTAAAAAGTATTTGAGTGTAAATATCTCGTTCAAATAGACATTTTGGGTGTGAAATGGTCGTAAATACAAACACATAATCACACTAAACGTTCCTACACGAAAGGATTTTCCTCATGTGATGATAGCTATTAAAGTTTTTAGGTCAGTATTTATATTAATCAATTCAAATAAGAGTACATATTAGGTCTATTTAGTGTGAAACAAGATTATTTGATAGTCAAAATATGATATACTAAAGAGAAGAAAAATCATCAAAGGAACTTGACTTTCCATCGTGGTTGAAAAACTGTACACTGACTGGTGTGCAAGTAGATGACTTTCTCTGAGAAGTCTATAGATGAATTCATTAGACTTACGGAAGTTCACAGTGCTACTTGAACAATGTCCTGGAGAAGTTGCTTGTTTTTTATGAGCTGAAATTTTAATTTGATTAAAAAAAGTAGAAGAAAAAGAATTTGATATCTTGATGGTTAAGTTAAAGAGATTTTGATATTATGTTAAGAACTAATCTAATTTATAAATTTAAGATATTAAATGAAAGTCGTGAATAAATTTATATCATATTTAATATTCTCGCCATTGGTAGCAACATCAAACAAGTTGTTAGTAAAACGGCATTGTCTTTCCATATTAAACAAGTGCAGCCATCAAAGAATAGTTGAATAAAAGCTGGTGGATGAACTTGAATGCTTTTCAATGTGGCCACTCAGAGGATGAACGATTTAGAATCCTGGGAAGCAATAGAGTTAATGTCAATTCTAGAAGCAGGAAAGTTGATAGATGGCAAAGGTGAGTGCAGAGAAAATAATGGTCAAAGGTGACATGAGCATAAAGTGCAAAACTTAAAATTGGTGGTGCACTCAGAGATTCCCGCCCGTGCTTCTGCATATAATGACATTTTAGAAAAAGGGAATGCAAATTCCACTCTTATTTTTTTACACTCCAATGTACATATCTTATTTTCAGTGTATTTATACAAGTAAAATTATAAATAAAAAATAAAAATACAGAAAAAATATAAAAATAGATAAAAATAAATATAAAATTATAAATATATACATAATAAATCTCTTAAAAAACACATTATACATTGTAGACTCCTAGACATTGACTTCTCTGTCTTTCCGTGGAGAAATACTACTCTACGCTTAACAGTACCACTCATCATGTCAATCACTGTTCTAGGAAGGAGTTTTAATTTACCAAGAATCTCAACTTAAGAAACTAAATTCTCATTTTAGGTTTAATGTTTCAAAACAGACATTCCAAGGAGAATATGATTTTCAGGAATTATTTTAAGGCAAGTTTCCACCATAACTTCACCATTGGAAGGCTGGTGATTTTGGATTCTCATGATCAAAAGAAAGTTCTGTAAATGTAATTGAAAAGATAAATATATCCTTCATTAAAGTACTATTTTTTTTTTTATGATCTGAAGTATTAATCAAAATTGAACTAATTAATATAATAAAAAATTTCCTTTTTTTTCCTACGATGAAATTGTGTAGGTACTAGACTGTAACTTTTTTTTTTTTTTTTGTGCAATGTTATTTTTGTCACAAATTTTATACAGTAATAGGAGCATTATTTTAATTTACATTTTCATTAACTTTTTTTTTTCTTTTCTTACATGTTTGATACCCATTGTATGAGAAATGATAGAGTATATAGAGATATATCATTTTCCTTAATTTATTCAAAGTTAAATAAGACCTTAGTTTTGAAGTAAAGTAAACTTTCAACCACCGAAAAGATGACCTAAATCTTTTTTCTTTTTTTTTTTGTTATTGACTTCCTCTTTTACGTCTGAAAGTCATTACCACAATCAATATTCAACATCTTGATCCTTTTAAGTTCTCTCCAAATATTTGCCCAAAAGTTATTTTAGCCTAATCTTCCAAATGAGCAATTTATTTATCACTAATCACTAATAACATATATTGATGGGATCAGTAGCAAGAAAACAAAAACAAAAACAGAATAAGCAATGAATGAAGGGTTTTCATTTGTTTAAACAAGTCTAATAATTGATAATCGTTATTTATTATTTATAGTTTATTACGTACTTTATGATTTGACAAAATATTTTTTATAGCACACCTTTTACCGCGTTTATTGATTATGTGTTGTAATAGTGAGAGTAGATTTTTTACGGTGCTTCCACATGAGGTGCTATAAAAGGGTAGCTCATAGGTAATGCTTCTTTTGAGAAGTTATACCTAAAAGCGTTGTACATGAATTGCTTGTCTATAGTGCTTCAAAATTTAAGTGCTATAACAAAAATTCTTTGAAATTTTAAAATTAAAATAGTGAGAACTATCTTCTTTTTACTTAATATCTACTCTTTTTCTTCAAGATCACACATTTGAGAATCATTTTCTACAACTTTTGATCTCCTCTACCTTGTCCCTAGTACTTCTCATCTATGTCGTTACTAGCTAGCACGAACTACAACCATTATTTTTGAATTTGCATGTCTTCTCACATGTGATCGTCACTCTTAATTTGGTAAATTTTCTTCCATTGAGCCCTCTTTCTTTAATCTTTCAATGGATTTTATGGATTTGTGATTTTTTTTTTTTGGTCTTTTCATATAATACTCATTCTTCATCTTAGAGATCGCACCTTCGAGTATCATTTTCTATAACTTTTGATCTCCTCATCCTTGCTACTAGTACCTCTTATCTTCGTTGTTGTTGGCACCACCCACAAAATTTTGATCCAAGCATGTTGTTATGGGTTTGTGAAGAAATTTGAGTTATGAGGATGTTTGTTTTGGGTTCTTTCTTAGTGCACTCCAAATGTTTGTTGAAATGACTAGAACTTCGAGATATAGGTATTGCTCTTATCATTCTTGTTTTAGATCTTCTCATTTATCCTTTTAACTAATCTTATACATATTGGTCTCTTTTGTTGTGGATAGTGGATTCTAGGCCCCAGTGCACATGGTTGTCTCCAATTAAGTTGAACCTAAACATCCTTAAATCTCATTTGTATATACTTGTATCTTTCTATGTATGTATATTTGATCCACTTCTTTTGAATTAATATTTCTTGTGTATTTCAATTTTCTTGTAGTTAGTCATGGCTTCTCCTCTTATTGTTTATGATCATTGTTAGATTTATTTATTTCTTTCTTAATAATTGTAATGAAATCATCAACAATGTACTTGTTGTGTTTGTTTTGATTTGTGCATGTATAATATAATTAAAAATCTTTCAGATGTTCGTATAATGATTTATGACAATTTGTTGAGAATATATTGTTTTACAATTGTTTTGAGAATATTTTACAAATACAATTGTTAGAAAACATACTCATAAACAATGCTTCTGCGAAGCGCTATCTTTATATCACTCTTTTGTTCATAGACTACGCTTCTTTTAAGAAACGGCATATGAATCACTATTTTATTGTGCTTATTTCTGTATTTATTATAATGCTTAAATAAATAATACTTTGAACGCTATTAAAAATTGAAAATAACTTCTATTAAAAATCTTTTTCGGCATAGTGTAATTAGGGGTTATATCCAACTAGTGTTTGAATAACTCTTATTGTGTGGTTGTTTTGGGATGTGTACAATGATCCCGGGCATCAAGTAATACACAATGATCCATCACCCCCACAGCCACATTAAAGTTTGTCCACAGGTAATTCATCCACCCAAGGTCGATACCCCATTGTTGGTACCCACTGGAGGAACGAAGATGCTACATGAAGCAGTAGGTGCCTCTGTTGCATGGCAGCCCACCTTATAGTTCTAAACGTCCTGGTATATGTAAATTGATTCTCTAGCAACCAAATTACTGCGTTTGTTAACCTTATTGTTCATTGATAACTTAGAGTAATGCACTTGTGTGAATTTTTAGGCTGTGGCATTGGTGCCCCAAAATTCACAAGGGAAAAGGAATAGCAAGTACCCCAAACAAAGGAATCTATAGTTGTGGCGTCCTCCATAGTTAAACAAATTTTAAGGCTTGAAACTTGCCTGTCATTGCAGATGGTCCAACTTAATTAAATCGCTCTTGTAGAATTCTCAAGACAAATCTATGCTATTCGCCTCTTGAGAACTAGCTATATCTTATCACATTTGAGAAAGTCATATACTGGCAGTAATGCTACCAGAGAGAGCTGGAGTGTATTGGTCAAGAGGTTTTGGTGGAGGCCATTAATCATAGATGGGTGAGCGCCTCTATTGTTTCCTTATACAGCTAGAACATAAACACACAATCATTATTTATTTTTTGAGGAAATGGTTTGGTGCAATGGCGTAACTCTCAGAAATAAAGCTTTACCACCCTTATACCCTCGGACCAAATTCAACTCCCTTTCTAAACATTTGAGCTAAATATTAAAATGCTTGCATCCCCTGAGCAAAAGGGTCACTTTGCCTTCACCAATCCGCATGTAATAGCCATGGATGACAATCCACATGCTAACTAGGAAGTAAAGTCCTTGTATTTGACGTCTCCCAGAGGAAATTCGACTAGGGGAGATTGCTTTTGACACAATAAAACTCAAGGTAAGTGACTTACTATTTTAATGAACTATGAATGTGAGTTCTTTATGATTTACTAACTTCATAGTTTTTCAATACCCATTGGGTCCTAATAGGCCCCTTAATGCATGAGAGGAGATTGTGTACTATTTGGATTCCATGCAAGGTGAATCTAACAACCGCAAGGATATGAAGACGTTATTTAATTAGTAAGCATTTCAAAGTATTAGTGTTTGTGTGCGGATATTAATGATGTTTTGTTTTTTACTTATCCTATGAGTTCTTTGTGTTTGGCAGAACCTTGACCATGTTCCATGCCACATGTGGAGCTGTGATGCCCCAAAATGGATACATGTTAAGGTATGAGTTAAAATTAATTGGTCAATATGCAATTACACAATCATTGTTTTCAAATAGCATAGCTGTTTATTATTTTAGAGGTATCACGACAAGAAAACATCATAGATTTTGGGTACTATGTGGTGATGTTTATGAGAAAAGTCATAGCAAAAAACGTACAGAAGGTTTAATTCCAAATAATGTATGCAATTTATATTATTTTATTTAACTTGAATATGCACAAAGTTGATTATGTACTATAACTTGAATCTCTTGCTAATTTTGGATTCCATGGAATACTTTGCAGAGTTCAAATGATATACATACTCTCAAGAAAAAAAAAAAAAAAGATCAATTAAAGAACTAGTGGTCCAAGTATGTCTTTGAGCATATTGTGTATTCTAGCTGCATATGTAGGGGACGTATTACTATATCTGAACTATTAAAAAAGACCTACCATTAATTTTTTTAAAAAAAGAAAAAATCAATAGACAATGGTTTTTGGAAGAACCGTCGTCTATAATAGTGCTCATAGACAATACTTTTTTAGGCATTGTCTTAGGTGTGCCACCTATTATCACACTTACATATACAATGCCTCTAAGCACTATATATATATAACACCTTCCGTTGCATAGTATTTGTCATGCCTTTTCATAATCAATGATTCATTACTTCTTTCGTAAAGGAAAGTTAAGACTACAAATTTTACTGGAAACAATGCTGGTGAAAAAGAATAGTAACTGCAACCATTGTTTAAAGTTTTATTCATTGGCGTATGTTGGATTAAAAAATATTGAAGATTTACTGCTAGCTTTTAGTAAATTGAGGTTTAGTCTTTGCGAATCCATTATAATTACGTGAGCAAATATAGTTTTGTTGCATCCAACCGGAGCAAGGATCTGCAAAGAAGAGAGGACAATTAGAAGAGGCTTTGAGCCAAAGTTGAGGAGTTCTCTTGACAATTAAGTTAGAGTTTGTTTGGATTAATTTATAAAAAATTAAAAAATTAAAGACTAAATCAAAAGAGAAGTAGAAATTAAAAAAAGAAGCATTTCTCCATTTACTTTAAAAAAGGTAAAATTTTAGTTTCTAGAGATATTTTTCCTTCTATACAAGAATTTATTCAAACAATAAATTTTTATATAAAATATTTTATTAAATTAAAAAGTAGAAGTAATTTGACAAAAATAAATCAAAACAAAAAGTCTGAATTGGGTTTACTCCCGGTCAATCAAATGCCTACCCCAATCACTTGGTGTAGAGGGGTTTCAAAATGATGATCGCAAGCTCGAATGGATGAGTTGTTCTAAGTAACAGATATTCTTAAATAATCCTAAATTTTTCAAAGAATGTAATCCTAAGTAATAACTCGAGAGTGTAACATAATTGTAGAAGTATATATTCTTGACTTCTTGTCAGTCTTTTGCTTCATTTGCAGATGACTCTATTTATATTGTTTTATAGTCGTTAGAGAAGCAGATTTGAGTTTGTCTTCGGTCTGATTGCTTGAGTCATGTTGTAATATCAATTTGAATCTTCAATCCATTTCAGGTCGTATTTTCTTCATTTGGCCTTGATTTTCGATTAACAGCTTTGACTTATGTCACCCAACTATTGTTTGCAATTTAGTCTGATTCTTTCTTGAAATAGTTTCAATCAAATCAATTAATGATCACGTAGTTGTTTTATTTTGGAAATTATTTTGATGATTAATTTGACCGTTTTAAAAATATTCTTTATTTAGAGCCAATTTGCCATTTTTAAAAAATTTGAAATATCTTCTATTATTAAAGTCAAATTTAATTGTATTTTGTCATCAATCAAAATCTTATGGAGATTATATACAATAAATTCATGAATTACAAACTATTCTATTCTCAGAAGTCAATGCAGGGAGAGGGAAGCACTTTCAATGCAAAAAATGAAGAATATTGAAGAAAAATCCTAAGAGGAAATAATGATTAAGCATAAAGGGGGGAAAAAAAATAGACTATGCATTTTATCATAAACATAAAACAAACTAAAGGTTTGTTTGGTTTCAATTTTCATTTTTTGAAATGTGTTTTTATTTTTATATTTTCATTTTCAAAAAACATGTGTTTTTTTTTTTTAATTTTTACTTATTTTTATATTTATTTAGTATCCAACAATTATCTTAATGAATTTTATTGAATTATTCGTACTTCTTTATCGAAAAAAAAAAAAAGAATACCAAATTTAAACAAAATTGCTACTGATAATTTCAAAAACACTGAAAACAACTGTAATTATTTTTAGTTTTTAGCTCATTTCGAAAAATATTTTCACTAACCAAACATGTTTTCTAGACCCCATTTTCATTTTCACTGGAAATGAAAACCGGGCCTTAGTTCATTTTCAAAATAACAGACCAAAACCAAATCATACATGTAATTGAAACATATAAGTTAACCCCTTTAATAATGGATACAGGTTACAAGGAGAAACTACTGATAGAATTTAAATGATTGAAATAAAGGAAGCCTTTCAAACCTCATATGTCATTCCAACTTCAACTTTTTGATGCAATGGAACTCCTAAAGTAGGCAGTGCGGACCTACAGTTATTGTGCAAGACTTCATAGAAATGAAGCATGATTCTCTCAAACCACCCAGAATTTTGGCCAACAAGAAACCTTGTCTTTCCACAAACATAAACCACACCAGCACTACTTGCTTCTGTCAAACAAGAGATCTCTTCTTCAATTTCTTGAACATCGAGGTCGCAATTCCTAATGTACTTCCTCAAACCATCAATGGCTAAACATGCAAAATCATCTACTCCATCCAAAAAATCTGCATAGCCATACTGAATGACACAGCCATATACACCTTGGGGACCCAATTTCCTGATCACAACCCTCTCATGAGGATCAACCTTGGGAACCAGCAGATAGCGAAGCGATGTTAATAATATGACCTGATGAAGGGTTTTCATGTTCTTTAGGTAGTGTCCAAGAACAGGAGACAATCCATCTTGAATGTTAGTGTAAAAGAAGCAGATTCCAGGAATTCTACGAACAAAGGAGTCTGCTAAAAGCTCTTCGAGTCTTTGCGAGGATATCTTGTTTGTTGTCTTCCATAGAACCAAACAAACATGATCACAGCAAGAAAAACTGATATGCCTAAAGGAATCCATCCACCTTGAGAAAATTTATTCATAACTGAACTGACATATACTCCCTCCATCACAATATAAACGACAGCATATAGAGCAATTAACAAAGGATGAGTTCTCCATATCATGATCATCACTAATATAAGAAGTATACTAGTGATTAGCATAACCCAACTCACCACGACACCTGAAAATACAAATAATGAAAGAAAGAACAAATTCATACCCATGAAAAGATAATAAGGTTAAATTTAAACATGAATTGTGAAACAATTGTCAACTTGACATCTAGTATGCACAAGTGATGGAATTTTCAGAATGTTATCATGTAAAATTGGCTGTGTTTGATTTTGTAGATAATATATGGTAACCAATTTTGAAAGTATAGATTTAAATTCATAACAAATGAAGCACTTTGTTGACATACCAAAAGCATTCCCAATATGTTGTCCATTTCCAAAAATAAGTACGACGGCGAGGCAAAGAATCATGAGGGTGTAGTTAACTTCCGGGGAGTAAACCTGTCCTTCTTTTTCTGAAGATGTGTGTACAATCTTTACCCTAGGAAAGTAATCCAGCAACACAGATTGTTTGATTATAGAAAACGTAGCTGATATCAATGATTGGCTGGCAACAATTGCAGTCAATGATGCTATAATAAACATTGGCCAGCAGACTGCATGAGGTACGAACTTGTAGAATCCATCACCAAAATCGTTTGGATTCTCTATAAGATATGCTGTTTGTCCAGCATAAGTTAGGACTAAAGATGGATAGATTGCAAATAGAAAAGCTGTCTGCAAAAGAAAAAGAAAAAAACTGAATAGAAGGCAAGATAGGAAGGGTGCTACATGCAGATGTAGGACCATTGCATGGATCTAACCTGAATGGATCGCCGATTGAAATGACCAAGATCAGCAAACATTGCCTCAGAACCTATTATATAGCAGTCAAGAAATTAGCTTAACAAGAATAAATGGACAAAATAAAGTAGAACTTGTTTCTTGGCCATAAATATAAAGTAGAAGTAGAACTACAGTTTACAAAGATACTATGTAGATATATGATTCTCAACAAAAAGATGCTACTGCCAAAGAAAATGAAATTAAATGGCATATCTAGAGTGAATGTTTTCTCAAAGAAATGGAACAAAACATCGTTTCTCCCGGATTTTTTGAGCAGTTTTTCAATCTGTGGGATGTTTTCTAATAATGTTGGATTCACAAAGAGATGATTTGTTAAGTTTCTGAATAAAACGATGATCATATAATGCAATAAATAAGTCACATACCTGTAATGACGAGGACTATGCCACTAAGCAAAAGCCAGCCATCTTTTCCTTTCCTCAAAAAGAAATGGACGATATAGTGTGGCGATAAGGCTTTGAATACAGTTGGATAGTGGTGTATGAACCTGTAAATTCCTACCAGCGGGGTAGTCACGGTCCATGCAGTCATGATAGGAGAAAACAGGAAACTCACTCTTGATGTACCAAATCTCTGCATCAGGAACAGAAGCACCAACACAGCTGCAGAAAGCCCTTCAACATGCTCTGCAAATTGCACGACAGAGTTAAGAAACATATTTACAAAAAACTAAAAAATCATTGTTATATGATTAAAACATCAAAACTTAAGTTTCTTTAAAGAGTGATACTGTATGCACACTCGTTTGTACACACTCACTTTTTCTACATATTTTTTCTTTCAACATCTCTTACTTTTTTGTACAATTACAAAATTTAAAATATAAAAAAGGTGTACATAAGTGAGTATGCACATATTATTTCCCTTTCGGGCTCAAAGTTTTAGAATAGCTTTGTTAACTACAAATACATATAATCTATTTGTCACCGAAGCACTTACTATTATTAACTTTAGGAAAAGCTGACTGGATTCCCTCCATTGCAGACAACACTGAAAAGAAATTTACAGAGTTAATTCATAAATATTCAAATATATAAAATCCAGAAAGTTATTTTGAAAGTAAAGGAAATAAGGGCAGGTTCTGTTCAAACCTGAAATTGCAGGTGTAAGTATACCATCACCTATCATCATACATGTGCCGAACATAGCAATAAAAAGTAATGCCCTTCGAGCAATAATACTTCTTTCAAAAAATTTGGCAAGCCAGGTTTTATTTTCAATGGCAGCATAAGGAATTGAATCTGAAACTGCTCTTTTAGAAGGAAGTATTCCTATATTGAGAACCCTGCAAAGTAATGAATACAGGGCGAATGTACCACCTGCAATATTCCATTGTAGCCAAGTTCTTATAAATAGAAGTAATTTCATGTTTTAAAGAAAATGAACTTATTTAACTAAATATACATCATATCATATACCTATAATGATTTTTTATTTTCTTATCGAAATATATGTATCCGTATCTATATTATGTCTTTTTTTTTTTTTTTATTTTGGTTTAGACTGCTGGTATTTGTAACATATTATTAACTTCCTAAACCTACAACTAATATAGTTCGAATTGGGTAAGAACCCAAAAGTGGCAAAGCTCTTCCTATCAAATTTTAACGCAACTACGTTCTCAAAACTTAAACTCGAGACCTCTAGTTAAGTTAGAACAACTTTATGTCAATTGATATACAAGCTTGGTGGTGTATTATTTGATTTTAAATTCGGGGCAATTTCAAATGAAATTTAGAAAAAAAAAATGCATTTAAACTTACAGATGATGGAATATTACAATATTAGAGTTATCATTTGGTGTGTCCATGGTAGAGCTTAAGGATTTGCACACATGCATCTCCTGTTATATCTTCAGTGATAGACATGTCACGAATATCATATTAATGTTCATCTTGTTGTTATCATTTATATGATGAAACTAATTACACAAAAATGATAAAAAGTAATAATCATATTGAAAATGTTCATTCAACTATATTATTCAGGTATTGCCTTTCTTGATATCTCAAATGATTTAAAAATAAATGTATTTTTTTTATAACGAAAAATAAATGTATTTTAAAACAGAAAATAGCTTTTGTCTTAATTTATTTATGGATTGCAAAAAATTGTGGGAGACTTTTAACAAAATTAGAAAAACTACTTAAAAAATGCAAAGCGATTTATATAGTAGAAAGAGTAGCTGTAAACCATTTAATAGAATAGATGTAGAAAAGACAGAAGAGTCCATTTCTATAATACCTTCACCATTATCACCAGCATTAAGAGCTATACCAGCATACTTGATGCCAATAAGGGTAAGAGTCCAGAACATGATGCTGAAGATGCTTAGATAATCATCTTCTGTTGGAGACTTCAAAGCCATTGAATTAAAAACATATAGTGGCGATGTGGCAAGTCCTCCAAATACTACTCCTAAAGTCTTGTAAGCAAGTATTAGATCGTCCCTTTTGCCCTTTCCCTGTCACAAATAAGTTATACATTCTTAAAGAATACACAAATTAATTAAAATTTATTTTATGTGCAACATAACTTCTTTCATCATTTCTCATTAGCTATTAGTTCCATCTTAATTTGCACCAAACAATTTGTACGATACCGATTTAATTCTATTAATTATGTTTTTATTTTGGTTTATATTCAAAATATCTTTATATTTTTTTAAATATAAGATTAATCTCTAATTGAAAAAAGAGGCAGTAAATAATATTCTTTCAAGACTATTCCTAAATTGACTTGCAGCGTTTTAAGGCTTAGTTTGATATTCACTGTACCAATACCTTATTGGTATTGGTATCATTTTATTTTCTATGGGTAAGATTTAACTGAGCCCCAGAAAATTTTGATAAATACATTCATACACACACATATCTTCGTGAATTAATTTCTGAAAACGTTTTTTCATGAAATCTAACGAGGGAGAATTGAAAGAGAGAAAAACAGAAAACATTTATTTAACCAATGAAGCTCGAAATCCAAATTTAAACAATAGATTTCATTATCATAATTCAGCAACCAGGATAGAAAATAATAAAATCCCAAAATTCTACAAACAGTGAAAAAAAAAGAAAAAAGGTAAGAATATAATCATATGAGATCAGAGGGAAACATATGAAGAGAAGGAAATCATGAATGTTACCTTGAGCTCAGAATTTCGATTAATGGCTCCATTAACCCTAGGAGAATTAGGAGTGAAATTCACAATGATCTCAGGCTGATGATTCATTTCACACCTCTTCTCACTAACCAGTAGACTTAATTAAGACTCTGTCTCATAAATTTAACAGGACTCACTTAAACTTTTTTTTTTTTTTTCCAAAACGGCGAAATAAACCCTAGTTGGTAAACTTTTGAGAGAATATGAGTGGGTTTCTGCCATTTCTCTTCTCTTTTATAGTAATCAGGAGATATTTTTGCAGAGTGAGAGTTTTCTATTAAAATGATTTTGTATCAAGTTGCATACTTACCATTAATGAAAAGGAATCAAATGTAAATTCATATACTCTGGTAGAAGTCAATTGCAGTTTCACCATTAAATGCTTTGAATGTCTATAGAGAATATAAATAGCATATTTTGGTTTAGGCGTTTGATATTATTTTCTTCCTTAGTTGTATCGTTTACCTTCTACTATAAGAATACAGGGTAAATTACGCGTACATTCAAATCTTTCTCCTAAAAGTAAAATTACAAGTATACCCTGGGTTTTACTTATCAATTAAGGTGTTCTGTCAACAATTAAAATCAATAATAATCTAATTAAAAATAACAATCATGTAATTTAAAGGCTCTTTTTATTAACATAATACTATGCTGTAATATTAGTAACTGTATAATTTACATAAAATTTATTTTCACTCATTATAACATAACAAAAATTAATTACTACGTAATTAAAAGATTCTCTTTATTGACGCAATAATATCCTATAATATTAGGGTGTGTTTGGTATATCTTATAAAGCTTGATTGTATAAAGGCTTGATTGAATAAGATATACTAAGATAAGATCTGATAGGATTTTAATACTATACAATGGTTAGGATTACATTGTATAAATATTATATAGGATTAAAAATAATACTATTCTATATTTGGTAGATATTTTATAAACATAAGATAGGATTAAAAATCATTATTTTAACTAAAATGCCCTTTGTATAAAAATGTTATATTATCCCAAATTTGTATATAATTTTAATTTATATTCACATAGGCATCATTTAAAAAGATTACGAAATTTTAAAATAAATGCTGTTACAAAAAATTATTAAAAAAACTATAAAAGATCTAATAAATTACTATAACTTTTTTACATCATAGCCTATGAAAGCCAAAAAGAATTGAGATTAAAAAATAAAAAATAAAAAACTACAATAGCCTATAATTTTTTTTTCTTTCACAATAGCCTAACATGAAAAAACAGAAAAGAGAACACTAAAAGAAAAAGAAAATCCAACAGGTGGTATAATATAAAAAACATTAAAATGTTCTCTTTATTGACATAATAATATGCTATAATATTAATAACTTTACAAGGTGGGTTCTTTATTGCAATTAATATTATTTTCAGTTATAAAAATTTAATTTTTAAATAAGTAATTAACTATTTATTTTAAACGTTTTAAAATATAAGTTTTAAATAAGTAATTAAATATTTATTCCAAAATTGATAAATTATTTATTGACTTTAATGTTATTTTCAGTTACCAAAAACTATATAAAAGGAGTCTTACAATGTAGTGCAGATATTCAAATCTAGTATCGTATGATGAGTAATGCAATAATTGGCCCAATTTTATTGTCTTTTGGGGAAAATACTATTGTGATTTCAGTCTAATTATATCCAGGTTATATTTGGTACATAATCTTTTTAGTATTCTCATGAATCATAAATAGTATGGTTGTTAGGAATTTGTATTAGATTTTCTAGTTAGAACTCATTTTGAATTGAATTAATATTTTTCTTTTAGGCATAGAAGCATAAATAGAACTATAGATTTTAAATGTGATTCTTTTCAAAAACCTTGGTGGCTTCTACTTTTACTTTTTTATAAACATTTTTGCTTTTAAAAAATAAGAAATTTATATATTTTTTTTAAAGAAAACCAATTCAAATATTTAAAAGTTACATAAGTGTACTTTTCAAATAGAAATAGCAGGAGATAGTCTCTTCTTTTATTATATGTGAATCCATGGTGGCTCTTGAACATTGTTAGAAATGTGATAGAGAATTTTTTGTGTATTTTAAGTAAAAGATAATGCTTATTATAACAATCGATGAATGTTAAAATATAGCAAATTTAAAG
Organism: Bauhinia variegata; assembly: GCA_022379115.2. NCBI lineage: Eukaryota > Viridiplantae > Streptophyta > Magnoliopsida > Fabales > Fabaceae > Bauhinia > Bauhinia variegata. Next base: position 6,878,618 of record CM039436.1, read on the forward strand.
TACTTTTACACCTTTTGAACGCTTAGATATATGAAAATTTTATTTCATCACTATAATTTAAAGGGTTCCTCTTTTTTACTTTTTGCCAACTATTTGAGTGTTTGATAAATATATATATTTACTGATTTTTTTAATATCATCATAATATAAACAAAATTAAGTTTCATATATACTAGTTTCTCTTCTTATAAAAGAATCAATAACCACCAATAGCCGTTGGTTTTAGTGGTAAGTAGCAAAAGTCACTTAAGTATGTGATCTAGGTTTGAATCCACGTGTATACAAAAACGTTTTTGAGAAAGCCCTACCACATTAGTTGTGAGTTGAGAGGCTTGATAATAAGTTCATGCCCCGCTTTGTTTGTCAAAGACTGAAAAAAAAAAATCAGTAACCCAAGAAATGTTAAATATATTTCTCACACTTCAAATCTTTATCATTTCCCCTAGTTTAACTTAATTAATCCAACTAAAATGTAAATTCTAAATTAAATTTGTAGAAAAAACCGTAAATTATAGTGAGAGTAATATTTCTCTTAAAATGTATATATGAAATTAAATCCCTTTTTTATTTTTTTATCAAGATCCTATTTTATTTGATTTTTTTATGAGAATCCCATTTTATTTTTTGATTTTATGTATAATGTTGTCATTCATTGACTCTCTAAAGTGGAAAAAGGGAAAAGAACATTAATGAAAACGGTCCACAACATTTTGACCATTGCAAATAATTTAAGTGATTCGAATTGCTTACCATTTTGTCAAAGAAATTTGGATATCATATTGAAAGTTTGATTTAATTTAAAATTTTAATTTATTAGATAAAGATTAAAAAGTGCTTATTTTATATCTAATATGCCTAACAATATCAGATTTTGGATCAGTAACAGATGACCAAAATATTTTACTAAAGGCTAGATATATTTCACATTCAACAAGTATAGATACGCATAATAATTCTTCTAAATAAAAGAAAGAAATAAATTAAACAATGTGAGGAAAAAGAAAGATAATGAAAGGATTAAAGAAGTATATATTGATCATTATTAATTATTCATCCCCCATGTATGATCAAAGGTTTATTAAGCATGCCATTGGGAGTGGTTTAGTAGTGATAGGTTTGAGTAGTATTTGAGATTTAATTATCTCATGTACCCAAAAAAAAAATTATTCTTAAATACACAAATAGATGTTAAGTGGAAAAATCACATACATTATCATTAGTTCATCCATAAGGTCAATGGCTCTAATTATTAGACTAGAACAAGACAATAAACACAATGCAAATCATATAAATGGGAGTTTGAGCTCTTAAAAAAGCACATAGTAGGAGATTTAATTATAATTAATTTCTACTTCAAGCAATATTAGTCTTACCTTTAATATATAGTAAAGATACTATTAAGGTGAAACAAGAAAAAAAAAAAAAAAACGTATAAATAGAAAAAAAATGTTCTAGTTGTAGCAATTATTATTTACATATATATATATATATATGATAATTGTTTTTGACTTCAATTAAAAGCATAGAAAATATAGTGGGGCTACCATCAAAGTTTTTTGTTGCATAGACAATTTACGTATTCAGTTAAGACTAATTATGGTAACCCACGTAAGGAAACTTCTCGAGAGCCTTGCAATGATCCCAAAAATAGGGGCTACATAAGTCACAAGCCATACAAATATGGTATAGAAAGAAGAAATTAAGCATACGCCCCTTTTCTTGCTTAGCTTAAATTATGACTTATAACTAGACCTTAGTTGTGTAATAATTTATATGACTCACATAAGGCTAGCTCTTGAGAGCTTTACAATAATCCTAAAATTAAATGTTACATAGGCCATAATAATTAAAACGGTTAAAAAAACAAATGTTTATGCAGCTATTATTTTGAGAAAATTATAGTGCTTTTTTTTTTTTTTTTTTTATCTATAGGCATTTTCACCCCACATTAAAAGTGAGCCTAATCTTATTAGAGAACAGAGAACAAATACGATTATTTCTTCTCTCAACAAATGCTTTCCTGTGGGCTCAAACTCCTAATATTACAAAAACTTCTTAACCACTGAACTAAGTCTATTACCAACTAAGTCACGTCTTGTTAGTATTATAATGCCCTTTACCTTAGAGTAGGGACGAAAACTTCTCTGTAAGGGTGGGGACCCGGCAGGAATTCCCTATTCGAAGCAGGGATCGAAGTGAGAATTTTCCCTGTGAGACAGGGATGGTGGAGAATGTTTTCTTACAAAAATTTCAAGAATGGGGACGGACATTACAGTGATCCTTGAATTAATAAAAATACTAAAATACCCATAAGCTTAATATAAAATATATATATATATATATATATATATATATAAAAGATGGGGTATTTTTATAATTTTATAAATTATTTTTATATTAAATTAATTTTATATAATTAAAATATTAATTTTTATATGAAAATATTTTTATAAAAAATTCTCTATGGGACTTGCGGGTCCCCGACTCCTCACAAGAATCAAAAACGAAGAACCCTTTTTCCTTGATGTTATGAGTGTAACATCAAGTGGAGACGAAGATGGGGAAAATTCTCCGATAGCGATTTGGGGACGTGGATCATACTTCCTATTTCGTCCCATTGCCATCCCTAACTTAGAGCAATATGCACTTTATCCCATGTTGTTGGAAATGTGCAATCAACCAGCACATATTTTTAAAATGTACATTTAATTCTCAAAAGTTAATTTTCATCTATTTTTTAATAGAAAATGACATATACAAAATCATGTATCATGGTTAAACTCCTACACTATAACTAATTAAAAATTATGAAATAATATTTTAAAATTAGAAAGGGCAAATAACTCAATTTTACAATGATCTAAGTAGCCTTCTAATTTCTAATTGATATTCTATCAACTTCGGAGTGTAATTATGGTATGCGCTTTACATGTACTATCTTTTGTTTAAAAATAGATGGAAGTCAGCTATTGAGAGTTTAAATGCACTTTTTTTTTTCTATTATTTTTCTTGAATAGTCAATTTATGCGACTTAAGTAGACTAGTTTTGATTTCTTGAAAGCTTTCAATGATCCTAAATATAGAGATTATTTGCATACACAAACATATATAATTAAAAAAAATAAGGAAATGATTGCTTTACTCTCTTCTTTTTTTCTTTTTTAAGATAAAACCTTTACTTTTCAACTTTTTGAGAATGAAAAAAAAAATACTATTTCTTTTTGTCATTTTTGCATTGTAAATCCCATGGACTGTAGCATATACTTACTACGCTAAAAAATAAAAGTGAGCACTACCTGCTTCAATTTCAATTATATATATATATCTAAAAATGAGACTCATGTGATAATATTGCTTCGTGTATATTTAAACATTTTCAGAACCTAATTTGGGAAACCTATAACAAATGGATAGGAATGATAAACGTACGGGGACCACATTTTAATATAACTACATTAAATGCTTATACTATGCTGCTGAGTTACAGTTTTTATGATGTATTTAATTATTGAAAATAGTATAGATTATAAATCAAAAACTTAAGCTGTTAAGTTGATAACTTATTAATATAGTAGCATTTCTTTTGATCTTAATTATTAAAGGGTTAGGTTTGTTATATCTTGAGTTCTATTCCCACCATGGAACTCCCCTTGCCCTTTCCTCAATGCTTTGTGCGCTTGTATAACAAAAAAAAAAAGAAAAAGAAATTACTCTATTAAAGGATGTTTTAATGTTTAATTGAGTCTCTCAATTGCACATATATGTTTTAATGTTAATTAATGAATTAATTGATTAAAATTAATAGATGATAACTTACTTGTCAATTTAAACTATTTTATTGTCTAACTGATTAATGATTAAGTAATCAAAATAAATTATTAATTGAAATAATTGTTGAGTTGGATTAATTAATTAATTCATTAAAATGAATTGGTGATAACTTACATGTTAATTAAAACTTTTAATGTCTATTTAATTAATGATTAATTAAATAAAATAAATTATTAATTAAAATAATTACTAATTGCTAAGTTGGATAGGCTAATTGCGTAGATTTAGGGAATCTTTTTATATTATGTATATATAGATGAGATCCATTGCTCCACCTTCCATATTAAGCTAGTTAATGATATATTTGATGCCAGTTCTTTTGACATACTCATTTTTTTCTACTCACACCCCTAGCTTGTTTATGAATTTTTTTTTTCAAATATATCCTTCGGGTTCCTCATACACACAAATCCCACTTTCAGATGTGTTTGGGTTTTCTCTTGCCCTTGACCTCTAATAGATACATTTAAGTCATTTATCTTTATTTATCATCCATTACATCCATTAAATCCTTTCTTGATTCCTCCATGGCCCCCAAATTAATAGGCCCTTCCTCTCTTCTTTTCAAGGCCATTGACAACCCATTGACATAGTGCCGAAGCTTTTTTTACAGCTTTTGTATTTCATGCACACTTGGGGAGTATTTCCAGCCGATAGCAAGCTCACCAAGCTACAGACTCTATCCGAGGTATGGCATTCTCCTCTCAATACACTTCTGAAATGTATGAGGTTGAATGCCGTGGTTTTAGGTTAGGGTCAATTGTTCTGAGAATAGCATTGATTGTTTGAAGTGTATTAGAGGTAGGATTTGGTTGTTTTCCAAGGTGTTGCTTTTGATTTTGATATCAGTTGAGCAATTACGAATTTCTAGCTCTGTAGGATTTTTTTTTTTAAATTAAAAAAGTTCATATGGATCTTGAAATTTGTAGTCAAATTTATTTTAAAAAGCTTAGGTTTATACAGATCATGAAGTCCGTAGAATTGTTTTTGCATATCAAACTGTCTTATACGAATTTTGAGACTCAGACATTAAATTTTAAGGCAAATAAGTCTTAAAATCCATAGAACCCAAGATCTATTTATGCAGATTTTAAGATCAATGTGTTGAAATTGACCTCTATTAAGACTTTGAAATCAGTATTCAAATATATATATATATATATATATATATATATATATATATATATATATATATATATATATATATATAAATAACTCTATGAATCTTGAAGTCTGTAAGAAGGGAATTAGACCATATGGTAATTTGTTACTAGGCTTTACATATTTTTACTCATGTTTGCTTCATTGTATATCTATTTCATTGTGCTTAAATTACCATTGGTGCAAAAAAAAAAAATGGCTTTTACGCATGGCTATTGCACCGGTTAAAACGCAACCGATTTAGAAAAGCATGCGGTCTTTGGACAATATCTTAAACCGGTTAACTCATATCTGATTTAGTAAATGTTTATTACTCCGGCTATTTGCACAACCGATTTATAAGTCTGTTCCATACTAGTTTTAAGCTATTCTTAATTTCAGCCTTCTCAAAAGCCTCGATCCTTATATGAGTTTAGGGTACTTGAAAGCTGCCTTAGATCAATTCATACTGCTGCAGTTGAAAATGGTAAGCATATTGTCTAATGTCTCAAATCACCAGAAAAAAAGAAAAAAAATCTCTCTTTTAATTTTCACATACATATATATATATCACTCTTTTCTGATCTGATCTTCATTTCTTAATTAATTTTCTCAGGGCCAGAATGCCTCCAAGAAATATTTTGTTATCTTGTTATTGAACCAATATGAGACTGCAGACTTTCTGCTCATGGATTGCAAACTTGAGAACCATTAAGAAATATTTTTCAAAGCAGTTCAAGTGGGTCGGAAGGAAAATGGGACTGTGGTTGTGGGCTACAATGCATACAGCAGGGGATCTTGGGGTCATGTGGATCAAAAACCCTGTTAGTGAATTTGGTAGTGCTAGTGAATTTGAGGTTTGATATCAATTGTGAACTTGGGATTTAAATAGTAATAAAGTATATATTTGAGCCTTTAAAATATGAATTGTTATTTCTTGTTGAATTTATTTGGAATTTGACTATTTAATTTGTTAATTGAATTTATATTCATTTTGAGGATAAATTTGTTATAATAGGAAAAATTGTAAATTGAATGTAATATATAAGAGGATTTATTGTATTATTATAATTTTTTTTTTAAAAAAAGCACTTTCTGAACTGATTCTATCTAGAATCGGAGTAGAAAGTGGACTTTTTACACTGGTTTTAGCTAGAACTGGTTTAAAAATTTGACTTTTTACACTAATTCTTTTACAATTGATATAGAAGGTGACTTTTTAAATCAGTTCTAGCTGGAACCGGTTTGAAAATTTCACTTTTTAGGCTAATTGTAAAAGAACCAATGTAGAAAATAAAAATACTCAATGTAAAAAGTTATTTTTGTACTACTATGCCCTCATTGTGAGCCGTAATTATGTCACAAAATATTTTTTTACAGTGCACTTTTTATAGTGCTCATGGGCATGTGATGTAATAGGTGCGAGGAAGGAGATTTTTTATGGCACTTCTGCATGAAGCACTGTAAGAGGGCAGCTCATAGACAATGCTATCTATGAGCTAGTGCAAGCTCATAGGTAGTGGTGCTTATAGGCAAAAACACTATCTGTTGATTTTTTACCACGCTTCAAAATTTAAACACAGTAAAAGACCCTTTCGAATTTCAAAATTAAAATAGCAAGAACCAAATTCTTTTCACTTAATACCCATTCTTCTAATTTAAGATCACTCCTCGAAGCACTATTTTCTACAGCTTTCGCTCTCCTCCACTTTGTCGCTAGTACGTCTCATCTACGTTGCTAGTAGCGCCATCCACAACCATTATTTTTGAAGTTACATCTCTTCTCACTTGTGGTCATCACTCTATTTTTTTTTTTTTTTCCAGTTCCTTTGAGCCCTTTATCTTCAACATTTTTTATGAATTTATAAATTTGTGAGATTTGTCTTTAGTATGTTTACATAATACCCATTCTTCTTAGAGATTGCACCTCCAAACATCATTTTCTACAACATCCGATCTCCTCCTCCTTGTTGCCAGTAGCTCTCATCCATGTTACTACTTGCACCACCCACAACATTTTTGAGATATATAGCTTGTCTTAGTATGGGTTTGTGAATAAATTTGAGTTATGAGTATGTTTGTTTTGTGTTTTTTCTTATTGCATACCAAATGTTTGGTGAAATATCTAGAAGAAATTTGAAATATGGGTATATTTTGCTCTTATTCTTGTTATAGAGCTGGACATTTCTCCTTTTAACTAAACTTATATATTGATCTCTTTTGTTGCAAATAATGGATTCTAGCCCCCAGTGCTCATGGTTGTCTCTCATTGAGTTTAACTCAAACATCCTTAAATCTTTTATCTATATATATATATATATATATATATATATATATATATATATATATATTAAATCTTCTTATGTATACATATTTGTTCAATCTTTTCATTTGAATTAAAGTTTTACTTGTGTATTCCAATGTTCTTGTAGTTAGTCATGGCTTCTTCATTATTTGTAATTGTGGCTAGATTTCTTTCTTTCTCTCTTATTACTTGTAATAAGATCATTGACAATGCACATGATGTATTTTATTATTTTGATTTATGTATGCATAATATAATTAAAAAAAGTTCATACATACATGTAATGATTTATGAGAACTTATTTTGCAATTGTTTTAAGAATGTTTTATAGATGTAAGTAGTAGGATAGAAATCTACATAATATTAGAAAAATAAAAAAAGAAAATGAACAAAGACAATGCTTCCTACAGGACCGGCTGTGTATGAACTTAAATTTTGCTTGTAGACAACACTTCCTCTGGGAAGCATTGTCAATGAATAAACTAACAAGAAAATGTGTGGTTTGTGTCCATTTTTTTATTGCATGTAGCAAGAGTATGAGCTCCTTCTAACTCTAACAAGAAATGGTTGTCTATTAAATTTAAAATAAAAAATGGTTGTCTTAAATCAATGGAGTAGTACCTATTGAGGAGAAGATAACAAAAAAATAGGTTAAGGTAATTTAGACATGTGTAGAGAAGGCTGTTAGAGGTATTAATGAAGAAAATTGACCTTATGGTATTTAGTCTTGAGAAAAAGTGTAGAGGGAGACTTAAAAGAACATTTGGAGAAGATATAAAAAAAAATCTAATAGTTAACAATATTTCAAAAAATATGATTTTTGATAAAACACAATAATATTAAATAATTTATATAACTGATTTTATCTCGTAAAATAAAACTTATTTGTTGTGGTTGATATCTTAAACCAAACCAATGGCTGGAAAGGTTATTTCATTATAAACAAAATAGTAGAAGGTGGGACCATGTGAAAGAAACTATGCTAGACTTGGATTAGCTCCCACAAGAAAGAGAACAAGAAGGGAGCTAGCCCCACAGAGGATAGAGAAAATGGGGAAGAGTTTAGTGGCATGGGTAATATAAAAAGGAAGGTCTAGCCCCACATTAGATAAAGAAGAAGCGGGAGGGCTAGGAGTATCTATATCTATATACCTACTGTGAAATGAAATAGGAACTTGCTATTGTGCTCCACACAATAACAAGCACTACCCAAATTAAAGCCACATGTCCCAGCTAACTGTTTGCAATATATTTCATCTCCTCTGTAAACACGTCTTGCATCTTTGTTTAACACGTCTCCCTTCCTCTGGTATTTGTTTCATTCTCAGACCCAAGAGCTAGCATGGCACAAGAAGACGTTTAATAGTGCACTGCCAAAGCAGCTGCTGCCATTCTTTCCTCTTTTCTACTTCATTTATGCACCTGAGCACTTTTATAACACATTTCATCATCATTCAAGGTGGGACGAAGCATGCTTAAAGAAGATATCAGCAGATTTTCAATGCCAAAATGCCACTTAATTAAGAGAAATTGTTATTTCGTCCTTGTCAAGAAATTCCTACAGGATCCCCACTCGTTTAAGAGAAATTGTCATTCCTAAATGCAATTCAATAAATAAATAATATATCAATAAACTAAGATTTGTCTAAAAGCAAAAGTAATAATAGTTCCTATTCCATTTTTTTGTCTTCCTTGCTTCTTCCTATTTCCGAATCTTCAACCCATCTCTCTGTTGCATGTGAACACGTGATTTTCAAAGAACCAATAAAACTAAAAGTGTAAACTTGAAGTCTTTGGCACTATGGAGAGATTAAAAAAAAAATCATCTTCTTTCAAAAGGCATTTTAATTTAAAAAGACATTTTAGTTATTTTCAAATGTGATTTTAATTTAATTGGGATTGGTGGATTATCTCTTTGGGTTAATATCATAACAATGATTCAATTCAAACCTTTTCAATTACCTCATAATTATCTAACTCTGGTGAGACATTAATTTGCTTTGACTTATTAGCAACTTTAGCAAGTCATATTGTAGTTGATGCAATTCTTAATTATTTTGTGCTTTCGTCCTTTTTTGGTGTCATTCTGTTGTAAGTCATGCGCGGTGACTTTTGGTAACCTTGCTTAATCAGTCGTTCACTAGCCATTTTCTATTCTTTATTGTTAATATTTTGTTATTTTTAGGGTATGTAAGGTAATTGCACTATGATAATAGATAAGTACTAATATTAATTTACATCGATTGATAGATGAGAGATGCAAGATAGCATAGTTTTTAATTCAGCATGTAAATTATTATTTGCATGTTGGTTGTATCTATTTCATTCAACATGTAAATTATTTGACGGTTGGTTGCAATTATCTCTCTTATTTTTTTTTAAAAGAAGTCATAATGTTTAATTTAATTTTTTTATATAGGTAGGACGAGAATGCAAGTTTTTATATCCTAAGCATCAAGGAAGAGATGAGCTCAAACCCAAAATAAAGAAGCTACACGGTTTTTTTTTTTTTAAGAAGAGCTGAATCACTAAGACATAAGGTCATAATAGTAAAAGCTTATATGAAATAAATATTCAAATTTTTTAAGAAGTAAATTTTTTTTTTTTTAACTCAAAGAATTGTTTTCAAAACTTTCAGCCACAATGCTTATGGAGCACACCAAAAAAAAAAAATTCAAACATACAACAAAAGCTATATTAAAGTGCATTGACTTCTCGAGCATCAATTTTATTGTTATTATAATTATGACTTTCTCACAATTATAACTAAACAGGAAATAAGTAATCAGAAACTAAAAAGTATATCTATAATTGATCACAAAATTTCTCAAAATTATTCTCTTTACACTACATAGATGTCACCACGGGTAGCATAGGTTACAATAATGACAGTAAATTATAAAAGTAAAGCGTAGTTGCTGAAAACTCATGATTTTACTAGTTGAATCGGCTGGTCTAGTATGGTTTGGTTTTTTAAAACTGTGATTTATGTTTTTATTTTTGTTTATTATAAAAGCTCCAATAATAACAGTAAATGTTGAATATGAATACTTTTGGGAATATTTCAACCCCATATGCATAAGACAAGACTTAAGCTTTATTTAGCCAAGTGCATTATATGCAAGCAAATAAGCTCTGCTTGCTCAGCACTTGGCGACTAGGTTCCATACATAATAGTACATATATATAATATAACACCAACCCAGCATTTGGCAATTGCTAGTAATGGTTACATAGGTTTCCTTGACAGGCCATAGAAACCAAAGGAATCATCACCACAAACACATTTGCAAGACCTTCCAACAGCATCCTTAATCTGATCACTGTAACTAGGTTTATTTAAAGTATCATAGTACCTTTCCCACAGCATGACTCCACCATAGTTGGAAGCTTGCTTTATGATCGGGAGAACATCTTTCTTCAGCACTTCTGGTTCTATATAACCACCACCATATCAAGCTGCCTTCTCATATGCTGATAACCCCGAGAAGAGAACACTATTAGATGGAATATTCGAGCTCCATTCGTTCCATGCTCGAGTAAGATTAGCAGGATCCTTAGTTTCTTCATTATATTGGCATAAATTGTTGCGTCTATAGTAGAATTGAACCTAAATGTAGTCAAACCGTCTTTTTTTGATAGCTTCGCCAAGAGAGGGTTCATAGTTGTAATTGCAATTCGGGGACACAGATAAGTAAAACTTCTGGTTGTTTTCCTTTCTCAACGCGATGAGTTGCTCCGCCAGTTCATCAGCATGAATATGTGGTTTATCCTTGAAAAAAAAACTCTATGCCGTCTAGGGTTACAATCCCAAGTGGACCATCTTGACCACTGAGGAAGTTCTTCCAGAGGTAAGTCCCAAGTTCCTTAGCGTAAGCAGCAGTTGGGATGTTATATAATTGAGAGCCACTGCTTGCTGATCCAACTGAAAGGAACACTTTGATGCCCTGGCTTTGGCAGTATTCGATTTGTGAGGGTAGATCGCAAGTGGTTATCGGTTCGCCGCAAAGGCCGTCGGCGAAGCGCACCTTTGGCTCTATTTGAGGGCCAAATTGGCTGAGGAAAGTGAGGATCACAGTGTTGTAGTTTCCACTTTCACAAGTTTTCCTCAAAGTGCCTTCAAAAAGATTCCGACCTCAATAGATGGTAAGGTTTCCAGAAGTGGAGTCGCAATCGGCGGCATGAGAGGAGATTATGATTAGTGAAAATGTTGCCATGAGGAGAATCAAAGAACGTGTTTTGATACCCATGATGATGTAGCTTGAGCTTTGGATGCCCATAGGAGTGGGAGAGGCTACCAATTTATAATGCAGGGGGCAGTGGCAGGCTAGTGTAATTAAGTAATATTACTCACACAAATTAGTGAACTTAAATCCACATGTTTTCGGACAACATATATTTACAAAGACAATATAACTCAATTGCATCATCTTTCATACTAATCATATGGCAATTTTTAAAATTGACAAAGACTATCAATTACTTTTCATTGAAATTTCTTACTCAATACAATAAAAATTCAAAAAGAAAAAAATGACATGACCACATTTAGGGATGGCGAATTTGAACCATTTGGTTAAGTTGTTGATTCTTTTGTCGGCATTGGTTGCAAGAAATGAAACGTGCGATAATATAAAGTCTTCCTATGCAGATACAATGTCAGAATATTGCATTAACATTTTCTTACAAGAATAAATGTTCTGGTACATGTGTTAAGATTACTTTTGCCTATTTGATAGATCGAATAAAAATTGATAAGAATGGAAAGAGGATATGAAATAGGAAAAGAAAAGAGTTATTTATTTTGTTTGGTATGGTAAGGAATAAATTAAAAAAATATTGTTAAAATACTATTTTACCCTCAAATCAAAAAGGAAAAAAAAAAAAACCTCTCCTTGCTCAGTTGTGTGCATTTCTCCCCATTAACAAAACAAGTTTTAGATTTTATCACCAACAGATAACAAACCATCAACAAAACAAGTTTCAGATTTTATGGCGACAGATAACAAACAATTTAGAAAAAAATAAAAATATATCAGCCATGGAAACTTGAAAATAGCAACAAACAACCATGAGATTTCAAATTTTAACCAAAAAATTCACTCGATTTCAAAGTAACATCAGGCAAGTAGAAATTAAAAAAAAAAAAAAAAACCCATAAATAAATATGGTTCTTCAAATTCAATCTTTTTATTTTATTACTTTTGTTAAAAAAACTCAATTTTAATTTTTACATTTTTGAACTTGATGGGCCAAAGTTTAATAGAACAAAATTATCCTTGTATATCGAGTTAGGTTTTTAGCCCAAATACTACTTTACTTTTAGCGATAATCAAAAGTGAAGCAGATTATTGAACCCATAAATGCAAGTTGAAATAGCAAAGTTGGAGGCCCAATTGGCAGGGATCCAAACCAGTCTCACTTCAGCAGCAAATGGAGCCCTACCCGACCCGTACACTTTTAGCCTATTCAAACCTACTTGTTCTATCTACAAACAATATATTTAAAATTAGTAAAATTACTTTCTGTGGCTCCGATAACCATCAATCTCCTTTTTCTACTTCTCGTGTTATGTTGAAGCTAACTGAACTTGACGGCAAATTCCTTGTCTTACAATTTTGTCGCACATATTCTCTATGTGAATATCATCCTTGCTTGTAAAAATAAACTATCCACTACAATAACAAAAATTGAGATGGAGCATTCTAATTCCATCTCATATAAAATAAAATAAAATAATTTCTTTATATTATGGTTAAGTTTTTTTTTTAAAAAAAAATTTATATTTAAAAAATAAATTTTTACATTTCAAACTTAAAATTAAATCTTTTGAACAAACAAACAATTCTTCAATAATATTAATTTTTATTTTTAATTTAAAATATAATAATATAATTTATTTAATTTAAAACGTTAACATTTTTTTAAAAATTAATAATAACATAATGTTTTTCACACTATCTAAAAAGTGAAACACAACAAGAATTTAATTAAAGAGAAAGGAAAGAACATATTCTTTTACTTGGACTGAAGAAAATAACAGAAGTTATTATTCTTTGAACCCCCAAACAAGTAAAGTATGGTTATTTTGGTTCCTGCGCATCATTTCGGAGTTATCTTGGATCAGCCTCTGGAAGGTATTACGTAGAGGACCCTGCTTTTGCCCAAAAAAAAAAAAAAAGGTCCAGCAATTGGAAACAGGAACTTGGGAGTATTCGTCAGGACTGTGATTTTATTTATAAGGATATTTTAGTAAATTTAATTTTCAAAAAATAAAAAGAGAGAATAAAAATAAATGTAGTATGAAAAGAACCACCCTTGAGTTTTTGGCAAAATGGAAGTTTTTTGAAGTGAGCAGCTCAGGGTATTTTTGGAATGATAAACTAAATGGGAGTTAGGGTGTGTAAAAATAAAAAAATGGGATTGCAAAAAGAAATCGTTTGGGCAGCTGTCTTGTTCTACTTCTATTAATTTTGGACTTTTTTTTCTTGGGCCTTCCCCTTTATTTAAGGTCACTCTGCAAGAGACTACTTGGTCCAAACCAATACATTGGTCAAATTTTAGCGGTTAACAATTTAAAATACAATAGAGCATGAAAAGCAAAGGGAAAAGAAAAAGGCAACAAGGTGTGTTGGTCACGTGCAAGATTCTTTGGGTGTATTTTATTTTATTATCATGGCTTATTGGCTTGGTGTCTATCTCTTTATCTCTCTGCGCACACCCATTATGGTCCTTTTTGGATCACTCCCAACTGATAAAAATCTCACAAGAAACAAAAACGGTCGTCACCTCCAACGCGATAAGGACACGTTGCCCGTGAAAACCTTTTGACGAACGGTTAGATTCTTCTCTCCGGTTATGGGTCATACTCGTCCGCTACCAGGGAATCCCCGCGTCCAGAATTTATGAATGACTTTTTTTATGCACATAGTTTGGAAAAAGAATTTACGATGAAATTGGATAAAGGATAATCCTTTTTTTTTTTTTTGGCATACAAGAATAATACTTTTTTTTAGGTTGTTTAATAATGTAACATTTCAAACTAGTACGAGAAACAAAGTCAGTTTTAACAACGATGGAAAGTAGCGATTAGTACTGTTAATTCCTTGCAATAGAGTATTGACATATGTCGATGAGCATCACATCATTTGGACGTGTGAAATATTATATTAAAATTTGGGCCTAAGCCGTAAGATTAACTCTGTTTTGAGATAAGGATTCCTGGTGAATGGATGGGCTTTCGGTTGGTTTTGTTTATATTTGTGGAAAGACAAAACTTGTGATGAAAAGGATGCCTTTTGCACGGAGGACAACTGTTGGGAGCCATCCCCGTCGGTTCTGTCTTCTCTTTGCTTTGAGTTTGTATTCGTTGGATCCGGATTACCTGCAGTCAACTGTCTGCACAATCTACATAGCTTTAGGCAGATTGAACAACTAGCAGATAAAGGAAATAACAACAAAAGAATCACGTTTTGCCTATTTGCTTTTGACTGATAAGTTGTGAACCTGATTCTTTCTAAACTAGTTCCAGCACACTACTGGGCTGCTCTGTATTGCTTTATTACATTAGAGGAAACATATCATTTATGCTTTTGTTATGGTCATTGGACCACCACTATCACCAGCTAAAATAGATATCAACTTGGGGGAGGTTGATTGCTGTACAATTTGTTTTCTATGGATGGTCTTTCTTTTCTGTTTGTTTGGCCATGAAATCTAAGTAAGATTCTACTCAATGAGTAATGATACTGATTTGGAATTTTGCTATTTTAGGCTTAATATGAATCCTTATATGAAAATCAAACGACTCACATTTACTTGATTGTAGTCAACTGTGGCAAAGCCAATCTGGATTCTTAATGATAGATGATACAATGAGACAAGTGTCAAATCTCTTGTTGGCTTTAACATTATTTGGGCAATGTGGGTTGCATGTTATGTTAACCCTAGCTAGCTAGCTAGCTGCTATCCAATTAATTTCTAATTGATATTTTCAAATAAGGGAAAAGGAAAACGCAACGCTGCCGATGCACCCAACATATCTTCATAGCCACCATTTTAAATGGATTACTTGCTAAGACCGATCGACGGACCAACCCCAACTGTCGCTATGTTGTTTGCTTTGTCTAGTCTTTCTGAAAATAATGAGTTATGATGAAAATCTGTTGCTCCGTCAAATCAGCAATACGTACAGACATCCCAAAAAAACATACACGTGATATTCCATTCAGAGATAAGAAGACAAGTTGAAATGTAAGACTATAATTTTCTAATTTCTATCATTATGCTACATAGTCCAAATCAATATTAAACCCCAGTTCTTCTTCTATTATAGTTATTATAACATGTACGAAAATGCGTCAAATCCAGGCTGGTTTTGCGACACATAAAAGTTTGTCTGTTAATTGACTTTGATTAATAACGGGTATTATACATAATTAACGAATGAATGGTTGAGATTGAGTCAAGAAGAAAACAATAAATAAAATTAAGGACGATGCTTTGATCATACAACAATATGGAGTTTGCTGAAAGTAACATATCGCAACGCCACTTACAATACATGTACATTCCAATTACACGACACACTCAATTCAACTAGCCATGCTTTACTGTTTACACCACACTTTCGGTGCTTTTCAGGACACAATATTCGGAGAAGCAACAAAAAAAACCTTGTACTCAAGTATCAAATTAAGTAATTAATTAGCTAATTATGTCTATTTTCACTTGTTGATCCAGTCGATTTTGATTTCTCTTGACGGAATAGACTATTTGCCCTCTAGCATATGTCATTCCATCTTGTTTTACAAAGTGAAAATAACAATTAACATCCCAAAACCTTAAGGTTTAGTTGATAAAAAGTATAATATTTACGTTTAAAAATGTCAATATTATATTTATAAACAAATTAAGTTTAAAATATTAATGATTTAAATTTTACCGACACATGTATTAAAAATATATAAAATCGAGACATCAAGATAATTTTCCCCCATGAGTACAGTGCGTATCAATCAAATTATTTGTGTCAATAAACTCTAATATTGTACAAGATCCTTCAAATATTGTCGAAGTTAATACCATGGTAGCAAATTTGCTAAATTATCATATTGACAAACTAGTTAAATTGTACTAAGATTTGGTACTTCAAGACCAAATATTTCTTTATCATTCTCACAGGTTCTAAAAAGGATATATGTTCACATTTAGCAATCACAATGGATATAATTTGCACATATAAAATCACTTTAATACTTCTACAATATAAGCATTTTAATGCAAGTTCTCTCTATAAGTAATTTATAGCTTTGGAAGCTCTTCAAAAGCTTTAATATTAAATCATCAACATAAATTTACTAATATGTGGATAAATGGGTCATTTCTATATATATTTCCTTCAACAAATATTAACTCAAACGATCGTATAAATTGTTTCAGGCAAATCAAATCTTTCAAGAATGTCATTATTGAATGAGTCAATTACAACAATATTCATTAGATGCAAATAATGTCATTCATGCACTGCCAGACTAAATAAGTACCATTAAATACTTGCATCTACCACAATTGAGTATATCTATTCAAAATCAATGCTAGTTATTTACAAAAACCCTTACATATAATTTTCATTTTGTATTCACACAAAAACCCATTTTTTCATAACTGGCTTTAGACTTTTGGTGTATACACTGCAAGTCTAAAACTTTTCGCTTTTTAAGCAAACTTCAATTGGCCATTTTCATTTTTGGCCAATCCTTTCTTTATTTGCAAATCTTTACTAATGATCCTCAATGTCTTTTATCACATAGCGCTACATTATATATGAACATTGTCAACAATATTAATTTCATTCTGCTTCCATCATATTCTATAGAGATATCTTTATTTTCATGACTTTTTAGGTACCTGAGTTTCCTTTGAAACTAAAACATTAGTTATATCCGAGGACTCTTCTAAAGTTACCTCTGGCAACTCTTATGGAGTTACTTTTATCTTCGATTTTACCATCTTTGATTCTTAGCTCATTTTCTTTGTGACGATTTTTATATTTGGAACCATATATTTGTAATTATACTTTGATTTGAGCAATAGTAGTTAGTACACACAATTTTAGTCACTTTTACTAGTCAGACAATGTATATGGCAATTTGTACAAATAAATTATTAGATGAACTTCTGGTTCATATTTGCTTTGCATGAGAATCAAGGTGATAATTCATTCTACATACTCTCCCTTTCCAACTGCTTATTCTCTCTCCCGTAATGTTGGAATAAATGATTTATCGAAAAGACAAGTGGCGAACCAAGCCACAAATAAATATCCTTTTAATGACTCTATATTTCACATATATATAGAGATTTGTATCCAACATATGTTCTTAACCTCCATTGAGGTCCCATCTTAGTACATTATGGTAGAGCAATTAACAAGTCATTTAAAATTTTCATAAATAGGATATACTTGGCTCCTGACTATGAACCAATTATAAGAGCGGGTTCAAACTTATTGGGATGATGCGAATCGATGTTACAGCATGAATAATCACATGTTCCCAAATCAATTTTGGAAGTTTAGATTTCATAAGTAATGGTCTTGTAATTAATTTTAGGCGTCTACAAGTCCATTTTATGTATTCCAATAGTCACTTTGAAGAGTGAATTCATTAGCATTAACTAAGTGTATTGCTCAACTAGATATAATTAAGGCATTATGCTCTTAATTCAATTCGTGTAATCTCATAAACTTCAAGTTATGAGTTAACCCAAATATATGGTCATTTAGTCGATGGTAAGATTTTGACCCCAATAGATGGTAAGGTTTCCAGAAGTGGAGTCACAATCGGCGGCAAGAGAGGAGATGATGATTCGTAAAAATGTTGCCAAGAGGAGAATCAAAGAATGCGGTTTGAGAGCCATGATGATGTAGCTTGAGCTTTGGATGCCCATAGGAGTGGGAGAGGCTACCAATTTATAATGCAGGGGGCAGTGGCAGGCTAGTGTAATTAAGTAATATTCATCATACAAATTAGTGAACTTAAATCCACACGTTTTCGGACAACATATATTTACAAAGACAATATCACTCAATTGCATCATCTTTCATACTAATCATATGACAATTTTTAAAATTGACAAAGACTATCAATTACTTTTCATTGAAATTTCTTACTCAATACAATAAAAATTCAAAAAGAAAAAAATGACATGACCACATTTAGGGATGGCGAATTTGAACCATTTGGTTAAGTTGTTGATTCTTTTGTCAGCATTGGTTGCAAGAAATGAAACATGCGATAATATAGAGTCTTCGGATGCAGATACAATGTCAGAATATTGCATTAACATTTTCTTACAAAAATAAATGTTCTGGTACATGAATAAGCGGCCATACATTTTCTCAATATATAAACAAAATGATACATAAGGTATCCACTTTCATTTGAAAGTAAATTAAACCCTAAGTTAATAAATAGTCTTGCATCATAAATCTTAAATATTAATAAGAAAGGGATTAACTAATTATTACGCTCAACCTAAAATGTGTTATCATTTTCTGAGTGTGTGTGTATATATATATATATATAAGGATATGAGTAAGCTGTCCTTTATGTATTTTGATAAGTAGAAATAGTCCAATTTCTTAAGGAAAAGTGAAATGAAAATTATGCATCTTGTACGAATGTTGTTTGTGGACCAAAGAGTCAGGTGGACACTTAAAACTGGTCCCAATCTTATCAGTCTGGCAAGAAAAACGTGTGGTAATACAGCTTTGGTCTAGTGGTTTACCGTAATTCTCTAATGTTTTCTTTAAGCTTTCTCACCTAAATTTGGATCTTTTCAGGATCTGAGTTGTAACTTTCACCTTATTCTACTCTCCCTTCTATATATAGCATACCTTATAAGGCTTAAAGTTTTTTTAGTACCTAGCTACAAGTATTTGTGAGGCACAGACTTATGATTAGGTTTCTCAACTCATAACTAATTTCACTCGAGCTTATTAGAAAAACCAAATAGGATAACACATCCCACTCGAGCTAATTAAAGGATTCATACGGGTGCAGTACTCTTCCAAAAATATTTTCCACATTCCTATGGACTTAAATTCAAATCAATATATATTTAAGCAAACTTAGGTCTTTATTATTAAGATCAACATTAGTTGGTATATGGCCTCAAGTTTGAATCACTTTTATATATATATAATAAGATTTACTATTGGTATATGGCCTCGAGTTAAAAAAAGGAATAAGTGAAATAAGATTTACTCTTAAAATTAGTAGATCCTCCTTTGTATTTACAATTAATTAAGAATTATAGCTATACCTATCTAATAGTGAAAAGAAAATTAAAAAATTAAAGCAGATATCCTAAAAGTTGGACACTATAAATTTACTATTGTCACATCAAAATTATTATAATCAACCCTAAATTTAATTTGCATAAATCTGCATCTCACAATTCAAAACCTCATATAAGCAAGTCCGTTAAAGAGACCTGTACATTTATACATGAATACGATTCTATATATATAGTTAATTGGAAAGCGTGTCATTTTCAAATAAGTTTAATAAGCCAATATACGAATTCCTTTTAATTGGATGGGAGGTCTTGTACTGCACTAATCCTTAAATTCAATATCCAATTTTTTCTTTTTTTTTACTTCACAACCACATGAATATATTATTATGTTCCTTAATCAACAAGTAATCTAATTCAAACTAAATAAAATATACAAGTAAAACATAGCTCTTACAAAGATATTTTTTTTCATATATATATAAACTTAAACTCGAATCAACATGCTTAAACATATCTAATTCCTTACTACTAGGAGGTGCTTGTCTTCAAATTTGTAATAAAGAGACATTGAAAAGGATGTCTTACCAATTATCTTATTAATTTCAAAGTGTTTTCTATTTTTTTTGAAAAAATATTTTGCAACTTATCATTAAGTTTGGCCAATAAGACTTCAGTGTTGAGATTTCCTTGGTCATTCATTGGTTCAAAGGGATCGACAATATATGTGATATATCTGTTGGAATCATTAGTAATTAAACAAAACAAAATCCATGAAAGGCAATACCCCACAGAGGGATCAATTTTAACTTCTCTGTCGGTGGGAGAGGCTACCTAATTATAATGCAGGGGGGATGGCAGGCCAGTGTAATTAAGTAATATTAATCATATAAATGAGTAAACTCACATCCACACACGTTTTTGCACAACATTTATCACGTGGAATTTTCAAGTTATTATCATTTTAAACTATATGCGCAGCTATGCTTTATTCAATGATAAGCTTTAAAGAGACAACTTGAGGAAAAAATAAAGATAGTAGAAATGAAAATATATAATTAGATGTGTGGACATATAAAAAAGAATAAGAAAATGAATGATTGTATGTGATGAAATGTTGATTTGACATCTATCAATAAGAATAGATGAAAGAAAATTGAATAAAATGATTTGAATAAGTGAAAACAAATTGATAAAAATATTAGAAAATGGAGTTGATTGCATGGTTTTAGCCCTAAAAAAAATTTAGATGAAAACTAAAGAGAACACAAGAAAATTGTAAAATAAAATCTTAATAGTGCTGTATTATTCATGTAGCAAATAAGGCTTATTCTTGTTTTTCATCATTTGACCTAACTTTCTTCTAACTGTACAGATTTTCTGGCCTAACACAGGATGTTCCTAGTCATATAAGTATGTAGTCTTTTCTTCTGTTTCAGAGGGTCAAATTTTTTTCATTTTAAAAAAGATTTTATCCAAATTAATCCTAATATAAAGAAAAAATTAAATAATAAAAAAAGGTAAGTTCAATATTTCAACTGGATAAAATATCCTTGTTATATTTTTTCTCTTTGGAATTTATAATTGAAGAACTTTTCAAAAATTGTCCAAGTTTTGTGCAGTTGAGCAAAAGAAATCAAAGCCCCTCCTTCCTATCTGTTTCCATCTTTGAACCTTCTTCTCTCTGACCTTGAACTCATTAAAACAAAGCTTCATTATTGACTGACACCAAGTTGTACTTCAATTATTAATGTGAATAATTAAGTTAGGCTGGAAAAAAAAAAAAAAAAAACACAATAGATAAGCATTTCATGGATAACATATTTAATATTATTATGTTTTTTATCTGATATTTAATATTTATAATATGATTTAATCTTTATTTTTTCCCTTAAAAGGACAAAATACCTTAATCGTTGGTTAGGAAAATATTATCCTAACTCCAATTTTGCATATTTAAAACTTTAGCCAGCACAATATTATATGTGTATTAGAAGATTAATCTTATCTATATTGTTTCTCCAAATTAAACTCAATTAGTATAAGAGGTTGGTCATTAGAAGTTTTGCTAAAGCTTGGCCTTGAAACAAAATAAACTCCCCGTTATCTATATTAACAAAATTATTAATATTCTTACTTGAGGGTAAATTTGCAAACATAAACATTAGAATATGACATATTCTTTCTTTCTTTCTTTCTTTCTTTTCTCTTTCCATTTCTTATTTTATTCATACAAAAAATATATACACTATGCTAAAAGAGATTTTTAAGAGCAATGAAATTTATTTTTGAAAGCGCTTCTAAGCACAGTCTATTTGACTATTGTAATAACTCACACTAGTTTCGTCAATAGTAATTTAGTTTTTTTTTTTTTTTTTTTGTGTCCTTTTATTGTTGATAATAGCTTTTAAAAAGAAAAAATAAGAGTATTTTCAAAACTCAAAAATTATTTTTAGCAGAAGTATGCACAAGAATGTTTCTAAAAAAAACAAAAATACCTCCAAAAGTTTTTTTTAAAAAATAAAAAAAAAAATTCTAACTCCTGTTCTACCTTTAAATCTCAAAAATATTTTTTAAAAATTAATCTAAACTGGTCTAAAAATAATTTGACAGATTAAACATTGGAGAATTGAAGTGACACAAGAACTAAAGTGATATTTGAGGAAATATATAAAAATTGACATTTGAGAAATAATTCACGGACAAAAATAGAATATTTAACTCTATTATTTTGTGTCAATGTTGAAGTACCCATATTTTAAGGAGACATATAATTAATTGATGATAAGTAGTTCTATCTGCAATAAAATGTGAAAAGGATATATGAAAACTGAATTCACATTTTTGTCTTTAGGACATAATTGTATAATTGACTTCATATAAAATAAAAATTCAGAATAGGGTTCACCGGTTCAGCACTTCAGTGGTGTTTTTTTTTTTCTTTTTTTTAATTTAAGAAGGATAGATTAGTAAATTTAAAAGGAATTTGGGTAAGAACAGAAAAATCAGTGGTATGAAAAGAAATGGCCCTAAATTATAATTGGGCCCATGAGTTAATCCTGCTTCAAGTCTCACATTTTCAGAATAGGGTTTGGAAGGTTTGGGCCGTGATCCATTGGTAATACTAAAAAACTGAAAATGTTAAAAAAAAAAAATGTTAAGGATAATTAACAAATAAGTATCTTTTAAGCATGTTGATATATATGGTTCAATCCAAAAGCTTAGTGCGGAGGAAAAGTAAGAAGAGTGTTCACAATGAGAATAATGTGTTACTAAACCAACAAGTTTATAGCTATTTATTTTAAGAGTTATCACAAGGAAACAAATATTTGTTTCTTGTAATGTTCATATTGTTTGTTTTCAATTTTAAGAGTACAAAACTAAGAAGAAAGTACGTATTTAAAAAATAAAAAGAAAAGAAAAAGAACCATTCATGTTAACACTCTGATTCGTACCATCAAAAAAGAAAGACATCCATTAATTGACTTAAAACTTGTTAAACTTTGCTAATGATTAAAAAAAAAAAAAAATAGAGAAAATTATACCTTCGTCCATGTAATTTGGAAGTGTGCTACATTTCATAATAATTGACAAACAAAGGCATTGAGTTCATTATTAACAAGGTTAAAATACAAATACAGACTGTTTATCATCTAACTTTGTAGTTAGAAAGTTAGGATAATTTTAGATAAATCTAAAATGTTAATTTTAAATTTAATAGTCTAAAATATAGTGGTTGTTGTTTAAGCACTGTTTATATGGTTTTTTGGCCCTCTTGTATGATTATAGACAGCGATTGTAGTTATAACCACTGTCTAAGATGTTTATATTGCATTTTAGACAATGTTTATATAAAAACACGTTGTCTATGCTTATATATATATATTAAATTTAAGAATTTATTATACTTTACAATTCTCTTCAATAGCAGCCAATAATACATGGAGGAGATAGAAGTTTATCAAATTTTATAAACATTTTCTTTTATAGACAAAATAGATATATTATACTTGAAGAAATAGATGAAATTTCAATTTCATTTCTCCTAAAAGACTAAAAAGTGTGAGTGTAGTATTTGTTGTGAACTTTGAAGTGCTAGAGATGTATATACTTTAGTCTACCTTCTCTAAAAAATTGGGAAGGGTTTCAAAGTTTCCAGCATTTCAGTCTTTGCAAAATCAATAGCCATATGAATGTGATTGTGACATTAACTTTGATGATAAGGATCATCCTATTGAGTCATTCTTGTGCAAGATTTATTAGAGCTCTATCCATTTTGGTCTTTGCAAAATTAAGAGCTAAGTTTTCCTGCCACGTGACGATTCTCTAAACTCGTTGTCAACTTTTACATCTTCCATTGCTCTTTTTTATTCTCTAAATGTGTCCTCACTTAGGTAAACATAGCACCCAACAAATATACATAGAAAGAGGTTGTTTCTCTTATAATGACCACATTCCAAGGCATAATACCATCTACGCCAACAAATACGCACACAATAAACTGAAAACCAAAAAAAATTGAAAATACCTCATTGTCGGAGGTGCGCTAAGACGTTAGCAAACGAGAAGCCAACGCTGAAGGAGAATAGATAGAGTTTTTAAATAGCTGTTTCAAGTAATTCTCGACAAAGTTAACTAAGGTTTCTAAAACTTTTCTCTATTTATAGAGATGGACCTTCAAAAGTTACAAGACAGTAGAAAACAAAAAGTTTCAATGCCAATAAACAACGGCTCTTCATAAAACCATTGTCTAGAGTTCATATTAGATAGTAGTTAGATGGATAACCACTGTTTAAAATTCTCTATGTTTTCTTATATACAATGGTTAAAAATGAAGCATTGTCTAAAATCGTGTGTGCTTTCTATAAATAGCAATTTTTGAATTAATTGTTGTTTAAAATCTTTCGCCTTTTCATTAGATGGCAATTACCTCCATTATACGTAAAAAAATGCTTTGTTAAAAATAGGGAAATGACTAAAGTACCCCATACTACCACAAAATCCCTAAGACATAGAGTGTACCTCTCTTTTGCCGTTACTCTCCCTGCTCCCTTAGCTCTCTTCTGTTTCTCTCCCCGATTCCACTTTCTCTCTATATGCATCAAATGACATTGACATCGAAGGTCCTAATGATCATCTCTTCCCGCAGGACTCGACTCAACTTGGATGCAACATTTTCATTCATTTTCTTTATGTCCCTCTCAACATGTGTCTTTTGTTTACTTATCTATTCAACTCTAAACTAAAGAATAAATTAACGTAAGAAATTGGCAATTATAACCTCTGTTTTTGTTGGGATAGACATTACTTTTTGTTTGGTTCTTTCTAAATAATAGTTAGCATGTTACTAAGCGTAGTTTACTCATCATATGAGACATACTTCATTAGTACTTTATATTAAAAATAATAGAAAATCAATGTGTGATTAAAATTTCATATTAATTATAATGAAAATTAGAAACAATAAATTGAAGGACCATATGTGAGAATTAGTTTGTGACTTCTCGGTTGATTCTTTTATGTATTTTGGTTGTTTGTAATAATTATTCCTTTTTCATTGTGTAGTATTCTTTTTGTACAAATGGAACATAATGTAATGTTGTTAAATATTCATGAAAACTTTGTCTATAATTATTGGTATATCTTAATCCATTAGACGTAACTAAAATGTAGTCCAATCAAGTATAGCCTACAACATATGCAAAAAATATCAACACTTTAGAAACCTTATAATAGTGAGACAGTCGAATATGTATGTACATTTTTATTTTACCTTTTATTTTTTATTTTTGACTATTAATATTTATGGGACACAAACTTATTACCAAGAGTGAAACTCATAATTAATCCTGTAGAATCATAAAGGTAACAAAGTTCTATTTATTAAGTTTTAACACAATTATATTTTTAGGATTTAAACTGGAGACCTCTGATTAAACTAGAACAACACCGTTCCAACAGGTTTATAAGGTGAACCATCAGTTTCTGGCTTATTTTCTCTCTTATTCCTTTTGCAATCAGGCTGAACCCGACCCACTTCCCAACTTTGTAAAATAAATTATATTTCTTAAAAATTTCAAATATATATATTTTGTTTTATAGCACGTTCCGTAATACCTTTTCCCTAACTCCATATCATAAGACAAGTACGATAATTCCGATTCCTCTCCAATTGAGTTATGGATGCTAGTTCTCTAAATTCTAAAACAAAACTCATGAGACCAATTTGTTCTGTCATTGGAATTTCTTATTCATTGCAATAAATATTAGAAATAATGACAGGACCACATTTAGGGTTGGCAAATTTGACCCATTTCTATTTTGGCGTGGAGTCACAAGTTGCTCAAATGCAACAACTTACATTAAAATTTGTCATCACCATTTGATTGGTTCAACTATTTAGAAGGGATTCACCATTATACCTAAAAAGTATCAAAATATTCTGAGTGTAAACGAACAATATATATATATATATATATATATATATATAATCGCCATGGAATTGAGGAGTGATTCAATCTCTTAAGGCATAGAGAAATGAAAGTTTGTCATTTTTCTTTCTTTTGCAAATAAATTAAGCAAAATTTTATTTCTTGGATGAATGTTGTGCCAAGATGATGAGTCAGGTGGAGACTTGAAAAGTAGAAATCTGCTGTAATAAAGTGTGTCATATGATTTGCGACAAAGAATCTTATTAGTTAAGAAATAAAATATTTTGGGATAGAATATGAAATATAATTTTGGGACAGTCGACTTTCATTTAACTTGAAATGGTTCCAATCAGATTTAAGCAAGGAAAATGGCGTGGTGACACAGTATAATTAATTTAGTAAAATGGGTGAGGACTCAAGTCTGAAAGACTGTTTTTTTTTTATATATATATTAATCGTCTAACAGTGGAAAGAAAATTAAAAAAATAGAAAGTTTTAGACGCTGGTCACAATAAATTTCATATTATCGACCCCAACTTTAATTTGGATAAATCTGTGTTTCTCAACTCAAAAGAGACCTATTGATTTATACAAGAATACTGTATACATATATATATATATATATATATATATATATATATATATATATATATATATATATATATATATACATATATATATATATATAGAGAGAGAGAGAGAGTATTAGTTTATAATTAAAAATAAATCTAACAAGATAATGTATGAAAGCATAAAATAAATTAAATTTGTTAGGGCTAGAAAACAAACAACAGATGCCGCCTGCTTTCAACTATTACATTACATCACATAAATAAGAAAACTATTATTTTACTTATTTGTGGTGCGTTATGATTTAGAATTGTGATTAGAAACATAGTTGCTAGAACATGTGTTATCTTAAGAAATAAAGTCGGGTCATTAGGCAATATTAAAAAGTGGATTTGTAGGAATGTGATTCATGAGATCCTTTTTTATAACTTTCTTAGTGTCTTTTCTTTTGCCTCCCTCTACCATTTTTACCAGACTAAAGATAATGTGATCAATTTTTCTCACTAACACCTCTAGCAGCTTTATTTGTATATGTTCAAAATGCTTTAACTGATTTTCTGTTTTTTTCTCCTCAATAAATGTCACATCAATTTCTCTTGTTATACAATCATTTTTGTATCTTGTCCTTTCTTGTATGCCACACATCCATCTTGGTATTCTCACTTGTAACGCTCTATTTTTTTCTCTTATTGACTTTTCAAAGTCTAACATTGATTGTCCTATTGCTTAATAGGTTGAATATCAGTCTAATAAAATATCCATTTGAGCTTGGTATGTACTCTGTGGATACAAATAACTCGTCATACCTTTTTCTATTTTAATCATCCAACTTTTATCTTATGTATGACATCTCCTTCAATTGCTCAATTGCTTTGTTTTATTGAACCCAAATACCTAAACTTAGAAACTTGTGGTACAATATGCTCTCCAATTTTAATTTCCATATCATTTCCATCATCCCTATTGCTACATTTACAATGCATATATACTTTGTCTTGCTCCTACTCAAACGAAAACCATTTGATTCCAATGTTTGACTCTAAAGCTTAAGTTTAAAGTTGAACTCTTCTATTGATTCTTCGATTAAAACTATATCATCTACAAATATGGTGCTTTACCTCCAAATTATTTCCAACTTGTCTCTTGCTAAATTTGCAATGCATATACTATATCTTGCTCCTACTCAAGCAAAAACTCTTTCATTCCAATGTTTATCTCCAAAGCTAAAGTTTAAAGTCAACAACGATACTTGATTCCTCAATCAAAAGTATACCATCTGCAAATGTATGTCCTCGACAAAACTAGATTAAACAAGTAACAACTCAATTTTGAACCCTAAAGTAGCCCAATTCTTATAGGAAAGCTCACTTCTAGGAGTTTTCACATTTTTAGGTAACCCATCATACATATCTTGTATAGCCTGGATATATGTCACATAAACACCTTTCTTTCCCAACACCTTCTAAAACACTTCTCTTGGTACTCAATCATAGGCCTTTTCCAAGTTAATAAAAATAATGTTACTCTTATACATTTCCTAGCATAAATCCAAACTAGTTCTTTACAATCAGTCTCGTTTCAATCACTTTTCCTACGATTTTATAATGTGATGCATAAATTTTATTCCCCGTAGTTTGCATAGTTCTAGATATATATCTCTATTGTTTTTATATATGAACGCCAAAACACTCATCCTTCACTATCCAACATTTTCTTAGACCTTATAATCTCATTACCTTCTCGAAATATCATATTTAGAAGTTTAATTATGTTGACAAGAAATTATACTACCCTTAAGTTTATGTTCAAAATATAATTATTAGAATAAATACCTATTTGTTCTCTTATGCTTAAAACATTAACCAATTTGGTCTCTCACATTTCAAATTTATCAATTTGATCTCTCACACTTAAAACCTTAATCAATTTTCTCTCTCATATTTTAAAACAAATTAATTAGGATTTTTAAGTGTGAGGGACCAAATTAATAAACTTGAAATGCGAAAGACCAAATTAATTAGGGTTTTAAGTGTGAAGGACCGAATTGATTAAGGTTTCAAATGTAAGGTACAAAAATAGATATTTACTTTAATTATTATATAAAATTTATTTTTGGTCATTGACCTAATTTCTTAAACTATATATACGTCTTCTACAATGAACATAGAACCTAAGGTAAGCGTAACGTATTAGACTGGAAATTCAGATTGGTCTGGCAGTTAGACATACAAGAGACGAATTCACAATGAACTAGTTAAAGAGATAAGAAGCATTGTTATCCCAATTCAAAGTGATAAAGATAATGAAATTCCCAATTCACAGCGAAGTCAGCCTATTATATCAAAGGTCCTTCGAGAAATGAAGAGGCCACTTTTAAGGAAATTTGGTAAGCAAGATGTCATACAAGAATTAAACATTTTTTATGGAAATGTGCTCACGGGACTCTTTCAGTAGCATAACTCCTTTTCAATCAGAAAAGAGGGAATCTAGCCTCAGTATCACGAGGCTCTTCCAGTTGCACAAGTCCTCTGCAATCAGAAAAGAGGGAATCTAGCTTCAGTATCACGTGGAGTACGATATTTATATATGGCTGCTGGACACTTTGGAAAGACCGAAATGAACGCTGTTTAGAGGCCGATTAAACCCTATTAAAATTCATCATCGCATCTTAGGAGCAGCTGCGGAGTACAATCACTTGGGAATCCATGATCATCAAAGGAAGAGAGGGAAGGTGGGAACATGGGTAGCAAGGTAGAGTTTGGAAGAGTTTTAAGAACTCTTCAGGAAATTGGATAGCAGCATAGTTGCCAGATTCGTGGTACGGAAGCAGGTACGCAATTTGTGACCTTAAAAAATTATGAATCACTGGGAGTAGTCTTCTTTGGTATGCTAAGATACTTGTACATTAGGATACGTTATAAGTCATGCTATCTTGTAATATTTTCATGTAAGCACTCCTTCTCTCCTTTTTCATTTTCATCTTCTTTTCTTTTCCTTGGTGATAGTTTTTTAAGAAAATAGAAAGCTTGGTATAAATTTGAGCATAAATCTACTTAAGATTAAAAAAAAATGATTGAAGAAATATACCAAGTAAAGAATACTTCCTTTCATCATCTTCGATGCACTCCGGTATGCAAATTAAGATAAATCAAGATGTTTCGGTATCGTGAATCAATACATGTAGATCAATTTTCTATTCATAAAAGAAAATAACGAATTCGTAGCTACAAATAACAAGGTATAGTGGAAACATAGGTTTAGGAACGGTAAATAAAGCAGAAACAGAGAGTATTTTCCAAGGAATTAAGTTCGCAGTTCAGCTTAATATTGAAAATTCGATCATAGAATCAAATTCTGCGATAGCCATTATTTTTCTTTCAAATGTTGTCTTGTAAGCTGAACTGTTTTGGTCTCAATAATATAGTTTTGGTCAACCCTAAACAGTTATAATTTATATTTTTTTCTAAAAGTTAAATAATTTACTTATCCTAAAAAATTAAATAATTTACTTAAGTTAAAATTGACCTGAAATATAATCCAGTTAAGTTAAAAAGTTAATTTGAATTATCCAAAAAAGCTTTTAACCGCAACTGATGCTTCAAAATCTTTATTTCTATCTTGTCTCTGTTTCCTTCCCTTTTCAGTTGTGTTTTTGAACGGGTCTTTAGTATCGTTTTAATTTTTTTTATTAATATCTTTGGTATTCTTACTCTCCATATATTTATTGAAGATTTAATCCGACTCATTATTCATTGTACATTGATTTTCTTTTTCTTTTAAAAAATCATTCAGTATTTGAAATTAACTATAATGAATATTAATTAATTCAAATTTAATTTAGGTATGACAATAATTGCAACAACAATGTAATTATATTCTGAGGGCCTCGAACTCAAGTCTCTTATCAATTAATTTATGCTTAGTGGTAACGTACTTGGTAAGATATATTTTGTGCAAATTTTTTATTTTTAAAAAAGCTTCTACAAAATATTATTTACAGGTGTAAATGTTGAAATCTT
The DNA here is from genome assembly GCA_022379115.2 of Bauhinia variegata. Classification (NCBI taxonomy): domain Eukaryota; kingdom Viridiplantae; phylum Streptophyta; class Magnoliopsida; order Fabales; family Fabaceae; genus Bauhinia; species Bauhinia variegata. Next base: position 6,909,214 of record CM039436.1, read on the forward strand.
ATATTGGATGTCAATTTGCATATGTGCTTTTATTGTGCCACACATATACTAATGAAAATAAATACCATATTTTGATATACGTATTAATTTTACTTGAGGTTTGACACATGCCTTATGCTTTGAATATAACTAGCCATGTTTATATGTCCTAGTTCATGATACACATTTGTTACTTATGTGCTTAGATATATAATTACTTGATTGATTTATCATATTTATTTATTATACAAATACTCAAACAACAAAAGAAATGTTGAATAAAAATAGTACTTTTGGCAATTCAACCCCATGCATATGCAATAGGAGAACCTTTCATTTAAAGCCAGATGCATTACATGCAAGCAAATAAGCTCTGCTTGCTCACAAATTGGCGACAAAGTTCCATACAAAGGTTGATTTTATAGGTTTCCTCGACAAGCCAAAGAAACCAAAGGAATCAATCATCTTCGCAAAAATATCTGCAAGATATTCCAACAGCATCTTTAATCTATTCACTGTAACTAGGATCATTTAAAACATCATAGTACCTGTTCCACAGCATGACTCCACCGTAGTTGGAAGCTTGCTTTATGGTTGGCAGACCATCGTTCTTTAGTGCTTCTGGTTTTATGTAACCACCGTTTAGAACTGCATTGTCGCTTGCTGATAGCCCCAAAAAGAGAACACTGTTAGATGGAATGTCTGAACTCCATGTGTTCCATGTTCTAAAAAGATAAACAGGGTCGTTATATTCTTCATCATATTCGCAGAGTTTGTACTGTTTATTGTAGAATTGAACCCAAATATAGTCAAACCGGCCATTTTTGATAGCCGGGCTAAGATATGGTTCATTGTCATATTCGCAATTTGGGGATGCAGATAAGTAAAACTTAGCATTGTTTTCTTCTCTCAACTCAGTGAGTTTCTTGGCAAGATCATCAACATGATCTGGTGTGTTATGCTTGATGAAAAAATCAATGCCATTGCCATCTATGGTTGCACTCCCTAGTAGTCCATGTTGACCACCGAGGAAGTGTTCCCAGAGGTAATTTGCGAATTCCTCCGCGTAAGCAGCAGTTGGAATGTCATAGTTGTAATTGTTCTCTGCCCCAATTGAAAGGAACACTTTGATGCCTCGGCTTTGACAGTATTCAATTTGTGAGGGTAGGATTTGATCGCATGCATGCGTGTCTGTTCCGGAGTCGCAATGGCCAGTGAAGTCTACCTTTGGCTGACTCCAGGGCCGAAATAGTCAAGGAACGCCAGATTCACGATGTTGAAGTTTCCACTTTCACAAGTTTCCTGCAAAGTGCCTTCATTAAAATTCTGACCCCAATAGATGATAAGGTTTCCAGAAGTGGAGTCGCAATCGGCGGCAAGAGAGGAGATTGATGATTAGTGAAAATTTTGCCGAGAGGCGAATCAAAGAATGTGCTTTGAGAGCCATGATGATGTAGCTTGAGCTTTGGATGCCCGTAAGAGTGGGAGAGGCTACCAATTTATAATGCCGGGGGGAGTGGCAGGCTAGTGTAATTAAGTAATATTCATCATACAAATTAGTGAACTTGTTTTTGGACAACATATATTTACTACGTGAAAACTTTTCGAGTTATAATTTTTAGAGAAAAACATTATTTTCATACTTGATACTATATATTATCAACAAATTTACTTTTAATATTTTTAAGTTAACAAAGTCATCCATTACATTTCAAATTATTAAGAAATATATCATTTTATTAAATTTTTATTCTAAACTCTAATAGAATTTACCACGTCATCTCAAAAAATATGACACATGGCACGTGCGAAACAAGCATAATCCCATCTCCAATTTGAGTTGTTATATAAAGTGAAATGAACAAAGTACAGTCTTGCTCATGCAAAACATGTGAATAAATTTTGATTTAGTTGAGGAAAGGTATATATAGTAGTAGGTCTATCTTCTAAGCGCAAGGCCAAATAAGCTTAAATATCACCAATTCAACCCATGAATTTAATTGAATATGAGAAGACTTAATGCATAATTTAGCAAATAACATCAAAACATAATATGTTGATTGGGAAGGTTGATATTTTTCTTTTCCTTTATGGAAATATGATGAGAGCTTGTGATACCACAACCATGAGTGTCTAAGTTGAAGTATCCAAGATCAATATTATAAAGCAACAGAGAAATTAATAAAAATGTCATGCATAGAATATAAATTATATGGTTAATTTTTTTTTTTTTAAAAAAACATTAGACATTATTTGTAATCACAAAGTACCAAATAAGCTTAAATAAATGTTTTATCGAATAGCTACACAATAAGTTAAGCTTTTGTTTATGTTGGGTTATGAAAAGACAAGAACAAAATATGAAGTTAACATAAATGAGAATATTAAGTTAGATGTGTGTACATACAAAAAATAATAAGGAATGACTATGTACGAGAAAATATTGGTATGGTACCTATAAACGAGAATATAACAAAAAAATAATTAAAATTATTTATACATATGCAAAAAAAAGACAATAAAAGCACATGTGAGGAGAACTAATCAGATAATCTTTATCCCTCTAAAAAGGTGAGATGGAGGTCAAAACTGATACTGGAGGAAATTTTTTTTTTTAAAAAAAAGGAAAAAAGATCTTATAGTTAACAATATTCTTGAAAAATTAGTTTTTCACAGAATTCAATAACATTATACTATCCATATAACCAATCTCACTTAATACATATTGAGGTAAGGATCATTGTTTTGTTCATCGTTTGACCTAATTAACTTTGTTCTTATTATACAGATTTTCTGGCCCAGCGGAGCATGTTCTTTCATAATAATTATATAACAATTTTTAAAATTGACAAAGAGACGAGGGATTATATTTCGTTGAAATTTCTTATTCATTACAATAAAAATTCAAAAACAATGACAGGACCACATTTAGGGACTGCGAATTTGAACCATTTGGTCAAGTTGTTGGTTCTTTTGTTGGCATAGGTTGCGAGAAAGGAAGTATGTGATAATATAAAGGTGAGTATAATAAGTTTACACAGGATACATATTATATTAAAAGTCAGTAGAATAAGTTTATACAAAATACATATTATATCTCTTACATAGCATAAGTTTAAACCCTAAGAAACTTGTAAATTTCGACAACAATCTCAATATCACTCAATTGCATTATAAATCTTAAATATTAGTTTTATCGAAAGGGATTTATCATATATATATAAAAAGGAAATGAGTAAGTGGTCCTTTATTTTTTTTTATAAGAAGAAGTGGTCCAATTTCTTTAGGACAAGTGAAATCAAATTTTATCATTTGTAAATAAATATGCATCTTGGACGAATGTTGTGTGTAGACGATGAGTCAAGTGGACTCTTAAAAATGGTCCCAATCATATCAGTGTGACAAGAAATGTTAAATGGAGTTTGCTACCTCGTGCTTTGATATTTATGAGGTATAAATTTATTATTAAGTTTTTCAACAAATAACTAATTTTACTCGAGTTAATTAGAGGACCCAAATGAAATAATGCTTTCCTAAAAATATTTTCTATATACATACAGATTCAAACTCAAATTAACATATACTTAAGTAAACTTAACTTTTTATTACTAGGATCAACGCTAGTTGATAAAAGGCCTGAATCATTATTATATATATATATATAAATATATTCTCAAGAGAGATCCACTTACTCCAAGAGTAAGTTTAATCTCATTTACTATTGTCTATAACTTTTTATAGAATACGGATTTTATAAATCTAACCATTTAGTTAAAAGATCTCATACAATAAATTATATTCATAAAATTTTATAACATTTTAAAATTAATTGATACTCTCATAACAAATAAGATTATTTTAAATTGCAAAAAAAAGTCTTCACCAATGTTAAATATTTAGAAATTTTATATTTATGCAATATGAATGATCAATGTCACGACTTGATTCAATGATTAGATCGATAAAAATTGTCTTCTGAAAAGAATTAGTAAAAGAAGTAATTAAAATAAGACTTACTTTTGAAGTAAGTAAATCCTTCTTCGTACTGTTAATTAAGAATTCTAGCTATATGTATCTAATGGTAAAAAGAAAATTAAAAAATAAAAATAGAAATCCTAGAAGCTGGTCATCATAAATTTACTATTGTCATGTCAAAAGAAAAATTACTACAATCAACCCCAAATTTAATTTGCATAAATCTGCGTCTCACAGTTCAAAACATCATATATAATTAACCAAGTCCGTTAAAGAAACCTGTACAAGAATATGATTTTATATTTATAATCAACTGGGAAGTTTGTCAGTTTTAAATAAATCTAATAAGCTAATATGTGAATCCATGTCGATATCTAATCTAATATTTGAATTTTCTAAAACTTTGTAAGGTTTTACTAAAATATACTTTTAGACTCGTAATCTTTTTTCTTGATACATGTTAACTTATTAAGAACTTGATATTTGTATGTGCTAAACTTAAGTTGTTTTGTCTTATTTATTTATTTATTTTTATTTTTAAATTTTAAAAATGTTATATTCACATAAGTAGACTAAATTTATACCAAATAAATATTTAATGAATATAATAAATTTACATAAAATAAATATTATATCTTGTGTATAGAACGAATTTCAAACTCTAATAAACTCAAATTTCGATATATCAATCTCAATATCACTCAAGTGCCTCATCTTTCATAATAATTATATGACAATTTTTAAAATTGATAAAGAGACTATCAATTACTTTTCATTGAAATTTCTTATTCATTACAAAAAAAATTCAAAAAAAAAGGACAGGACCACAATTAGGGATAGCGAATTTCAACCACTTGGTTAAGTTTTTAGTTATTTGTCGGCATTGGTTGCAACAAAGGAAACGTACGATAATATAAAATCTTCCAATGCTGTTAGAATATTGCATTGACATTTTCCAACAAAAAATAAATGTTCTGGTACATGAATAAGTGGCCATACATTTTCTCAATATATAAACAAAATGATGAATAAGGTATCCACTTTCATTTGAAAGTAAATTAAACCCTAAGTTAATAGTCTTGCATTATAAATCTTAAATATTAATAAGAAATGAATTAACTAATTATTACGCTCAACCTAAAATGTGTTATCATTTTCTGAATGTGTATATATATATATATATATATATATATATATATATATATAATATAAGGATTTGAATAAGCAGTCCTTTTATGTTTTTTGATGAGTAAAAATGGTCCAATTTCTTAAGGAAAAGTGACATGAAATTTTGTCTTTGTAAATAAATTATGTATCTTGGACGAATGTTGTTTGTGGACGATGAGTCAGGTGGACACTCAAAACTGGTCCCAATTTTATCAGTTCGGCAAGAAAAACGTGTGGTAATACAACTTTCGTTTAGTGGTTTATCACATTTGTCTTTTTTTTTTTTTTTTTTTTTAAGCTCTCTTGCTTAAATTTAAAGTTTTTTAGGATCATGAGTTATAACTCTCACCTTATCTCACTCTTTTTCTTATTTATGGCATACCTTATAAGGCTTTAAGTTCTTTTTGTATCTGACCATAAATATTTGTGATGCATAAACTTATTATTAAATTTTTCAATTCACAACTAATCCTTCTTGAGTTAATTGGAGGACCCAAATGGGACAATACATCCCATTTGAGCTAATTAAAGGACCCGTATGTGAGCAGTGCTCTCCCATAAACATTTTCTACATATCTATGCACTCAGAATTCAAATCAACATATACATAAGCGTTTGAATCATTGTTATATATATAGTATACATATATTCCAAGGGAAGATCCACTTACTCCAAACGTTTGATCTCACTTACTCTTTCTATAACTTTTCATAGAACACAAATTTCAAAAATCTAATATTTTAATTAAAAGATATTATACAATAAATTATATTCATAAAATTTTATAATTTTTTAAAATTGACGGATACTTTAAGAGGAATTAAAATTATTTTAAATTACAAGTAAAAGTCTTCACCAATGTTAAATATCTAGAAATTTCATATTTATGTAAAATATGACATGAATGATCAATGTTACATCATGACTTGATTCAACAGTTTGATCAATAAAAATCATCTTTTGAAAGGAGTTAATAAAAAGAATAAATGAAATAAGATTTACTCCTAAAATAAGTAAATCTTTCGTCATATTTACAATGAATTAAGAATTCTAGCTATATCTATCTAATAGTAAAAAGAAAATTAAAAAATTAAAGTAGCTATCCTAGATGTTGGTCACTATAAATTTACTAATGTCACATCAAAAGAAAAATTACTATAATCAACCCTAAATTAATTTGCATAAATCTGCAACTCGCTATTCAAAACCTCGTATTAGCAAGTCCGTTAAAGAGACCTGTACATTTATACATGAATACGATTCTATATATATAGTTAATTGGAAAGTGTGTCATTTTGACCCAAAAGTGTTAAGAATGAGCATAGCCCAAAAACAAAGCCAATGATAGGTGAAGGCTAATAAACATAGTCAATGATCCAAGGAGCCCCAGCATGCAACATATGAAAAGTAGGTGGAAGGTGATAGTGAGAATAGGTATGTGCGATTGAATATCTCGTCTCAATTCAATGATGTTATGCTTCCTCTTTTTTTTTTTTTTTTAGAATTTTCAGAGAAAAATAAAAAATTTGTTGTTTTATTGTATTTCTTTTGTAAATAATTATGCATAAATAAATTATTAAGCCTTGGAAGACTAAGCAGGTGAAAGACCTTGAAGACTTGTTAAGTTTATAAGACTTTTTTTATTTTGGCCTAAATAAGTTAGGCGTAGGTATAAATTTAATGTAAATAGATTCGATAAGGCCAAAATTTGGCCTATGTCAAGCTCATAGATCATGGTTATGCCAACTAATAGTTATGTAGACCTAGCCATTTAAGCTATGGCTTGGCTTGGCCTGACGTACTTCCAACCCTAGAAGCATCTATGCTTGCCATGAATTGGGACATGTCATTTTGATTTGGGAAAAGTTATGTGCACATCCTTTTGATCCCACTTCATGTATACACTCTTGATATTAGTTTATTTACATGAGTAGAACTATAAATATAAAAGTAATAAAAAGAGAGCATGTTTCACAACATTTCAAACTCCCAAGTATTAAAATAGAACCTTTATTTAAAGCCAGATGCATTAAACTACAAGCATATAAGCATGCTCACACTTGATGACTAGGTTCCAGACTTATATAGTACATATATATAGCAGCAAGCGGCATCGCAGACAGTAGATGCTGCTAAAGGTTACATAGGTTTCCTCCGCAGGCCATAGAAAGCAAAGGAATCATCACAAACACATCTGCACTCTCTTCCAACTGCATCTCTGATCTGATCACTAAAACTTGGGTCAGTTGAAGTATCATAGTACCTGTTCCACAGCATAACTCCACCATAGTTGGAAGATTGCTTTATGGTTGGTAGAACATCACTCTTCAGCAGGTCTGGTTCAATATAACCACCGTTTAGAGTTCCCTCAGGATTCGCCGGTATCCCCAAGAAGAGAAGGCTCTTAGATGGAATTGATGAACTCCAAGTATTCCATGAGCTAAAAAGATTGCCAGTCTCATTAAACCTATCATCATAGGTGCATGTCCTGTATTGTTCATTGTAGAAATGAACCCAAATATAATCAAATCGGCCATTTTCGATACCTGTGCCCAGATAGGCATCTTGGGATGGACAATTTGGGGATGCAGATAAGTAAAAGGACTTGTTGTTTGATTCTCTCAAAGCAATGAGTTCCGCAGCTAGTGAATCGACGTAATCAGGATGGCCATGTTTAATGAAAAAATCTATGCCGTCTAGAGTTACACTGCCTACCGGACCGGATTGGCCACTGAGAAAATTGTCATATAGATAAGTTGCAAATTCCGTGGCGAACTCAGCAGATGGAATGTCATATAGGTAAGTGTACTCCCCTCCAAGGGAAAGTAACACTTTGATACCTTGGCTTTGGCAGTATTGAATCTCTGAGGCTAGGTTGGTGCATGATGCTGCCCCATGGCCGCAATGGCCTGTGAAGTCTAGGTCTGGATCCTGGCCTGTTCCGAATACGTTGAGGAAAGCCAGATTCACAATTTTGAAGTTTCCAGATTCACAGGTTTCCTTCAAGGTGCCTTCGAATCTATTTTGACCCCAGTAGGTGACTAGGACTCCAGAATCGGAGACACATTCTATGGCATGGGAGGGTATAATGATGAATGAAAATATTGCCAAGAGGAGGATCAAGGAGGGGTCTTTGAGAGCCATGATTGTAGTTTGAGGTTTGGATGCTAAAAGGAGTTGGAAGTGCAACCTATTTATAATGTTGAGAAAGCTGGCTTGTGTGGTTAATTAATAATCCCTTGGTTCTTTTTTTTTTTTTTTTTATTGTTATTAAGGTTTCTACATAAGCATTATAGAAGGTAATAATTTTTCTTTTTATATAGCGAATTTGAACCATTTGGTTAAGTTGTCGGTTCTTTTGTCGGCATTGGTTGCAAGAAAGAAAACGTGCGTTAATATAAAATCTTCCAATACAAATACGATGTTAGGATATTGCATTAACATTTTGTTACAAAAATAAATGTTCTGGTACATGAATAAGTGGCCATACATTTTCTCAATATATAAACAAAATGATAAAGAAGGTATCCACTTTCATTTGAAAGTAAATTAAACCGAAGGTGTTGTAACTTAATAGTCTTACATTATAAATCTTAAATATTAATAAGAAAGGGATTAACTAATTATTACGACCAACCTAAAATGTGTTATGATTTTCTGAATATATAAGGATATGATTAAGCGGTCCTCTTTGTATTTTGATAAGTAGAAATGGTCCAATTTCTTAAGGAAACGTGAAATAAAATTTTGTCTTGATTTGTCTTGGACGAATGTGATCGTGGACGATGAGTCAGGTGGACATTTAAAACTGGTCCCAATCTTACCAGTCTGGCAAAAAAAAAAAAAATGGTGTGGTAATACTTTGATGCTTAAAGTTTTTTCACCCAAATTCGAATTCTACTATGTTATAACTTCCACCTTATTTTATTCTCCCTCTTATCTATGGCATACCTTATAAGGCTTCAAGTTTTTTTTTAGTACATAATCACAAGTTTTGTGAGACACAAACTTATTTGTTAGATTTTTTAACTCAATTAATCTCACACAAGCTAATTGGAGGACGCAAATAGGATAGTGCATCCAGCTTGGGCTAATTAAAGGATCCATATGAGAGTAATGTTCTCCCAAAATCATTTTTTGTGTACCTATGAACTCTTATTCAAATCAACATATACTGAATCGAACTTAGCTCTTTATTACTAGAACCAACACTAATTGGTATAAAGTCTAAGTTTGAACCACTGTTATATATATTGTACCAATCCACCCCATTGTAGCACAAGGACTTAGTAGCTATACAGTACCACTCCCCTGCTTCTCACATGAGTACCTGAATCTCTGTTTTTCTTTTCTTTTTTTCATTTTCTTTCATTATTTTTGGTGTTTGACAAAATAATACACTACAATCATTTATCATTTATCCTGATTCCCTCAAAAAGTATCCCAAAACTATCCATGTGTTGCTTGAAATACAATTGAGAAGTACATAGCAAAACAAGTCATTCGTAAGCTCTTGGGGTAATCATTAATAAAAAAAAAAAAAAAAAACTCAAGAAAATAGGTCCACATTAACGATTTTAGAACAACGCTATGTGCTAACAAAGGGTCTAAGAATCATATTGATGTAAAATAAAAGTCAATTGATGTGGAACTTATGAGGAGAAAGAAAAACTATAAGCTACTTCCTGAAATAAATCTATAGTGGAGTACTGTAACTATACTCTCTTGATTTAAATTCATATTTTTTTGAAAATAATGTTATATTCAATTCATCAAATGGTTCTCAATTGTTTATAGAAACAATGTATTTATATGCAAAAATAACCAACACAGCTAAATAATATAAGTTTATTCTAGTACCAAAATAAGATAATTTAATATGAAATATATGCCCAATATAAGAAAGCCCTAACTAAAATCTCTAAACGAAGCCCAATTAGAAACCCTAATATTTAACTGCTCATTTTACATGATTTTCTCTTGTGTGAGAAGGATTCTCTTGTGTGAGAAGGACTTGCTTCTAAAGAGTCAAAATGTAGGTAATGATCCAAAAGAACAGCATCCAATGAACATGAATCAGCATCGACAATCCACGGAGTTGCAAAAACTAGGTGTTGGTTTGAATTCACAAGGTATTTGAGCAAAGCAATAGAAGAATCGACATATACATCCTCCATCATGACCTGTCTCTCATATTGCAACCCTGCAATGAGATGTTTTGGGAACGTAAGACACAGCACCTGTAGAAATAACTATAGACAATATAGGAAGTTAAAATGGGCCTCTGTTAGGTGTTAAAATCTACTCATTGAAAATAAAACCAGCACTCAAATTAATTAGACAAGTCGAGTACGTATGCATTTGACCAAAAGTGTTAAGAATGAGCAAAGCCCAAAAGCAAAGCCGACGATAGGTGAAGGCTAATTAAAATAGTCAATGATCCAAGGAGCCCTAGCATGCAACATATGAAAGGTAGGTGGACGGTGATAGTGAGAACAGGTATGTGCGATTGAATATCTCGTCTCAATTCAATCATGTCATGAGTTTTTTTTTTTTTTTTTGGGTATTTGCAACAAAAAATTAAAAATTAAAAATTTGTTGTTTTGTTATATTTCTTTTGTAAATAATTATGCATAAATAAACTATTAAACCTTAGAAGACTAAGTACGTGAAAGACCTTGGAGACCTACTAGGCTTATAAGACTTTTATATTTGGCCTAAATAAATTAGGCTTAGGCTTAAGTTTAATGTAAATAGATTAGATAAGGCCAAAATTTTGCCTATGTCAAGCTCATAGATTATGCTTAAGCCAACTATCAGCTATGTAGACCTAGCCATTTAAGCTATGGTGGCTTGACCTGACTTATTTCCACCCCTAGAAGCATCTATACTTGCCATGAATTGGGACATGTCATTTTGATTTGGAAAAGGTTACGTGCAAATTCTTTTGATCACACTTCGTGCATATACTTTTAATTTTAGTTTATTTGTAGAGATAAAACTAAAAATATAAAAATAATAGATACATATATAATGGGTGTGTACAAACATATTTTCATATAGCATGTCTCTTTTGATTTAGCCCAACATATAAATGTGTTAACAAAAATCACATAATCAATTTTAGTTTGGAAATTAAATATCCAAAAAAACATAAAAGTTAATTATTTACCCATATATCCATACTTGCAATCTCTTTTCCAGCACACACATGTTTTTGTCATATCAACCCTAGTTAGCACTATGAAGGAATTTGGCTAAAATAAGTATATTTGATGCTAACTTGAGTGTCATTTTTTATTTTTGAGTCAAAAATTAGCACTCCGTTAATTTTCAGGTGAATTAGGAGATAGTTTGATTGTCTTTACTTTTCCTAAAAGCTAGTAGGACGAGGAAATTTGACCCTAAAACTATATATAGAAATGACCTAAACAAAGAAAGATAGGATAAGAAAGGAGGAATATACAAATGTGAGCCTAGTTATTTCTTCTTCTTCTTCTTTTCTTTTAAAAACAAAAATAATCATTAGAAAGGCGCCACTTTGAAACATTCCTTAAGAAGCTTCCTTTCTAATGGACACCAATTGAACTAGTGTCCCAGATTTTTGCCTACACAAGCGTTGCAGGATGCTTATATGTAATTATTTTTCTAATTTAATTGCCATATTTAATGTTGTTTGTTTATTGATCAAACTTAAGATAAAAGAAAATATTTTATAGGAGCATGTTTCACAACATTTCAAACTCCAGTATTAAAATAGAACCTTTATTTAAAGCCAGATGCATTAAACTGCAAGCATATAAGCTTGCTCACACTTGATGACTAGGTTCCAGACTTATATAGTACACATATATAACAGCAAGCAGCATCGCAGACAGTTGATGCTGCTAAAGGTTACATAGGTTTCCTCAACAGGCCATAGAAAGCAAAGGAATCATCACAAACACATCTGCACTCTCTTCCAACTGCATCTCTGATCTGATCACTATAACTTGGGTCAGTTAAAGTATCATAGTACCTGTTCCACAGCATAACTCCACCATAGTTGGAAGATTGCTTTATGGTTGGGAGAACATCACTCTTCAGAAGATCTGGATCAATATAACCACCGTTTAGAGTTCCTTCAGGATTCGCCGGTATCCCCAAGAAGAGAAGGCTCTTAGATGGAATTGATGAACTCCAAGTATTCCATGATCTAAAAAGATTGCTAGTGTCATTATATCTTTCATCATAGGTGCATGTCCTGTATTGTTCATTGTAGAAATGAACCCAAATATAATCAAACCGGCCATTTTCGATACCTGTGCCCAGATAGGTATCTGGGTATGGACAATTTGGGGATGCAGATCAGTAAAAGGACTTGTTGTTTGATTCTCTCAAACCAATGAGTTCCGCGGCTAGATAATCGACATAATCAGGTTTGCCATTTTTAATGAAAAAATCTATGCCGTCTAGGGTTACACTGCCTACCGGACCGGATTGGCCACTGAGAAAATTGTCATATAGGTAAGTTGCAAAGTCCTTGGCAAACTCTTCAGATGGAATGTCATATAAGTAAGTGTACTCTCCTCCAAGGGAAAGTAACACTTTGATGCCTTGGCTTTGGCAGTATTGAATCTCTGAGGCTAGGTTGGTGCATGATGCTGCCCCATGGCCGCAATGGCCTGTGAAGTCTAGGTCTGGATCCTCGCCTCTGCCGAATATGTTGAGGAAAGCCAGATTCACAATTTTGAAGTTTCCAGATTCACAGGTTTCCTTCAAGGTGCCTTCGAATCTATTTTGACCCCAGTAGGTGACTAGGACTCCAGAATCGGAGACGCATTCTATGGCATGGGAGGGTGTGATGAGGAATGAAAATATTGCTAAGAGGAGGATCAAGGAGGGGTCTTTGAGAGCCATGATTGTAGTTTGAGGTTAGGGTGCTAAAAGGAGTTGGAAGTGCAACCTATTTATAATGTTTAGAAAGCTGGCTTGTGTGATTAATTAATAATCCCTTGGTTATTTTTTTTTATTGCTATTTAAGGTTTCCAGATAAGCATTATAAAAGGTAATAATTTTTCTTTTTATATAGAGAAGGGAATTGAATTTCAACTTAATATAAAAATGAGATGAGAGAATGTAAGAGCCTTAATTTTAGAGATTGTGTTACTATACTAAATCAATTTCTCAAAGATAATAAATATCTTAATGAATGATGTAATTTTAATAAATTATCAATAATAATAAATACTATAATTATTTCTTTTTAAATAATAAAAACCGGATATTAATTATTTTCTTAAAGGTAGAAGTGAAGAAAAAAAACATTTAATTAATTATGCATTGGCATTGTGAAAACAATAAAAAAAAAAAAAAAAATGGTTGGCAAGCAACAAAAGTGAAGGTCAATTATGAGTGATTAAACTTACATGCATGCAGATGTGCATTGTCAATTTTTATTTTTTTTTTAAAAAAAAATCAACTCAAAAGCTTAACCAAATAAAAGAAGACATCTTTTAACTGAAGTACGAATAAAATACAATCTTATTCAATTCTTTTGAAATATTGATTTAGTTGAGAAAGTGAGGGCTCTAGTATGATTGATGATATATTTTGGAATCGCATGGCCATATCAGTTCATATCCTATATCAAAAGATAATTCAATCCCAAAGTTTAAATGAGAAAGAGCTTTAGCTTAATAAAGCATGTTCTTAACCAGGTCAGTGTCTAAGGATCATAGGGCCTTAGGCAAAGTCATTAGACGGACCTAATTTTTCTTTTTTTGTTTGGGTGAAAATCATATTGTATTTCATATTATATTAGATATAAATTGACTTAAATTTCAGCTAAATATATAACTTTAAATATGACAAAACTTTTTATTAAATTTTAATTCATTAATTCTTGTGTCATTATTTTTAAGTAAAGTTTATAAGTTTTAAAATTTTTCTTTATTTTTTAAAACTAAATTCATACTTTTACAAAGTATGAAAAAATAAAATAAAAAAAAATTATAAATAAGTAGAAGTTTCAATTTCAATTAAAATAAATAATAACTAATAGAACTTGATAATAATAAGAATGGCATGCCAATTTTGCTTTATCATTCAACTAGCTTATAACGTATTTAATAACCTATAAGCTTATTTGATCAAAATAGAGGTATCTGTAAATAAGGAAATTTTGAAGTTTCAATAAGAAAATATTTTCAATTATTTTGTTTTTGCTGCTTAACCACGGATATCTGTGAACTAAAAATTTATTATCAAATCACTCAATGCACAACTAATCTAGTTTAAGTTATTGGATGATTCAAATAAAAACAGAATTCTCTCAAAAATATTTTCAGTTGTTTTGTTTTATAATAAAAAGTATTATTCTAAAACTTTTTATTTTCTTTTTGGTTCTATACGTGTGGTAATATTAATTCCCTTAAACACATCCTATCTGCTTCCATCTTTGAACCATCTTAACCTTGAACCTGTTAAAACAAGTTTCATTTTTGACTCTTGAGCAAGATTAATCGACACTTCAACTATTGATGTTAATAACAATTATGTTAATCTAGAAAACACCAATGGGGATATGTACAAACTCATTTATGTACATTTATTTTTATTTGTTTATAATTTTATTATTTTTTATCTTTCTTACTTTTCATTTATTATTTTATTTTTATAAACAACTATAGAATAAAAAAGTGTGCAAGATATTGTCATTTTCTATAAAACAAATGGCATTTCCTATTAAATTACCATTCAAATGCTTTTCTTGGGCTTAATTTATAAATTAGGACACGTGAGAATAAACAATATTGATAAAGGATCGAAATTTGTAGATATTACTAAAAAGAACCAATGACATGAACTATTAGATAATATATAATTGTACACTATTATTTTATAGGTGCTAATGGGACGCTACATCAACAAATACATCACAAATACCAACTCTTAACTATAACAAATCTGAGTTCTAGGAATATATTGTCCTTTTGCACCGTTTTTGTCTTTTTAATTTTGTTATTGGGAAGTGGTCCTAAGGACAAAAGACCTAGAAAATGTGGTCCTGTGTCCTAAGAACCACTTATGAACAACAAAGTTAGAAGAAACAAGAGTGATAAAGGATGAGCATTGCATAGATATCATACTTTAATCTTTTAATATGATTCAATCTTTTTCTATGAAAGGAAAAGGCAGTTATCGTGTTAATGTGCTTATGTTAGGAAACAATTGTCCTGATAAAGCATATATATATTTTTTATTTGGTTGTTGAGAAGTGGTCCTATGTCTAAAGAATAGAGAAATGAATGAAATGGCTATAGATCTATAGGTGCCCTGGAGGATGAGTTGTAAATAAAATAAGCATATTTGGTGTAATCAAAATAGAAAAAAAAAATGTTTTTGGCATTTCCAAAAATACCCAAGCAATTTTGTTATTTTTTTTTAACTTCTTTTAACTGTTTTTGAAAAAAAAATCACTTGTTTAATAAAATTCATTGAATAAGATTTTTGGATATTAAATAGATATAGAAACAAATAAAAATTAAAAACAAAACAGATGAACATATTTTAAAAAATAAAAATGTGAACGTGAACAATATTTTAAAAATAAAGACAAAAAATGAGATTATGAAAACATTTTCGCAACTAAATATGCAATTATTAAGTGACTCCTCGGAAATCCATAGGCTCCAAAGTTTGATTCCTACAGCCAGTATGGAAGGTGTACTGTTAAGATTGTCCTAGAAAATCAAGAAAAATTTTCCTTTCAACGCGCTTAGGCTAACTTGAATTTTGGAATATGCCCTTGTTTTCACAAATATTGTGTTAGAAAATTATAACAAGGGCACCGTTTAAAATGACGCCTACGCGAATAGATATGGCCTTGCGCCAGCGTGCATGGGGCCATGCCTTCTCACAAACGTGTCATTTAAACTTGCGCCAAACGCTCTAAGATGAAATTCGATTTTCTCTTCGAATATTTGAAGTAATATTAAAAATAAATATTTATTTTTATTTAAAATAAAAATAAAAATAAAATAATAATATATTAAAAATAATTTTAAAATTATGGTATTTTGATAAATAGAGTTAATTTTTTAGTATGATTAATGTTTTAGACCAAATCTAACTGACACAATAATGAAAAAATAGTTTGACGCAATGCAATTTCTATAAATAAGACTAACAATCTTATAATTAGGATTAAATTTGACCTTCTCTTTAAATGTTTGAACTAAAATTAAAAAAATTACATATCTGTCCATTTATTAAAAAAAAAAAAAAAACTCAGCCCAAAAATGCCCCAACCATTAAAACAGGAAAAAAAAAAAAGTACAAGAAAATAAAATTAACATTGAAAAGTTTATCGTGAAAAAAAAAAAATCATATATAGTGGGAATCTAATTCCTGGTATCGCATATTCTTTCTCAGGAAGAAGATGCCATTAATTATAAAATAATCTCTCCATTGTTATTTATAAGACCTTCTTTAAAAAGTTTAGGCATTTTTTAATATAAAATCTTTTTATGAAGTTTCAGAATTATTTATTTAATTTTTCATATTTGTCCCAAATCAATATGGTCTCCTTTTTTCATTTTCCATATTTTGTTATTTATTCACTAGTATCTTTGAGTTACAACTTATTATCAAACCTCTTAACTCACAACTAATTCATTTTGAGCTAATTGGATAATTCATATAGCAGTAGAACTTTTTTAAAAATATTTTTGGTAACCTATAGACTCAAAATCAAGTTAACATACTTAAGTGGACCTAACTGCTTATCACTAGAACCAATGCCGGTTGGTTCCAATTCTCATGTCTTAATTAATATAACACTTTAGTTTAACATTAAATGAGAATAAATTTAGAATATTATAATTTTTCTTTTCAAAATCCAATAAATTAATTAATTTTAGTTATTTTTCTTAAATTGTGTAATTAAGTTAAAACCGCCTTATAATTAGTAACGAGCCTTGTAATGCAATTGTATTTTGTTATATAATATATCTTGAAAACATTTGGTTTATTTCTATCTAATGTCCACGTAGAACCTTTTTTTTTTTTTCTTTTTCAAATTAATGGATGGTTTATTCTCCCGTCTTTTGAAATTGACAAGTTATGTTAGTTATAAATTCATATAAACCAACATACATTCGTCTTAATGGTAAAAAGTTAGATTCGTTTAAGTATGTTAATTCAAATTTGAATCTATACATATGTAAAATAGGAGAATTTTATTTCTGTTTGGATTCTATAATTAACTTTATCTAAATTAATTATGAGTTGATAAATCTGATAATAAGTGTTTGCCCACAGATACCACAAATTTCAACTAATTAACTACATATAATACCCTTAGTTATCTTAGTTGATGCGCTTGATTATGGAATGCACGTGAAATTTTATGCTAATAGTTTTATTCAAACATGATTAGACTGCATTTTTCTTGTCAATTCATTATTTATAATAAACAAAATATGGTCCTGACCCTGTTTTTTGTTTTGTTGGAGAATGTTGGTTTCTTTAAGTCTGTTGAGTCTCTGAATCTTACCAAAACCAAGTTTTATTGTTGAGAAGTGTCTTATTTTCTAAGGAATAGAGAAACGAAATTAATTAAATAGCTAAGTAATGGAGAAGTGGTCCCATTGCTCAAGAAATAAAGACATGAAAAGATATGTTGTTTTGTTGTAAATAATTGAGCACTTATTTTTTAACCTCAATAATTAAGCACTTTTTTATTGCTTGGATTAATCTTGCGCATAGATGATGAGTCATACCGGATTTATATATTAATCATATTAGCCTGGCAAGAAAAACGTGTTTAAAATATGTACTTATAATATTTCCAATACTTGAGTTAATTTCTTATTCAAAAGATGTGAAAATATGTGAATTATATAAACAAATATATACCCTTATATTATAAGCAACACACAGCACAATTAGTTTAATAAACTGGTTAAAAGTCTCAGATTTGAATAACTATTGTTTCAAATTCCCAATTAATGAAGAATTCTAGCAATAACTATCTAATGGGGAGAGAACAAAAATAATTTTAAAAAAAATAAGTAGAACCCTTAAGCTATATATGTGTCTTTTAGAGACACACATCACCTCTGTTTGCATAGGGGTTTTACGCTCATTTTTAAGGCTAGCTTTGCATCTCGTATGTCGTTTGTTTCTTTGTTTACCAACTAAGATATCCAACAATAGGAGCTCCACAGTTGGGAAAGAGGGTGAAGAAATTGCTTCAATCATCTAGTATCGACCATGTTGATGAAGATTTAAAAGAGGGTGCTGGTTACACCATGATGCATGGGTTCCAGCCATGTTAATGATGCCCACTACCCAGAAGTTGATATATCACAGTTTGTCAGTCTTCCCTTTCTCCAACAAGGATGGGGCATAAAACTTGATATCGACCAGAAGTAATAGGTCAGCTTTTATATTTAAACCCAATTAATAAGTAATTTAAGATAAATTACAAGAAAATCCTTCTCTTTGAATTCATATAAAAAGCTAACACTACAGTTAAAAAAAAAAATTGATACTAATTCTTAGATATTTACCCAATTTAGATTAAACTGACTTAAACGTTATAGGCTCAACATTCGATCTAATCCAGCGCAAGCTATACTCGATCTTTATAATAAATCTGAGTTCTAGGTATATATTGTCCTTTTGCACCGTTTTTGTCTTTATAATTGTTATTGGGAAGTGGTCCTAAGGACAAAAGACCTAGAAAATGTGGTCCTGTGTCCTAAGAACCACTTATGAACAACAAAGTTAGAAGAAACAACAGGTATAAAGGATCAGCATTGCATAGATATCATACTTTAATCTTTTAATATGATTCAATCTTTCTCTAAGAAAGGAAAAGGCAGTTATCGTGTTAATGTGCTTATGTTAGGAAACAATTGTCCTGACAAAGCATTTTTTTTTTTTTTTTTGTTGTTGTTGAGAAGTGGTCCTATGTCTAAAGAATAGAGAAATGAATGGAATGGCTATAGATCTATAGGTGCCCTAGAGGATGAGTTGTAAATAAAATAAGCATATTTGGTGTAATCAAAATAGAAAAAAATAAAATAAAATTGTTTTGGCATTTCCAAAAGTAGCCAAGCAATTTTGTTATTTTTTTAACTTCTTTTAACTGTTTTTGACAAAAAAAAAATCACTTGTTGTTTGATAAAATTCATTGAATAAGATTTTTGGATATTAAATAGATATAGAAACAAATAAAAATTAAAAATAAAACAGATGAACATATTTTAAAAAATAAAAATGGGAACATGAAAAATATTTTAAAAATAAAGACAAAAAATGAAATTATGAAAACATTTTCGAAGCGAAATATGCGATTATTAAGTGACTCCTTGGAAATCCATAGATTCCAAAGTTTGATTCCTACAGCCAGTATCTAAGGAAATTTTGTTTCAAGGCACACCGCCAATATGGAAGGTGTGCTGTTAAGATTATCCAAGAAAATCAAGAAAAATTTTCCTTTCAACTCACTTAGGTGTTAGGACTCAATTTAGTCACATTTCAGCCCCATATTTTCTTGGTTTAGTGGCACATTCTTGGACTATTTCAATTAATTTAAATCACTTTTCAGATTCTTGAATTCATATGGATAATAAAATAAACTGAGCTTAATTACATGTTTTTAACTAACATTTTGTATTTTCATAAGTAATTAATATCCAAGCATTGACAAGCATTGAAGAGCCAAGCTGAAAAGAAGCAAAATGCCAATTCTGCCAGAGATCGCCATGGCGAGCTACCCTCCTCGCCGTGGCGAGGTATTCTAGAGAGCAATGTTGCCAGTTCTGCTAATGTTCTCCGTGGTGAGCTGGAGAAATTTTGCACCTGTTTTGAAGAGTTTTGAATCAATTAGACTTCCTGGAAGCCTTGTCATACAAGGATTAGGACTCCTAAGCTTGGAAGACTCTCTGGAATCATGGTTCAAGTAGAATTAAAGTCTTGAAATAATATATCCACTTAGTGTCATAGTTAGAGTATGATTAGGATTGACTTGTACTTAAAGATATAATTTAATTAAGAGTCCTATGTCAAGTAGAACTAGGATTAGATATATTTTAAATAGCCAAAGAGGGCTAGATCTACACCACCACGCCACATTCACAGCTGCTGCCAGATCTAGAACCTATCCACGCAACACGACACTGCTGAAGACGCCACACACCAAGAGCTGAAGTCATCCTTTGCTGCCTGTTCCTACTGCAGAGACTCCATCTAGTATTTTTCTCTTTTGTTTATTTTTGTTCAAGTGACCATGCTTTCAGTCCAGAATTTTGCTGGATCTGTTAGTATGGTAGCTTAATTTCTTTTATGCTTAGCTAGACATATCTAAGCCATGATACCAAATTTGTGAGACAAGATTATTATTTTAATGTTAGATAAATTAATTTGAGTATTCTGAAATTATTTGACAGCATTGTTATTGAATCCATTCGGATTTGTTTAGAGTAGCTAACCAACCTATTTGAATGATCCATATTGTTAGCCAATTAAGTATATCTAGAACCTTAATTAATTAGCACAAGTAACAACTAGTTAATCTTAGAATTGGATTGATTAGAATAATTTCATATTTGAATTACATAAAGCCATTGGTAGACCTTTATGGTTTAGGTTAGATGATGTTTTTCAAAGATCTTAATGCTCTAAGTTCGGTTAAATCTCATGCGCTGGTGTATTTTAGTTATTGGACTTGATAGGTTTTGAGCTCAGACGTTCTAGTTACAAAACAAACGGTAAGGGAAAATAGGAAATTTTTTCGTACAAAGTTCTATAGTCTAGCTATTCGAAATTAATTTACCTATGTGTTAATGATCGAATTTGTGTCAATCATGGTGAGGATATGTCAATGCTAAGCATGCTTTATTAATCTGATCAATCAATTCACTCAATTTACTTGCTTTACTTCTCTTTATTCACTTTTCCTTACTTTATTTACATTCTGCCCAGAATTTTAATATCATTCAATTACCTATCAAACCCCCCCCCCTTTTCGTGTGTTTAGGTATAGCAGAAATTAGGTTAATTATAGTTTATTTTTCTGTTATTTCCTTTCTCTCAAAGCAATCTTCTTAGATTAAATACTCGCTTCCTCGTGGAATCGATCCTACTTGCCCTACACTATATTATATTTTACAAGGGAGTAGTAATTTAATTTGTGAGCCTACGACAACTCTTACATTAGGCCAACTTGAATTTTGGAATATGCCCTTGTTTTCACAAATATTGTGTTAGAAAATTATAACAAGGGCACCGTTTAAAATGACGCCTATGTGAATAGATATAATATCCTTGTATCAAACTTGTTTTTCTTTTTAAATATTTTAGTTAATACTAAAAAACTCTCATTTATCTTTTATTTATAATAAAAAAAAGAACAAAATAATAATATCAAAAAATAGTTTTCAAGTTATGGTATTTTAATAAATAGAGTTTATTTTTAGTATTATTTTAATGTTTTAGCCCATAATCTAACTCACAAGAATGTGGAAATTATTTGGAGTAGTGACACAATCTCTAGAGATATGACTCTCACACTCTCATTTTTAGGATTAAACTTGGCTTCTTCTTCAAATGTTTGAGTTAATATTAAAAAGATGTCATTAATTATAAAATAATCTCTCCATTGTTATTTATAAGGCTTTTTTCGAGAGATTTTAGGTGTTTTTCAATATAAATCCTTTTATGAAGTTTTAGAACTATTTATTAATTTTATCATATTTGCCTCTAATCAACATTGTTCTCTTTTTTACAATATCCATATTTTGTTATTTAACTACTAATGTCTGTGGAACACGAACTTATTACTAAGCCCTTCAACTCACAACTAATGCGGTTCAAACTAACTAAAGAATCCAAACAGAGGTAGCGCTCTTCTAAAGATGGTTTTTGCAACCTATAGGCTCAAACTTAGGTCAATATACTTAAGTAGACCTAACTCCTTATCACTAGAACTAATATCTGTTGGTTTCAATTTGCATATCTTAACTCAATTAATATAACTTAATTGACATGACATTAGAGTCTAACATTAAATGAAAATAAATTTAGAATATTATAAATTAATTAATTTTAGCTTTTTTTTTTAAAACTGTGTAATTCTATCAAAACGGCCTTATGATTAGTAATGAGGAGTAGGTTATTAGCCTAATAATGCAACTGTATTTTGTTATATAATATATCTTAAAACATTTGGTTTATTTCTACTTCTAATGTCTATGTAGCACTCTTTCCTTTCAAATTAATGGATGGTTCATTCTCCCGTCTTTTGAAATTGACAAGTTATGTTAGTCATAGATTCATACAAACCAACACACGTTAGTCTTAGTGGAAAAATCTACGTCCATTTAAGTATGTTTACTCGGATTTAAATTTATATATATGTAGAATAAGAGAGTTCTGTCTCTGTTTGGTTCCCTAATTAACTCGGACTGAATTAATTATAAGTTAAAGAATCTAGTAATAAGTTTGTGCTCATAGATACAAGTGGTAAAGTATAAAAAAATAAAAAACACATGTATTACGCAAATTTCAACTAATTAACTACATATAATACCCTTAGTTACCCTAGTTGATGCGTTTGATTTTGGAATACACGTGAAATTTTATGATAATAGTTTTATTCAAACATGTTTAGACTGCATTTTTCTTGTCAATTCAATTATTTATAATAAACAAAATATGGTTCTGACCCTGTTTTTTGTTTTGTTATTGAGAATGTTGGTTTCTTAAAGTGTGTTGAGTCTCTGAATCTTACCGAAACCAAGTTTTATTGTTGAGAAGTGTCTTATTTCCTAAGGAATACAGAAACGAAAGTAATTAAATAGCTAAGTAATGGAGAAGTGGTCCTCTTTCTCAAGAAATAAAGACATGAAAAGATATGTTGTTTTGTTGTAAATAATTGAGCACTTATTTTTTAACCTCAATAATTACGCACTTTTTTATTGCTTGGATTATTCTTGCGCATAGATGATGAGTCATACCGGATTTATGTATTAATCATATTAGCCTGTAAAGAAAAACGTGTTTTAAATATGTACTTATAAAATTTCCAATACTTGAGTTTCCCTCTAGTTAACAAAGATTCATTGAATCTAAGTAAAAATTAATTTCATATTTAAAAGATGTGAAAATATATCAATTATATAAGCGAATATATACCCTTACACAGCACAATTAGTTTAATAAACTGGTTAAAAGTCTCAGATTTGAATAACTATTCTTTCATATTCCCAATTAATTAAGAATTCTAGCTATAACTATCTAATGGTGAGTGAATAAAAATAATTAGAAAAAAGTAGAACTCTTAAGTTATAGTTGGATGTTCAAATAAACTTTAAAAACAAATCTTCAATATTATTCTTTTTAAAATTAATTACTTTTTAAACAAATAATTTAGGCTTTGTGGTGCATGCATACATACACATGACACATGTCACCTCTGTTTGTATAGAACAATTTGAAGTAATTTTAACGTAAACACTTTCAACATTGTATATCAAATAACAACATAGTCTTTTATTATATGCTATATGCGATGTTATTTTATGTATTCTTTTCCGATAAGATAGGTTATCCTTCTTTATTACTTGAATTATGCTCTCTTTCTTTCAAATGAAATTTCTTACTGTTACCATAAAAAAATTTCTTAATTTATCAAAAAAAAAAAATCTACAACTCTCAAGGAAAAAAAAAAAAAAAACTTACACTAATCTTCTAACTATCAAAAACTATGGAGTAAAGAATAAGCGAAAATGAGATGGGTGATGGAAAAAGAAAAAAAAATTACAGCTGAAATAAGAAGGGTTAACTTGTAATTTTAATTTTTTTAATTAAAATATATTTCATTTCTTCCATTACATCTCAATTTGGAGGGAAATAAATTTTAAGATTTTGAGAAAAATCAGTTTTTGACTCTCACACTATTATTAATTTTAAAAAAACAACTTTCACATTTTAATTTAGATAAAATAAACTCTCATTTTTGTTCTAAATTTGAAATGCAAGAATTCATTTTATCTTTGTTTAGTTTAAAATGTATGAGAGTTTTTTTTAAAAAAAATTGGTAATAATATAAGAAATACACGTGAAATTATTTATAATAATAGTTTTATGATAATAGTTTTATTCAAACATGATTAGACTGCATTTTTCTTGTCAATTCAATTATTTATAATAAACCAAATATGGTCCTGACCCTGTTTTTTGTTTTGTTATTGAGAATGTTGGTTTCTTTAAGTGTGTTGAGTCTGTGTATCTTACCAAAACCAAGTTTTATTGGTGAGAAGTGTCTTATTATTTCCTAAGGAATAGAGAAACGAAATTAATTAAATAGCTAAGTAATGGAGAAGTGGTCCCATTTCTCAAGAAATAAAGACATGAAAAGATATGTTGTTTTGTTGTAAATAATTGAGCACTTATTTTTTAACCTCAATAATTAAGCACTTTTTTATTGCTTGGATTAATCTTGCACATAGATGATGAGTCATACCGGATTTATATGTTAATCATATTAGCCTGGCAAGAAAAACGTGTTTTAAATATGTACTTATAATATTTCCAATACTTGAGTTTCTCTCTGGTTAAGAAAGATTTATTGAATCTAAGCAAAAATTAATTTCATACTTTAAAATATAAAATATGTAAATTATATAATCCAATATATACCCTTATATTATAAGCAATACACAGCACAATTAGTTTAATAAACTGGTTAAAAGTCTCAGATTTGAATAACTATTCTTTCATATTCCCAATTAATTAAGAATTCTAGCCATAACTATCTAATGGTGAGAGAATAAAAATAATTAAAAAAAAAAAAGGTAGAACTCTTAAGCTCTATGGTTGGGTCTTTTAGAGGCAACGAAACATAACAGAACATGAAGGAATGGAAAGAAAAGGAAAGGGAGGGAACGAAAGAAGAGCTAATTTTCTATTGTTTGGTTGTTTAAATTAAAAAAAAAATATATAGAAAATACCTTCTATTATTTGAGAGTGAATGAAATGAAATAAATTTTTAATACTATCCTTTTAAAATTAATTACTTTTTAAACAAATAATTTAGGCTTTGTGGTGCATGCATACATACACATGACACACATCACCTCTGTTTGTATGGGGTTTTTACGCTCATTTTTAAAGCTAGCCTTGCAACTCGTATGTCGTTTGTTTCATTGTTTACCAACTGAATATCCAGCACTAGGAGCTCCACAGTTGGCAAAGAGGGTGAAGGAATTGCTTCAATCATCTAGTATCGACCATGTTGATGAAGATTTAAAAGAGGGTGCTGGTTACACCATGATGCATGGGTTCCAGCCATGCTAATGATGCCCACTACCCAGAAGTTGATATATCACAGTTTGTCAGTCTTCTCTTTCTCCAACAAGGATGGGGCATATAACTTGACATGGACCAGAACCAATAGATTAGCTTTTATATTCAAGCCTAACCAATAAGCAATCTAAGAGATATTGTAAGAAAACTGATAAACACTTTTTAGTGTTTATCTGTATACTCTTATACTTACTTCTAGCATTTCCAACTTGCATTTAATTGTTCAATTAGCATCTATTTTTATCATTGAGGTCTAATTGGAATTGATTATATTTCATATTAATTTTTCACTTTAAGGTCCAATTTTACTTGTTATGGATTTTTAATTTAAAGAATGGACTTCGGGAGGCCTCGAGATTTATGTCCAAGCTTAGGATTGGAGCAATGATTTTCATTAATTCATGAAACAAGGGCACAAGGATAATTTTCTAATTCAAAGAGGGCGAAATAGGCTTTTGACAATATAAGGAGTGGCATTTTTGTAATTATTGTAATTAGGGCTTCATTAATGGCAAACTTGTAATTATTGCCATAGGGGACATATGCAAATTCGGCCAGCCCCCCTCCCAGCCGAAATTCACCTCTCTTTCACATTTTCCTTCACTTTTCTCCCTCTCCCATGGCTTCCTCCATGAAAATGGAAGGCTAGGCGCGTCTGTGGTCAATCTAGGATAGCTAGAAGACTGTCGGTTTGATTCTTGAGACCTATATTGTGTTTATTTTGAATTTAATGATAGTTACGTTTCTCTACTCTTCATTTCCTTCTCTGTGATTGTGTATGGTAATTATTATGCATGATTACTGGATGGGTTTGTGGGATTTCTAGGCCTGATCACCCTAGTAGTGATTTCCACGGAGTAGAACTTGATTTGGTTGGATAGAAATTCGAAATTTAAGTCTTGGATGTTCTAATCCTTTGCTACGATGTTAGTTGAGGTTAGATTTGGTTCCAATGACCATAATCTATGTGATTGTGTAGTAGGAATTGCCGAGCTAGGTGCAGGGATATCAGCTTAGTAAGGGTTCAACCAAATTAATTAATTAGGTAGGTTAATCTTGAGATTTTGGGGTTAATCTAGTTAATTAGCATAATTAGAATTAAATTTATCTTTAGGTCGAGTATAAAATCACCATTGTCTGATAGTTTCCCAGGTTGATTACATTTCCATCAGTTCCCCAGGTTGATTATATTTCCATCATCTGTTCATTTCGATTTTATTGTTTAGTGCATTTATTCACTGTTGAATTTCTAAACCCCCCCCCCTTTCACCTAATTAACTGAAACCTATACTAGTGGTTCTCTGAGAATACGACCTTGGTTTGAAACTCAAACTTGGTATTTTTAATTTGACCGCAACTTGTAGTAGCGACACTATAGGGCGCGCGTCAAAAACCCTCTTCCCTAGACCCATATAAGAAGCCAATATCACAGCTAAATAAAGTAAAAAATATTGACACTAATTCTTAAATATTTATCCAATTTAGATCAGATACTAATTTGTAGGCTTAACATCCAATCCGATCTTTTTCTGTTTGCAAGACATTCGAAATCTGGTCCAGCTCCAGCTATACCCGAACTTGGAGACATTTCGTAACATAACTATAAGTTGGGAAAGGCATTGGCCCGTATAAAAATGAAGGTGTTATAATAATTGGTTAATTGTCACTCGTAACTTGAAAGCAATGGCAGAAATCCCTGCTACATCGTGGGCTTTAGAATTTCATAATTAATTTGTTGAATGAAACTCTTTTTGAAGGAAGGTATTATCTCATTCTTTCCATGTTCTCTGTTGTTGAAAGTGTAATTACTAAAGAGACACAAAGAGTTTTTCAGAGACAATGGAAGGTGTTTAATAACTAGATATTTTTAAGAGAGAGATTTGTGAAGAAGAATAAGATGAGTGCGTGGTCCGTTATGTATGGGAATGTCAAAGAGAGAACATACAGATTTGATTTGAAGAAAGTGCCACATTATCCAATTGATGAAATCAACCATTTCAAATGAGGGACTTGCAGAGTATCAGGTACAAGAAAGGGAGAGGAAGATGAAGATGGAACATGTTTGAACATATGATTTGGCATATTCAAAGCATAATGACACCCTGAAGACACGAGACTTGCCATATCATTACATCATTGGCGGTATAGGAGTTAAGGATTGGGACTTAGTTAAAAAAAAATTGAAAGATAAATAAACTATAGGGATCTAGTTGAAAATGAATACAAATTGTAGGGATTTAGAGTTTTTAGAAAAAATAACTCTCGAATAATATAAACTCATTTCATTTCATTCTATCCATCCAAACATAGTCTTAGTCGTTGGTGTCAATAAATTTACCATTGCCAACACTAAAATTGATTTACACAAATCCGTGCCCCTGAATTCAAAAGATCCCATCTGAACACATATCTTAAAGAGACCTATCTGTACATTTATAGATGAATATGATACATAAACATATACATATACATATATATATATATATAGTCAGTAAGTGTGCCATTTTTTTTTTACTTATCTGAGTAAGTCTGTCATTTGAAAATAAATTATTTAAACTAACAAGCCAATGTATGAATTCCTTTTGGATGGGAGGTCCCTATACTACACTACTATTATACAAAGATTATTCTTATTAGACTCAGATTTTCTGCCCTAATATGGTACTTACAATTTTTTACATATATAAAATATCAGGAGGATTTCTACCAATATATATATATATAAAGAGGATCTACTTATAATAAGAATAAGACAGAATATTTTTATAGAAGATTAACTTCAACCATTAAATTAAAGATATCATATAATAGATTATACTAATAAAATTTTTAAAATTTTAGAATTAATTCATACTTCATCATATGAAAAATAATAATATTTTATTTTGGTTTCCTACAATTATTCTCGATTGAAGGTATACATCTTGCTCAAGTCATTAGTCAAGCACCAAATATGATTGTTTCTCTCAATCAGGATTCAAATCATAGTTTACTATATTGTGGGAAACTAATTCCTCTTGGTAATAATTTTTTAAAAAAAAATTATAACCATATATCATAACTTTATATTGAAAATTTAAGAATTTTAATTTTTATAGAATTTGATATAAATGATGAAAGTCTTAATATGATATGATTTAAATGTTAGATTAATAAAAATCTTATTAATTCTAAAAAGTCACCAAAGGGAGTATGACAATTTACTTTTGAAAATATGTCTTAAAATACACTAAAAACAAATTTTATTTATAAAGTTATAACAACAATAAGCTTTATCCCATTAGATGAGAATAACTACAAGAATTGTATGACGTTATTATGCTACCAAAAACTAGATGTTCTAAAATATTATTAACTATGAGATTGCTTTTTATGACTTGCCTAAATTTCCTTTTAGGTTTCCCTCTATACTTTTTCACGAGGCTAAAATCTATAAGATCAACTTTCCTTACTAGTGCCTCTAGCAACCTTTTGAAGACATATATAAACCACTTTTAACTGATTTTCTGTCATTTTCTCCTCAATAGGTGCCACTCCAAATCTCTAATATCTCCTCTTATGTCATCATTTCATATTGTATTATTCCTTGTGTGGCTACATATTTGTCTTAGCATTCTCATTTTTGTTACCCCACTTTGTGCTCTTGTTGTCCTTTCAAATCCTAACGTTCACTTCCATAAAGCATAGAGGGTCAAATAGCAATAGAATAAAACTTCCCTTTAAGCTTAATAGGTTCTTTACAGCTATAAATAACTCCCAAAACTTTTCTCCATTTTAACCATCCAACTTGTATCCTATGTGTGGCATCCTCATTAATTTCTCCATCACTTTGTAATACTAAACTCAAATACTTGAACTTAGAAACTTGTGGTATAACATGTTCTCTAATTTTTTTACTTCCAGATCATTCTCATCCTGCCTCTTATTTAATTTACAATGCCTATAATTTGATTCCTTTAATTTCTTGATGAAAACTATATCATTCACAAATAACATGTATTTAGGGATAATTTCTTGTATGTCCTTGATGAGAACGTTCAAGACTAAATTAAATAAGTAAAGGCTCAAGGCAAACCTTATGTAATGTATAGGAAAGCCCTTTGTCTCACCTCTAGACATTCTCACACTTGTAGATATACCCCTTCATACATAGCTTGAATATATGCCAAAGGAACACCTTTCTTCTCCAAAGCCTTACACAGCCCTTCTCTTGGTACTCTATCATAAGTTTTTTCCAAGTCAATAAAATCATATGTAAGTCTCTTTCTTTACACTGGTAGCTTTCCATCAACACTCGTAAATGATAAACAGGATCTATTGTAGACCTTCCTTGTATAAATTCAAATTGATTCAATGCAATCTTAGTCTCATCTCTTAACCAATGCTCAATCACCTTTTCCCATAATTTCATTCTATGACTCATAATTTTTATCCCTCAGAAATTTGAACAATTATGAATATCTCCTTTATTCTTATAATTAGGCACCAAAGCATTCTTCCTCCACTCATTTGGCATTATCTTTGAGCCTAGAATCTCATTAAATAACTTAGTAAGCCAAGATACGTTGTTTTCCTATGCATTTCCAAACTTTAATAGGAATAACGTCAGGGAAAACAATTTTACCATTATCCATTCTTTTAAGAGCTTCTTTTACCTCATCAAATTATGTTCCTCCTCTAGGATTTCTAATCCTTCTAAATCATTAGTTGATCCTTGTCCATCATTGAAAGGTTTGTAAAAATAATTCTTCCATCTTTCTTTGATATCTTTATTTGTAAC
This sequence comes from Bauhinia variegata, assembly GCA_022379115.2. NCBI lineage: Eukaryota > Viridiplantae > Streptophyta > Magnoliopsida > Fabales > Fabaceae > Bauhinia > Bauhinia variegata. Next base: position 6,939,473 of record CM039436.1, read on the forward strand.
AAGAGTCTTTATCCCTTAGTCCAAAACTTTTTGATTCGCACAAAATTACTTTAGCAACCTTTTTAACTATCTCATCCCAAATTTAAATTAAATTATAAGTGTGTATATATATATATAATAGGAAAATATCATTGGGAAGTTCGGATATATACCACTTTTAAAAAAAAATTAATGACCTATACCAAATTTAAAAATATTTAATTATATGTACTAGATTTTAATGAAGTCATATAACTATAAAATGACATTTATTAAAATCACCACACGTGGACTTTAAAGTGAGAGGGCTATCAGAAGGAGGCAGTAAGTCGTAAAATGCTTTCACGACTTCTATAGAATAATTTATAGTAAATAATCATGGCAAATAATTTATAATGCTTAGGATGGCTGGAAATTGTAATTCTTAATCAATTAATATCAATTATGAATTATTAAACTTCAACTCTTCTACATATTATGAGTGGACATATACTACCTAGTGAAAATAAATTATGAAAAAAGTGCATGAATATTTTAAGGGTAGTGATCTACATTTACTTCAAGAATATGCCTTAAATATCTATCCAACTACTGAATCATGCCACAAATCATGTCATTGCAAACTTGATCTTTATGTTAAATTTTGCACTAATATAAAATTCCTTAGTATTTAATATAAGTAAAGATTTTTAATTAATTTAAAATATTTGTATTAATAAAAATAAGATTATATGATCAAATTTTGAAACTTTATTAAACAAATTTTAATATGTAAATATATGTGTTCGCCTTAAATGAAATGAGGATAAAACATAAATTTATTCTTAATTTTATAAAATTTCAATTTAATTCTGAAAGTGGAAATGCTAGATTCTAGAAGAACTTATGTATCTGGATTGTATGGCCGAATTTAACATTGATAAACTTGTAGAATCAATATACAACTTCTAACGAGCATACTCTGAGAGCTAGCTAGAAAATCAAAGGTGAATTATTTTCACTACAAAAATCATATCAAAGTCAATCCTCAATAAAAATAATTTTTTTTCTCTTTTACACTATCGTTAACTTTAAAAAAGACATTATTGCATTTCAAATTTGTAAATTGAACCCTTACACCACAAAAATTATATCAAAATCAAATGTCTTTTTTGTTTGTATAGAATATTAACTTATTGTAGGTGTTGATAGAAAAAATAATTCCTAATCAATGTTTGATTTCTTTAGAACACACATATACAACCTGTCTCAGGTAATTACATTTTTTGCTCTAATTTAATCTTTCAGGTATGCAATTAGTATATTGATGATTAAGATAGGTATATATATTAAATTATATTTGCACTTTTGAAGGCGATAGTGCTATTCCTCATCTGTTAGGTCCGTTTCAATGGGATTTATCCAGTGATTTGTTAGTGTCATTGCAAAGATTTTAAAAATCTTAGTCACTTAATATATGAAAGAAGTTCTTTATAAAATGCAAGAATGACACGATATAAACTAACATATGATCATGTGTCAAATGGAATTGTTTTTTCTACTAAGTAGAATTTTATTGTGCATATATAGGTCATTCATTTAAAATACCTAAAAATAATATCACAAAAAACATGTAGACCTAATCTAGATCATTCATCTGTTATTTAGAAGAAGAACAGTAAAGTATGTCAACTAGAGAAGATGTGCGAAATTCCATTGATTGAGAAAATTGAATTTTTTTTTTTTTCCATGGTGCACTTTTGTCTTTATGTTACTGCTACTTATGAGGATATGTGTATTCTGTCACATATTTTATGATTTTTTTTTCCCTAACCTTTACACCTTTTGGGTGTGCATGAAATCTATTTAGGATGGGAATAGTAATGGTAAATTCAAACTAATAAAGTGACATCAAAATTTCAAACTTAAAATATTTGATGTAGAGGACTTTAAGGATTTGCTTGTTATCAATAAGCCAAGAATTTGTTAGGATTCTCTTTGTTTTATATTATAAGGTCCTTTCAACCAAAATATACAATTTAAAAAAATAGTTAAAATTAGTTAATTTATTAATTTTTAAAAACAAAATACAACATTTCAAATTTACTTCCATTTAATACTAGACTATAATTGGCTACTGTATTGATACATCAATTCTCCATATTAATCAAAATATGAAAATTAAAAAAGAGATACTATTAATTAAGGATAAATATGAAAAAAAAAATAATTCTAAAACTTCGTAAAATGTTTTATATTAAAAAACACCCAAAACTTTTAGAAGAAGTATTATAATATGAAACAAATGAAGTATATTTTATGACTTTACTTTTAAAAAAATTGCAATTGCATCATATTTAACCTCCAACACCCACCAAAAGCTCCTCAACGAAGAGGTTGGGTAGCACTATGCCTCATCTAAGGGGTGTAAATTTTCCACAAGCAAAGTGTGTCCTTTGACATAAAAGAAAATGTAGAATCAGTTAGTAAAATTCTCATATTAAGTTAAGTAAGGTTTGGTTGAATTGGCATCACTCTCAACATTATAACTTTACCACCTGAGTTTGATCCCTCTCCCACACCCTCCAAATTAAAATACATGGATTTTCCGTTTACTTGAACAAAAAAAAAAAAAAAAAATTCCCAAGTTAACTAATATAGAATTAATCTCATTACAATCTAGAAGGACCAAATTGAACATTTTATTAACTTTCAAGAATTTTTTTCTCATCAATCTTAGATACATATGGACCCTACATTAAATTTTAAAAACAAGACACATGTATTGTACAAATTTCAACTAATTAACTACATGTCATACCCTTGGTTATCCTGGTTGACGCATTTGATTTGGGGAGACCCATGAAACGTTGTGATAGTAGTTTTGTTCTAACATGATTCAGACTGCATTTCTCTTGTCAATTCAATTATTTATGATAAACAAAATATGATCCTCACCCTATTTATCCTCCTTTTTTAGCGTTGAGTTTTAGAAACTTACTAAAGCCAAAGTTTGATTGTTGAGAAATGTGCTATTTCCTAAGGAATAGATTAATAAAATAGCTAAGTGATGGAAAAGTGGTCCTATTTCCCAAGAAATAAAGAAATGAAAAGATATGTTGTTTTGTTGTAAATAATTAAGCACTTTTTTTATTGCTTAGATTAATCTTGGGCATAGACGATGAGTCAGATCGGATTTATTTGTTAATCATATTAACATGACAAGAAAAACATGTTATAAATGTTAGGCATAAACATAATTATAGATTAATGAAGGGAGAAGGAGAAAGTAGTTGGGTACAGTAGCATAATTTTTAAAGATAAAGTTCAAATACTCTCATACTTTGAAATTAAATTCGGCTCTCTCTATATATTTGAACTAATATTAAAAAACTCGTCTCCAAAAAAAAAAAAATAGAGGGGAAGAAAAGGAATATTTGGGGAATTGGTACGTGTATCTATTCTATTGACAATTATCACGGAGAAGAGTTTTACACATTCCCCCGTTGGGTTCTCTCATATAGTACTACTAGTTTTTGGATGGATGGCAAGGAAAATGGAATTCTTTCTGCTACTTCTCTACCAGTAACTACCTGTTTTTCACATATATTCGTTGTTGGAGAAAAAATTCTTTTTGGTATCTAACATTTACAATAACAAGTTAGTTCTTTATATTTTAATTTTATTAATTTAATTTTTAACATTTTAAAATTATAATAAATTAATTTCTTACACTTTAATTTTGTGAATTTAATCCCTAATAATTTGAAATAGTAACAAATTGATCCTTATATCTATCTCCATAACAAATTATTAATAAAAAATGTTAATGTAAAATATTTTTTACCCATGTGTATTGTTAAGTGTTTATTGGTATCAATATACTTTAAAATCATGACAAATTAATCCTTCTATCTATCTCTATTACAAACCATTAACATAGAATATTGATATGGAATGACTTTTGCCCATGTGTACTGTCAAATGTTTACCAATATTAATTTAATTTAGTCCATGACACTTTAAAAGTGTTGATATTGATAAATAACGTAAGCAAAAAACGTTCCATGTCAGAATTTTTAACCATGAGGTGGCAGGGTCCTCACAAGAGCCCCCGAATAACCTGTCATCAAGAACAAATATGTTATCGGGGTAATTAAACAATCATGGATAATATATGAGACAGAAAAGAAACAGAATAAAAGTCTGTCGTAGCGATATACTTTACCTATGCAACTTCAAGAAGAGCTTTCTGTAATTCTTGGAGTTGGTTCACCGTCTCTGCCATAGAACCTTCCTTTAAGTCAACAGCACCAAAGAGGAAGGTTCATGTTTCTTTCCAGCATTCTTTTTACTAAAGTACGTACCACTTTTGCATCGTCAATAGCAAGTTCTCTAAGTTACTTTAGCTCTCCTATAAAATGAATATGGAAGTCAAAGTCAGATCAGAAAAGGTTGTTGATCCATTCTGTCACTCGCCACATGGAGAATATTGATTGGACGTAATGGGAAACGAGCTCCAGGAATTTGCAACCAAACTAATATAATGATAGTAAAAATGTACATAGAACTTAACAATACCTTAGTAAATTCATTTATAAGCTCGTCAATGTCCAGCTTGAAAGACGAAGAATGCCCGCAAAGCCAATGCCTGAATAGCACTGTCTAAAAATAGAACTATAAGATCACAATCGAATTCATCATTTTACAAGCATAACCCCTTAAAGGAACTAACATGGGAAATAATGGGCAAGAAAACCTTCATTATGAGCAGCCCAACTAGGGGTGGGCACAGGACGGGATGTCCTGGTGTTCTGTTTTGGCTCAAAAGATTCGAGATAATTTTGGGACAGGACAATTCAGGATTCGGGATAGGACCGAGACGCAATTTTATATCCTGATAAATTTTCGAGACGGGACCGAGACAAGCAAAATCCCATCCTGGTCTCGTCCCGAATTTTATATAAATATGCCTTGTCCCAAAATTGTCCCATATATTACTTTTTACACTCATATTTTTACTGTTCACACCTCATTTTCTTCTTCTTCTGCATGCTTTCAACACTCCTCTTATTACTTTATATACTTATTTTATTTTTTTAAAAAAAAATTTTAACCGAGACAGGACGGAACTAAAAAAATAACTTTTTCTGGGAACAGAACCAAGACTGGCCCGTGCCCACCCCAAGCCCAACCCATCTCCACTGTAGACTTGGCATTTTCATGTTCATACATAACCTTGAAACATGATAACAAGTTATTAATCATGGGTCATCTTTAGCATCTGAAGCTGAAGCTACATCTAAATATTTATCACAGAATACAGATATAGCCTAATGGAGAACTAGGAATTATAACTAAACAAAATACCACAATCTACCATAAAACACAATACAACCCACCAGCAATCTAGAAGTCCATTTTCACAAACGCATTCGAAGCTTCTGCTGTTCCATACTGCATCCAGTCCTTGGCACACACAAGGGCCTCCACCGTCTCTGGTCGCAAGGAACTCCGGTACTGGTCCATCTCTTTGCTCTTTATATCAAAGAAAGATTCAATAGCAACAGTAGATACTGGAACAGCCAATATATCCCGAGCCATCTTGGAAAGAGTTGGGTACTTGAGTTTGTTTAGCTTCCACCAACCTAGTACATTAGAGTCTGCAGAACGGGGCAACAGTGACTCTTCCAGATACTGGTCCAGCTCCGATTTCACAGGTTGGCTGGTAGTTTCCATGATGTACATATCAAAGTCTGTAAGACCATTGTCTGACAAAAGAGTTCCTCCAGGAGATTCCTCCATTTTCATGCCTTCTTCTGCATAAGCCGGTGTTAGTGGCAGAGGAAGGTTCACGTACTCATGAAACAGCTCATGAATTCCATCATCAACCATCTTGATATATATATGTGCATCGTCACCATAAATTTTTGAGAAACTGAACTCAATAAGCTTCATCTTGAAACGAGGATCCATCACTACTGCCAATGCCAAGACCAGGCTACAATCTCTCCAGTACTTGTCAATTATTTCTTGCATAATTTTGGTAAGGTTGCTAATGAATGGATCCTCGCTCATAACAGCACGAGCCAGATCTAACAGCAACTTCCAAACTTCATGAAAGATAGCAACGGAAGGAGGATGAGTTGTTGTGATAAGAATGTTTGCCGCATCAAGCAAGGGTTTCAAGTATTTACAAAGGGTTTCAGTCAGCTCCCAATCTTGCATAGATGGGGCTCCCCTGTAATCAGGATCAGAAGTATCCAAACAAGAAAATACTTCATTCAACTCAGAAGCAGCCACCAGCATTTGATATGTTGTATTCCACTGAGTCTGATCGTCAATAAACAGGGTTCTTTCACCGGGAACCTGAAGTTGTTGCTTGAGCTCCAGAAATTTTTCCTCATGTGATTCAGATGTCTTCACAAATTTTACGCTCTCCCGGATTTTCTTGACCATGTCTTGTGCAGATGCCAATAAATCCCTTGCAACACTGCTCAAAATACGGGCAATGCAATTCCCAACAAGCAACTGACCGTTGAGGATAAGTGGATTCTTCACAGAGAGTAAAGCTCTGAGATTCTCATGGGCAACTTCACTTAGTGCCTGATTAGTAGTGATAGAAAACAGTCTACCCTCCAAACCCCAATCAGAAAGACAAGCAGCAACAGCATGGCTGAGAGCAGAGTCAGAATCAGGATATGGTTCCTTAACAACATTGAGAATTCGCTTCTGTAACTTCCAATTGCTATCAACAAAATGTCCAGTAATAAAAACATAACCCACTGATTGACTCGATGTCCACATATCCAATGTCAGACAAACCCGTCCTGGTAATCCTTCCATATATCTCATTAGGTTTTGTTTTTCCATAAGATATGCTGCAACACAATCCCCTTGGATAGTGTTGAAAGTCACCATGTTGAACTGGGGTTGCAGATTTTTGACAAATGCAACAAAGCCTGGATGCTCAACCATGTGAAGGGGGTAATCATGCATAATGATCATCCTAGCAATCTCACGGCGGCAGTGATCTTGGTTGAAAATCATGTAAGAAGTGCTAGGTGATCTATAACGCTTGCCAGCACTCCCCCTTGAGCGTGGAGTATATGGGGTTAACTGATTTTGCTCCTGATTACGCAGCAGACCCGGGCAGGTCCCCTTAGCAATGTGGCGTTTGAGATGGCTAGTTCCAGCAACTTTTGAACCTGTACTATAAGCAAAACTTTGCTTGCACCGTTTACAGCACGCCCTTCTACATGCATCACCAACTGTTTCTATGGTGAAATGCTCCCAAACCATGGACTTCTTTTTTCTCCGCTTGTTTGGCTGTGTTTCGGGGGTGTGGTCCTCATTATTTGGAGTCTCTGCACTGACTATCTCATAGCTGGGTAAGGTTTCAGAATAGACTAACTCATAGTGTGTCTGAGAATTCATAACCTGATTGTCATGCAATGTTTCAGCATTTACCAGCTCATAGTGAGGCAACATTTGAGAACTGACTAGATGATCATGGGACAATGCTTCAGAGTTAACCAGCTGATTATTGGATAGTGTCTCAGAATGGGTCAGATGATTGTTGGGTAGTGTTTCAAAATGAGCGAGGTGATTGTCAAGTATTGGTTTGGTGTCAATGAGCTGATTGTCTGAAAGTGCCTCGGAATTAAGCAGCTGATTTTCCGGCAGCATATGGGGATCAGTGAATTGATTATCTGAAAGAGTTTCAGTATGGGAGAGCTGATTGTTGGGATGTGTTGGGGAATTGGCCAAGTCATTTTCAGGAAGTGCTTCAGAAATGATGGCATCATTGCTGGGATGAGTCTCAGATATAACTACATCATTACTGGGCTGTGCTTCAGACATAACCACCTCACTGACAGGCTGAGTTTCAGATGTAGCCAAATCATCGCCTGACTGCGTTTCAGATAGGACAACTTCATTGCTAGTGTGTCCTTCAGAATTACCCAGGTTGTTATTTGCCAACACCTCAGAACTGACAAGCTGATTGCTGGATGGTGCCTCCTGAGCGGACTTCTCATTAAGAGTTGCTTCTGGACTAACTGGCTGATTATTGCGTGAGGCTTCAGAATCAACCAACTGTTCTGTTAAATTGTTGGAAGGTTCATCAGAGTTGGGCAATGTCTCTCCAGTCACTTCCTCCTGGGTTTCAGACACAACAAGTCCCTTGTTTGATTGTGCTTTCGAATTAGATAGATCAGTATTAAGCTCGGTATTCTCCCCATTATTGTTCGGCAGTGGTTCAGAATTTGCTAGATCATTGATAGGCTGAACATCAGTACTGACAGGCTCGTTTTCCAATTCGGGAACAGCTACTTTGCCTTCTTCAAGGGCCGCCATGCATGGAAATAATTCGTCCTGCTGCACCAATCACAAAGAATTACTAGAGGGAAATTTCTGGATTTATCATATATTAACACTAAACAAATGAAGATTAAGCCTGTATAACTATAACTTGATCATCAAGTATCATAAATGCATGATTGAGCATACACTGCATTTATACGCATGCATATTTAATCATGGCAATTGTTATTGAATATCTTTCATGTATGAGACAGAAAAGAGATAAAACCAGAGAAGAATTTTCAGACATATTTGAAAGCAAACATTTAGGTGGAGAATCATGGAGGTTATATCAGTGAACCAGTCCGGAAGCCAAAAAGGAAGATATATAAGTTGATACAAAAATTTTAACAAAACCCAAATGAATGATAGCACCACAATTAGCATTCAGCCTTTGCTAACATGAATTAACAGACAAAAAGCTATCTCCTTTGTCAAGCTATCTCCTTTGTCTTATCCCTGACATGCATTCGGGTGAAATCGGCCACCCACTAAACCCAAAGAATATTGGGCCCACAATTGGGTCAGGTCAGCCCATCTCATCTAAAATAAGAACATGTAATAAAATGAACAGAACAACCCAACAGTTTCCTGGGGAGGTCTATACAAGTTTCTATATTGGAGAAATAATCAGCAGATATGCAAGATAATCGCGGAGAAACACAGACTAATAGTAGCTTTGGTTCAGAACGAAACGAATACCAAAGTTTAGGTTTAAGGATTTACCAGCTATAAGAAACGAATAAACAAAGTGACGGCGCCGATCCGGGCGTGGCGGTAAGCGGAAGCTCAGTCCTCGCCGGAGTTGGATCTAGGGTTTTGCAGAGAAGAGAGAGAAGGGGGCGAGGGAGATGGAGATTGGGCTTGGAACGAACCCGAGAAGCCAATTGGACCTCGGAGATGAGCTGCGGTTGGGTTCTGGTTTGGAGATAAGGTTCTGAAAAGATTTAAAATTAGGACTAGGACTTTTGGACCTCGAATTTGGACTGTAAGGTCCATTATTATTATTATTTATTGATATTATCTTTTTAATGTTTTTTCGGTTTTGCAAATTTTTTTTTTTTTTCTTATTTTGTCGAACGGACCACAAAGCCCACCCTTGGCAGATGCTCTCTTTTGGATGTTCAATAATATTGCATCTTCATAAAAAAAATATATAGAGAGAGAGACTTCTTTTGCACCAACCCAATTAATATTTACACCTCCCTTCTGCAATTATAATTTCATAAAATAATTTACATTCCTAGAAATATATTTTGGGGTTGAGAGAGAGTGATGAAGGTATTAAAAATGTGGGTGCAAAAATCAATTCCTTTTCCTTTTCTTGTCTTACATATGTGCTGATATGAACTAATGCCCCGATTCTCATACTTAGGTTAACCCATTTAAGGTGAATTTACTAAGGGATTATTTCCTTATATTTATATAAAAAGCAACATCACAACTAAGAAGTAAGGAGGTAAGTATTCTTCTTCTGATACAAATTTTCAAAACCTTACTCTATTTAGATCAAGCACTAACTTAAACGTTGGAGGCTTGGAATCATACTTGACTTATCTTTGTTTGTAGGACTTTTAGGACTTCATCCAATCCAAACTCAACCCGATCTTAGAAACGACCAACAAATATGTGCCTTTGGTGTAAATTTGTTACTATTCTTATTGCAATTAATTAATGATTGAGTTTCTTAACGTTGCTAACATTGTTTCATATATGGGTGCTTAAGAAAAGTAAAAACACTACTTTTAATGGAGAATGTATGTTTAAAATAACACATAATAAAAAAGTGTGTAAAAAAAATGAAGAATGCCTTAAGAACTCCCCTCATAAGTATGCAGATTCCATGTACTTTCATAGGGAACAATCAAAGTGTGGTTGCTCTTACATACATACTCATATTTTAGTTTTAAAAATGTGCAATGGAGTTTTGTGAATTAAATAAGTGGCGGTATAAAAGTATTTTACATACAACTAACAAAGATTGATTTAATTAGTAATTATAAGAATTATATCTCACGATAATATATATTCAAAATTTTTATCATAAATAAGATGAGAATATAAGTTTTCTAAGTGCTTTTAATATTAGGAAGTCAGGTTTAATAACTACTTATGAAGATATCAGAACTTTATTTTTAGAGTTTCATCATTGTATCAAACCATTTACTCAATAAAAAGAATGTATATGATAGACAAAGAATGAACATTGGCTAATTGGAAAATGAAAGGATAAAGTTGTGGGTTAAATAAAATGGACAAACTTTCTTTCATGATGGAGCATGTGTGTTGGGTAAATGGTGTTAGTGATATACTGACAAAAGAGTACATGCATTTTCATGCAACTAGATGCATTGACCCATGCTATGCACTGAGAAATTTAGACTGTGTGAGTAGACTAATGTTATTAGTTATATTTTAATAAAAAATTGTGAAAAGATTTGTTGATATTCAAAATAAATATATTATTTAATTTGTCTTAAAGAGATTTTTTTATGACATACAGGATAGATGTAAAATATGACAGGTAGAGAATAGAGAAACAAAAAAAATGTTGCTTAGACTGCCAACACTGTCCATGAAGAGCAAAACAATCTGGTATGCTTGCTGCATATATTAAGATTTAGTTCAATTTATTGTGTTTGTCCCATTCTTATTTCAAACAATCCATCCAGTAGTGCAACTTCTTATGTAAAATATGTTTCTCCTTTATGCATAAGAGGGTTAAGCAACAAAACTCATATATATTTTCACTAAGAAAAGGAATTAAAATTGAAAAAGGGAAGACACAATAATGAATAGATGCCAAGTTGGTTCTAAGGTCTTACTTCAAAAATTTTCTCATAGTGATGTAATGTGAAAGAAAGCATGTAATTAATATGGCTGATACAAATAGCTTGGGGAAAAAAGTGACTTAGAAAATCAACATTTAGATTTGTCTCAAGTTCATGTGTTGTAATAGCTCTAAATTTACATGGTGAGAATTTGTGCTTCATGAAATGATTATTCATGAAGTGTTCAGCTATATTTTCCCTCTAAATTTACCTCTAATTCTCTTATTTTGCTCATCACATTTTCAGTTATAATTTTATTTGAGTTGATGTTATAGTAGGAAGTATTAACTATATTCTTATAGAGTGTGGAAGCATTATACTGTTTCAGAGTTTGATGATTAAAGGTTAGTTTGGCAAAAATAACCGCAAGCTGTGAGATTATAGCGTGTGACTATGAAATTAGTTGAAAACTATGAGATATAACTAAAAATTTATAACTGTATAATTAGTTAATTTAATTAGAGTTGTTTAGTAAAATTAACTGTACAATCAGTTAAAATGTGTTAAATAACTTAAAAAGATATATAATATTATATTAAGATAATATTAAAATTAAATATAACTCATATTACTTATTTATTAAATAATTAATTTTTATTATTTATTTCTTATTAGTTAATTAATTAAATATTTATTTATTATGAGCTTATTAATTAAATAATTCAATAATAAAAAGCTAAGTTTGTGAGAGATGAAGAAAATGAAGGGAGAAGAGAAAAGGGAGGAGAGGAAAAAATGGAAGAAGAAAAAGAAATGAGGATCCACGGGAAAGAGAGAGATATTGAGTTGCTAAAATTAATTATGTAAAAATAAAAAAAAAAATTCAAAGGTAAACATGAAAAGTTAATTATTAATAGCTAGCTTTTATAAAATGCTACTCCAAGTAACTTTTTAAAAGTTAGCTTTTAAATACTATAACTTCTTTCTTTCTATTTTTGATTTATCAAACAACTCTACTAACTTATTGATCAAGTTAATAAGACACATTCTCCTAAATAAGCTAGTAACTCTATTTGCCAAAACACACACTAAATGCTACAAAAAAATTTTATTAATTATTGTGTGTTCCAATTTCTCAAGGGAGGCATTTTTTATAGGAAGAATAGCATTTTTGATAAATTTGCTTACATAGCGCTTCAAAGTATAGCCAAACTTGGGTTTGCATTGTCGACTTGAATGACACCATTTGCGGGGTGAATAAGGTGTTTGGCTTTTCTACTAAACTGGTCCTCTAATGGGGATATCTTAGCCATTGATCTTCAATTGCTGCTTAGCTCATCATCTAATACATATCTCATGAATGAATTTAAACATTTATTTATCGTCTAGCAGAGAGAGCCCAACAGAGAAGCTTTATCCGTGAATAAAAAGACCATATGTTATGACCTGTCATGCATGCATTCACTACTGTGGCCATATGTTATAAAATGAGGATCACAATGAGTTCAAAGGAAGATTAAGAAGCTATACTTTGGCTTTCACTAGAATGGTAAAACGTAACTCTGCTTAATCTCCAGCTTTACTATAATTTATATACTGTCAAAATTATCTCTTGCAAAAAAAAATAAATTCTCTCCTTGCTGCCATTCTCCCCCCCCCCCCCCCCCATATGCTCTTGTACGGCATATTGGCATAGAAACTACTTGAAATTCAAATTTAAGTGCTTATATTACTTTATGACCAAACGACCTTCTCCTTCTTAGCATTTCTATTAAATTTACTGTATTCATAATATATATATATATATATATATATAGTTTGTGTATAAGTTATTTTTATTTTATATACTATTCATTTTTTAGGATACTTCAATTTTAATTCATATATTGCATTGTGGTGCACGAAGAATGAATAAACAGTAAAAGGATGTATAGCAGTGAATAAATATGGTGAGTTACTACAGTTTATAATTTATGGTTTTACGTTTAGAATTTATAATTTAGAGTATAGGGTTTAGTTACTAAATCCAATTATATACATAACTACATATTATAAGTAGTAAATTTTAAATTAACAAACATTTTATATTTTATGATATTTCTGGATGACCTACAATGAATTTTAAATTCTAAACTTCAACTAACACTAAATAGTGCACTATGGAACTATTTAAAATCCAGATTTTAAAGTATGAAAATATTTGTTAACTAAACTTGTGAAATACTACATTAGAGTCTCAAAAGCAATGCAGTTGTTATTCCTAAAATAATGTTTTTTCGATCTTACAGCATTAAACTCTCTAAGCACTTAACTATAAATTATAAAATGTAAAAATGTGTACTCTAAATTTTAATTATTTGAATTTAACTTTGAATTTTAAAATAATAACTTATTAATCCTGTGAGTAGGAATGCTTGCATTGGCCTTTTAAATTACAATAAACTTTTCCTATCTCAAAATTTATCATTAATAAAATAATGGAAGAGTGAGTAACTTAATTGAAAACTTCTTTTGTCTTTCATATTACAACATTCAACCTATGATAATCGTTGAGATAAATCTATTGCCAAAGAATATAAGTAAATAGGTGATCCTTAATTTAAAATACTACAACTTTAGTTAAGTCATTAGGAGCTTGCTATTGTAAAGATAAAATCATTTTTAAGCTTTTTATCTAATAACTTTACTTTTTCGGTTAAAGAAGTTGAAGATGCAAATCTTGAACTTTTTTGGCAAAAGTTTTGGGATATGCACATATTTCTACAGGTCCAATCTCAAATGTGTATATATACATTAATGTTATAAGTTTGGGTTGTGACCAAACATGTGTATTAACAAGCTGTTCTCAAATTGAAAATATTTTTATTAGGGGTGTTCACAAACTGACTCAAACCATACTAAACCAACTAAACTGAAAACCGATTAAAAATAATTGGAATCAATTTCAAATATTTTTAGACAGTTGGTGCAGTTCAGTTTGTCAATTTGATAAAATTTTAAACCGCTCCAAACCAAATCAACTGACCTTCCATATGTATCACAATATTTTATTTTCAAACCGCTCAAAATTATCCCAAAGTGACTCAAATTGTCTCAAACCGCTTTCAAACAATCCAAAATAGAGAAATTTACAAATTTTAACAAATTAATGGTTTCAAACCAACTTCAAACAAAACAAAATCATACCAAACTGTCTTAAATCCCAAACCAATAATAAAATGTCTGTTTGTAACTTTTTCAAACCAACCAAGTCAGTTCGGTGCAGTTTTGAGGCTAAACCGAACCGGTCTACACACCTAATTTTCATAGGACTAATTTTGATATTTAATTATAATATATTGCAGTAGGATAGCGGTGTAATGTGGGAGTTGACAGATATATACTTGTCCTATAATCTCTTAAGCTAAAATTTAAAAAAATGTCATACTGCCTCTTCATCAGTTCCCAATTTATTTAGCATCCTACTTTAGCCATAAGAAATTCATCTGTCAAGGATGAGCTTCTTTACTTGAGTTCTAATCCCTTCAAAGTCACAACTTAAAATGCATGCATATATCTTCCTTTTTCTCTTATCTGTAGCAAAAAAGTAAGACAAAATTTGTCAACCAATTTAGTCTTGCATTTAGGTCAACTAACACGATACAAAAAAAAGGGGCTGTCATGGAATATGTATGACTAAAGAAGATTTTTAGATGTGGCCTTTTGAGACTTTTTTTTTTTTTATTATTTAGCTTTTAAAACTAATTAAAATAATTAAGATATGGTTTGTTTTTCTGAGCAAAGAATATTGTAATTAGAAAAATTGGGCCTAAAACAAGGGTTTTGCTGACTTTAACATTGGGCCATCTCTCTTATAATATACAGAAGTTCAGAAGACATGTTAAGTGATAATGTGAGGGATGTTCTTAACTGTTTTTTTTATTATTTTATTTTAATTTTTGATTTTTGATTTCTAAGTGATAAGAGAAAATATTTTCAATAAAATTTCAAGTGTTGGGATTTTGTACGATCTAACCTAGCTATTTAGAGTTTCCTTACCTATAAAGTTGCTGATATGTCATTTAGGATAAGGAAGGAGCAAACCATGATTCTCTTATTGTGTTTTCTACCATGTCAATTACTCTAATTTGGAGATTACACATTATGGAGTTGCATGTTTAGATCTAATTGGGGAACTTAGGCAAAACTGAGATTTAGATAAAGATGCGAGCAAATTAAAAATTTAGGTATTGCTCTCATTGATACGTGCAATAGCGATAATTAAAACCATTAAACACGAAAAAGAATCTTGTGATATTCTTAATTACGTCTCTGGTTATAATTCTCTCTCTACAGCCATTATCTCTCAGTAATTCTCCCTTTCTTCATATCTATCACGATTTTTGTCTCATATAATCTTTTTTTTATTAAATAAAGAGATACTCTCTCCTTACAGAAATCCCTTAATAAAATTTGTAATATTCTGAAACTCATTATAGAATTTTTCTATGATACTCATTTTTGAACTAATAAATTACAATGGTGGATAGTCTTATTTATACCATTATTTGAACTAATAACAACTAATTGAGTAACTGATATAGTTTGTCATATCAACCTAACTAACCACCAACTTGGGGGCTGCACATGACAACTCTCTTTTGATTTCTTTCAACCGTTCAACCCCTATGCATAACACTTTATTCTTCTCTTTAAAACACAACATTGCTATATTCAACATTTTGAACATATTTTCTGCCATATATTACTAAAGATACTACTGAGAAACATGCAAATGCCATAATAGGAGCCTTGATCATCCTCCAATTTCTCAACATTTGATTGTAAATATCTCAATTTTAATTCTGATTGCTTAGCATGATGTTCAATTGTGTTCCTTATATATTACTTGATCATACCATTCATACATTAATGAATCATAAATATCGCATGAATCTTTAAATCTTCATAGCAATTCAATTTTGGTTATTTGTAGGCAAACTTTTGTTTTTTTTTTTTTCCGAAGTTGTATAAGAACTTAAGAAAAAATTTCAACCCAAATTCACATTATAGAGAAATCAATAGAACAAAATATATATATATATATATATATATATATATATATATATATATATATATATATATATATATATATATATATATATATATATATATATATATATATATATATATATATATATTATGTGCATATTTGAGTAAACACTTAATTTGTTTATGTCATCTTTCATAAAAAAATGCTTAATTCAATAAGTTTCTTTGTGTTTAGATGCATACTTTAAAAAATGTTTATACAATATTTTAGAGTATTTGGATGCATGAATACACAAACATTTATAATAACTAAAATTACTGGAATGACATTATATACACTTGGGCCCATTTAAGGTTTCAGGGTTTTATTTCTAATAGATCCAACTGTGTCAGGCTTAATAAAAGAGCATTTCCAAACATTACTAAAAATCAAATTGCATTCCATTTCCACTACACCAATTGAGGTTTGACATTAAGAATTAAGTTACAGTAAAATGGATGGAAACCCCAAACCAGGGGAAATAGCTTATGATAAAATATACTCCTTTCCTAGCCCAATAAATACTGTCAATGTCATTCTTCATAATTCAAACCTAATGCAGTCAAAAAAACATAGTATAACCATGACAAAACACAAATGATACTAGACAGAAGTTACAAGATCAAGGAAAACTCCTCATGATTATCTGTTCTACCTTCAATTGAAACTAGAAAACTATGGTTCCAAGAGAACTAGCTTCTCTCTTGGACAAAGCTTCTATTGTGAGCACATTTGAGTTATTCACCTATAGCACCCAAAAACATTACCCAAAATACTTTTGTTGAGTCAATCTAGGTCAATTTGCTAGGTAACAGATAAACAGTAGAATGTACCCAGCAAAGAAGCTAAGTTCGGTCTCAAGCTCCTGCATCAGAAGAAATAAAAGAAAGAAAAGACTTGTATTACTTGAATCCCACGCATTTTGTATTGTTTCTTGTTAGCATTTCCTAGTAAATTGAAGAAAATATCAGCAAATGAAAGAAAATGATGGTGGACAGATATATATATATTTAAAACATGTGCCAAGAGGGAATAAGAAGTAAATCAAATAGAAAACGCTAAATTTATTTTATAAATTATAAGAGCAGTGTTATATATAGATATGTTTGTGTATATTTATTTTTATACTTCTTTATTCATTTTTGAAGATCTGTCTCCTTTGCTTTTCTATGTATAATTTTATGTTTGCAAATAACTATAATATAGTAAATAAATATAGGGATATACACCAATGAGTGTACACAGTATTTTCCAAATAATGATGACCAGTCAACACTGAGAAGAATTAAGACCGTTTAAAACTTAGAATAAATGATGGCAAGCTACCTTCTCCGGTATCCATAGAGCATATATGCTTTCTCATCCAAGCAGCTGCTGAAGCTTAGCATCACATGGTATCCGTGAAAGCAGCAGCATCAAACATAAAGTTTGTATTTTTAAGTTTTTGATGGCAACTTGCTTAAAGGGTATTGGGGTTCGAGTTTGAGAGAAAAAGAGAAAGTTTATTGTTGAATGATTGAGGAAAATACAAGCTCTTCTACAACAGAAAATTATAACAGGAAACAAAACCAATCCTACTAATAACAGGCTAAACCTTCTTGTAACTTATGGAATAAGTGAAAAATGGGGTTGGTTTAGTAGTTAACGCCTCCTTAGCAAAAGTCTTTGTTAACATTCTTACTCAAGTTCAAATTCTTGAGGACCGAAGAGAACTTATAAATTAAGTCAAAACTAACTACTAAATTTATAAATTTATAGGTGATAGAAATCCATAAGACGGATTTTATACTTACATATTTATAAATTTGTAAACTTGAAAAATCTAAAAACAAAAATCAGTTGGTGTGTAACAGTGGCTTAATTGTGCACAGGCAATGGGTTTTCTGGTTTGGGGTGTGTGAAAGTCAGGGAAGGGTTAATTTTTGTTTAAGTTGTTAAGAGTATTTTAAATTTTTTTCATAGAGTATAGGGTGCAGCAAAAGAAATGGCCTATATGTTTTTGTTTATATCCAGTAGGCCCAACTTGGAATTGGCCCAATCAGTGCTAATTATACCCACAACATAGTAAAATTATGGATGTGCACTTTATGGGTCCTTGTGAATAGAGACATTTGAACATATTATTATACTGAATATTATATTAATTCTCAGTTTTACTTTAACCAATATAATTTGTCAACTGTTAACTAAAGTATTGGAATAAGCCCAAAACACTCTACCCAACCTATTTTCTTAAATTTTTGCTCTTCTTTGTAAGTTATTCACAACTCCAGTCAGTGATATAGTTTATATATACACACAAATATAATAATATTAATCTCAAAGTATGCAAGAATTTCTCCTGGTCTCTCTTGACTCTTACTAACTTTAGAACCAAAGTGCAAGTCACACCACCAAATGCATAGATCAACTGGTATGAGATTATTCTAGCTTAATCAAAGGTTTTGGGTTTGAGCACTGGAAATGTAATTGCATTAAAATTTGGTATAGAGAGCTTTGTCACTCTTGTAATCAAACCGAATTGGTTTCTGTCTTTATCATTCTACTCCATTCAAACTAGATTAATTATGGGTTGAGGAGTCTAGTAATAGATTTGTGCTCACAAGTACCACAGTAATCAAACAAAAAAAGTGCAATTCACAAATAGCCTACAACTTTAGTTTGTAAGTCATTAGGAGTCTGCTGTTTTGAATTTAAAATCATTTCTAAACCTTCATTTAATAACTTTAGTTTTTAGGTTAGAAAATTGTTTCTTGACATCTACCCAGTTAAAGAAGCTGAAGATGTGAATCTTGAATTTTTTTTTGGCAAAAGTTTTGGAACATGCACATATTTATACA
This sequence comes from Bauhinia variegata, assembly GCA_022379115.2. Taxonomy (NCBI): domain Eukaryota; kingdom Viridiplantae; phylum Streptophyta; class Magnoliopsida; order Fabales; family Fabaceae; genus Bauhinia; species Bauhinia variegata. Next base: position 6,958,477 of record CM039436.1, read on the forward strand.
GGTCCAATCTCAAATGTGTAAATATATTAATGTTTTGGTAGTTAATTTCATCTTTCAATAAGGATGATGATTTCTTGACAAGAAACATGTTTGGCTTGTAACCAAACATGTGTATTGACAAGCTGTTCTGAGATTGAAGATATTTTCGTAGGACTAATTTGGATATGTAATTATAACATATTGTATGTGAGATAGTTGCATGTGTATTGTCGGAGTCGGCAGATATATATTTATCATATCATCTCTTAAACTAAAATTTATCATTTTGATTCTTAAAAAAAATGTCATACTGCCTCTTCATCAATCCCTAATTTATTTTCCTTCCTACTTTAACCATCGAAAATTCATTTGTCAAAGAGTGAGCCAGGTTTATTTAGTGGTCACATCTTTCGCAAAAGCTTTATGAACTTTTTTTAGCCAAATTCTAATTTTTTTAGGGTTACCAGTTAAAATTCTTGTATATATTTCCTTCTTTTGTGAGAAGTAATTAAAATAAATTGAGGCTTAGAACAAGGGTTTTATTGGCTTTACCCTTGGGCCATATCTTATACAACACACAAAAGTTCAAGTTACATGTTAAGTGATAATGTGATAGTTGTTCTTACTTGTATGTTTTTGTTTTAAAAGAAATCAATATATATATATATATATATATATATATATATATATATATATATATATATATATATATATATATATATATATATATTTGATTTCCTTGTAAGTGGTACAAGAGCCAATATTCTCAACAAAATTTCCAAAACGTTGGGATTATGCATGATCTAACCTAGCTATTTAGAGTTTCCCCACCTGTAAAGTTACTGATTTTTCATCTTAAGATAGTGAAGGAGAAAACCAGGATTCCTTTATTGCACTTTCTACCATGTCAGGTACTCTGATTTGGAGAGTGCATGTAGTTGAAGATGCGTGTTCGGATCTATCTTGAGAACTTAAGAGTAGAGCTAAGATTTGGATAAAAGACAAGACCAAAATTAAAAGCTTTAGAATTTGAGGGACTAAATGTAAATTTTACATAAAATTTTGAGAGATATTATCCTATACTAAAGCGGTTATATTAAAATTGAAAAATTTGGGGACAATGACACCCCTAGTTCTCTGTGGAACAGCAGGGGAACTTAAAAATAGAAAGCTGTTGTACCTAACTATTTATTCTTCTTGCCAAGAGTGTAAGCAATGGAAACACACCCTATTAGGGTACATGAAGCCTAGATAAAACCAAACTGCCTAAGAAAACAAGAGCTGTCTAATTGCGTGTTTGGTTTGATGGAATGACTTTAGTGAGAATGGAAAATGTAAAAGAAATAGCAATAGAAAAGAGTGAGGAAGCCTCTTTACTTCGTCTGGTATGTTAAAAAAAATGATAGAATGTTCAAATCATCCCATTTTGAATGGATTAGTTTTTCATCAAATTATGAAAAAATCATTCTTTATGAAAAAGGTTATTCAACCTAAGCAAACCAACCAAACAATAGAAAAATGAGATTCATTTTCTCATTTCCTTTCCATTCCACCAAACCAAACAAGCCTTTGCAAAATGGATAAACGAAAGAAAGAGGAATGCAGCCAAAAGTTGTTAGTTGCTATGTCATTCTTGTGAAATTCCACATACAAGATATTTCTTGCATCATTTTGATGCAATACATATATCATCGTCAGTTCTTTTAATTTCCTCTCTCTCTTTCTCCTTTTTTAGGCGAATATTTTTCTTTGGTACCATGTGGTAGTCCGTGAACTCTCTTTCTTCCATTACAACAATAGTATATAATGCTACTTGCATCTCAATAATTTCTGAGTAAACTAGCCCCATGTAATTATGAGTCCCACATTTCAGTAAATTTCTCAATCCAAACCCGACCAACTCGAAGTATTAGAGTAAATTTTTCAATAGACTAACCGATAACCTAATTTTACTCAACCCACTAAAATTGACATTTTAATCGGTCGGTATAGATTAAATAATAAAATGCATCCAAATAAGGTTGGTTAGATTGATTATAGTACAAACTCAACTGAACTTGATTTATGCTCACTCCTAACTAAATCTATCCCCACTAGTTGAATCAAGAGTGGAAACTTGCAGGAAGTGAACAAAGTTTAGGGTTAGCACTAGATCTACTCTTATGCTTGAGTTAGTTGAGCAATATGGTAAGAGTAATAAATGTTTATAGAACTCTAAAATCAGATTGACTGTAGTAAATCCGTATTCATAGAATTCTTTAGTGGTAGGTTGATAAATAAGTGATTGTTGAGAGTAGGATGGGCCAGTTGGCCATTTGGAACCAGTATCTATATATAACACTTTTGAATAATTGATGCACAAATAACATAAAGCAAGGGAAATCCTTATTTTTTTTTAACAGCTTATTGATTCAACATTTTAGGGTGAGTTTTACGCTACTATCATATTTATTGTACTTCTAGTATATTTCTCTCTCTCTCTCTCTCTCTATATATATATATATATATATAAAAAAGCTCCATCTTGTTTCTCGCTCTAGAACTTAGTACTGGCGATGGGTCCTTCCTTGTGCTTACGGTGGCCCCACACCAACACCATGTCTCAGCTTTAAGCTCCAATCCAAAAGGAAGAATCAAAACGAGGGTCCACAGGGTGACCCAACTTCATGTGTCCTTCGAATGTCCTTATCACAAATCACATGCATCTACGCCCAGTGGCAATTCACATGCTTGCATGTTCCTCTATCACGTCTTTATCTTTCAATTCTAATTCTTGAACTAAGTGAATATCTTCTTCTTTTTTTTTTTTATATGTGTGTAAGGGCAATTTCCTAATTGGATATTTAGAAATCTCTGTGGGGTAGGGGATGTGATCCTCGCCCTTTTCTTCAAGAATCTTTGCTGAGTCCACACTGGAGTGGGAGAAATGGCCAATCGCTAACTAGAGAAGAGCAGAGATGATTGAATTGTGTTGGAGATAGTTGAAGAAGGAATAAGAGATAAAAGAGAGGTATAGTCAATCATGCAAGTTTTCCATTTGAAATTTCTGTTTTGCTGAATATTTTCACGTGTGACTAAGAGCCCAAGAGACAGCCCGACGGTCCAAACCAGGCTCAGATGCAACAGCCATGATTCACGGGAGGGAAAATGAATTTGTCATAAGCCATATGTATATATATGTATACAAACACCATAGTTTGCCAGAGTTAAGAGAGAGAATGAGATATATATGTAATAATTTCAACTTGTGGCTCTAGAGGGTTTGAACACAAGTGAAAGCTCACAAAACCTTTGCAAGAGAAGTGGCCACCAGTAAACTAACCTACTCTTCTCATATATTCTTTTAAGTAAATACTTATTTTAGTCTCTCAAACTTGAAACTCTTATCAATTTAGTCATTTATATTTGAAATCCTAATCAATTTTATCCTTTACATTTAAAATTTATCTATTTAGTCTTTTACACTTCAAATTTTTTATTAATTTCGTCCCTTAAATTTATCAATATTTTTAAAGTGTGAGGGATTAAATTAATAAGTTTTACAAGTTTAAGGAATTAAATTGATTAGAGTTTTAAGTGTTAGGGAACAAATTAATAAATTTGAAGTGTGATGGACTAAATTAATAAAAGTTTTAAATGTGAGGGACCAAAATAGGTATTTATTTTATTCTTTTTCCCTTTCTCATCTCATATATTATTTTTCCCTTCTTAATATATATATATATATATATATATATATATATATATATAAGTCCATAATTTACCATATCTTATAGAAAGGGAATTTCCCTTTTTAAGGTTATTATTTATGGAGGAAATTGCATTACTCGTACCTCAATTATAAAAGTTTCCCTTAACTTAATTATGATTTGAACATTATTCTCTCTAATCCATTTGCAATATTGTAACAGTTCCATGAGAGAAAATTATGCTAATTAATATACTTTTTTTTTTCACATGAATATCCTTTATCCTTTTATTAGAAGCATTTTTCTTTGGGCATTATCATGCACTAAATGTGATGGCCAAATACCTTTCTTAGCTAATACATGAATCCCACTTATATATTAGTTTTAGATTAGATATACATCAAAAAAACAAATAGAAGTATTTCATAAAAATTAGATACAACATACAAATACACAAGATATAGTAGCAGGTTAGATGTCAATTTTCATAACTTTTTTTTTTTTTTTTGAAACTCTCTTAACAAGTTAGATGTCCACATTTAGTAGAAGATATAAAAAATTTCACCATAAAACAATTATGAAAGATTTTAATTTTTTGATTTCCACTTATATTTTTATTTCATTAAAAAAGTAAAATTTTGAGAAAAATTTATGACAAAATTACTCTTTATCTATTGCCTTTATTAGGCAAGTAAGTTGATAATCAATCGTAAAAATAAACATATTCAATTATCACTTACTCAACAAACTACTTAAAAATTATAGCTACAAACAAACACTCCAAACATTTGAAGAAGGTTATAAGTTATTACTAGGAAACTTGGTAAAGTGTCCTAATTATTTTTATATATTTCATATATACAACTCCTTTTGGAAAAAGTCATAGTTGCAATTTTTTTTCTTCTAACTAAAATCGTACGATAGTGCTTTTAGGTAGACACATGCATGCATGATTCTTTTACAAAAAAAATAGTCATTGTATTTTATTGACCACCTCTTTGACCTTTCTTTAATAAAGACCACTATGAAAAAAAAAAATTTAAAAAAAAACTACCATGAATTTAGTTCTAACTATTTTTATGAGATTGGCATTAATATTCCACAGGCATTTTATTTTTAAAAGATAAAAGATTGACCTGAAATTGATGTTGCAGAACTTCAGCTCAAGAATAAAAAAAATCAAAACTTTAACCACGTGAAAGTTTGAAATGCTCATATATATATATATATATATATATGTGCAATATGTTATCATATTATGTCCCCTTCTGACGTCATACTTGAGTTTATATTTTGTTATTTTGAAAAAACATCCCCTTTCAATTTAAATGCTTAATGCAAAATACATGAATGATTTTATATTTAATATACTCATCCATACATAACTTTAAAGGCTTGAAGTGTATGAGTACATGGTTTTATATTTAATACGCTTATACACATGATAATTCTTTATGAGCTTAAGAGTATGTGTAAGTTATTTTTTAATAATATTGCATGTTAAAAATTCGATTTTATTAAGAAAGTGTGAGAAGAAGAATTTATTCTTCCCATTATTAGGTCAAAGAGGATGATACCATGTCCAAACAATCAATTCAACTTAAAATCTCAACGTTACTAATGGAAGGACCACCAGGGATGGGGTTATACTTAATGCAAGAAACCCTAAAGGTTTTCATTTGATTTATGCTGATATAAGTGATTACTATATATAACGATACCAAGATTGACTACTCAAAAAGGCTATGAAGATTGATGGATCTAATCCCTTGAAAATACATAACTTCAAAGTGAGTACAACATAGGAATCACCAGATATTGTACATAGAATGAACAAACAAAAAAAATCAGATAAGAAGTGTAAGTACTTTAGTTGATTTGATAAATATGCTTAGTAATCTAGCATTAATTTCATTGAGATATTAATATATGTACTTTATTTATCAATATTATCTATTAATGTGTGGGTTGGATGAAAGGTACCAACAACAAGATAGGGTAGATAGGAATTAAAACCCTACACTTTAATGTAACTTACTTATATGTCACCTGAAAAGTGTTATACACAGGCAAGTTTCATTCGGTATTATTGATAAATATTAATGAAAAAGTTCATTTGTTAAAAATTTAAAATATGATAGACGATTTTGTTAAACAAAAGTGTTATAAATAAATTTATTGATGATAAATAATACTATGGATAAAAAGGAAAGACTTTTCTTTGTAAACTAATTAATACATTTCAAGGAATATAATTCTGATCCTGCATTATTAATGTAAACTAAAATTAAGATCTGAAGTTGAACCTGAATATTTTCTTAAAGAAATTGCTTATTTTTGTATATTCTTCTAGTCATATTCTATCCTTACAAAATTATCTGTTGTTAATGTATAATAAGTATATTATAAATATTCAATATGTCTCCTCGCTTCTCCTCGCTTGCTTGATGTTGACTTTTTTTTTTAAAATGCATAATTTGACCAAATATCTTTAGAATTACATAACTTAATTTGTATATGTCTTTTCGAGAGACACACATAACAAACAAGAAATACTCAATTTGGATGGCTTGTTTGAGAAAAAAATTAGATGAAAGTAGTGTAACCAAATAAAAAATAATCTAAACAGAGAGAATAAGGTAGGATGAAAAAAATTTACAAAATGAGTAAGTTTTTTCTTAAAAAAAAAAAATTAAGTTGAAGGACACTATCTTATTTTAGTGCTCTATTCATTTGGTGTTCTTCAACTAAATATGCTCCTAGAGTTGACTTGGCAAAAACAATAGTATCTTGATATATAGTTTCTTAATTATAGTATTTTAGTAAATAATTTATATTTTTACAATTTTAGATATTTTAGCCGGAGAAACCATGTGTTTAACAATGACAGGATTTTAGAAAAACGGATAACTAGGGCATCTTTCTTCCACAAGCCATGGAATGAGACAAGTAAAAGGTGATCCTCATGGTGGGACCTACATTTCCTTCCATGAAAGGGATCTGTGGGGTTCCATCGTCCCTCGTGTCCTAGGGCAAGGGGAATTGTTTGAAACCACAAGAAGTTGAGACTTGTTCATAGAAGTTGACTCACTCATCTCGTCGGAGTTATCTTAAGTATAAGACTAATTTTTATTTGAAATAAAAAAATAGTAACAAATTTTTTTTTTAATAAATACGATTTCAAAATTTTAAATTTAAAATCTTTGATTTAAGATTTTTAACTTGTTTTAGGACTTGATTTCCTTTGGTTATAATTTTTCTATTTTAAATAGTCATGATATTAATTTAAACTTTTGGTGAAATCATATTACAATCAGCCATTACACAAATAAACCTTTACAATCAAAGAACAAGAATCATTAATGCCAATAAAGTGAAATTTAAATAATGTGGATCGTCTTAAAAGTCAAAGAGAATTATATATGTGTATATAGGGTTTATCTTGATCGATGACTATTAAATATTAAAATTTTGAATTTTCTTAAGAATGAATGTGATGGGGTCCATGAGAATAGTTTAACATATATATATGACTAAGAAATCTAAAAGTTTGATATATACGTTTGCATGACAAAGGTCAAAAAATGATGACAAAATAATTAAAACTTATCGTTTTGGTGGTATTAATTATACATCTCATCGACCAACAAGGACTTGATTGGTTCATTAACGTTAAGTACTCAAAACTTGCTCAATGTCTTATGTTCGAGGCCATAGAGATTGGTTAATAATATATTCTATGTGATTAAACTTCGTTAGAAATAGTGTGTTTCTGGGACATTATAGGTGACGGAAGAGGTTTTCTAAGGCTAATATATGTTATATTCGTTTTAGCAACAATTTGTAAAAACATATGAAGATTGCTTGCCAAATATGAGATACTCCATTCTTTCCTTTTAATAATGTCATTTCAATCGAATTATACAATTTAAAAAAGTTATTAAAATAAGTTAATATATTAGTATTTAAAAAAATGATCACTTTAAAAAATTAATCAAAACCTTACAATTATAAAGGAAGAATAGTAATGAAAAATAAATACGAGAAAAAGTAATAAATGCTTCTAAAATTTTGTAAAAAATCTTATATTAAATACCATCAAACAGAGAGAATACTAGCAGTGAAATGGTAAATGAAGTCAAAGTATTTTCATCGTTACTAGCTGAACTATATAAATTCCACTGGATTTGTTTAAATTAATTTCTGTTATCAAGAAAATCATTTTAATTAGGGGGAAAGTACAATCTAAACTATAAGGGTGTTACTAAGGGGGAAAGTACAATCTAAACTATAAGGTTGTTACTAAGGGGTGTGTCTCCTTAAAATAAGACATGGTGAAGGAGTGTGTTAAGCAAGACACACATGCACACACATATATGTAAGGAGGGATCCATTGATTCTAAAGAATTACTCTCAATCTTATCCCTCAATTTTAATCAGATTTAATAGCTTAAATTATTTCATTATAAGTCATGTGATAGTCGCATGATTCCCTTACTCTGTTTTTTCCTTTTTACCCTTTTCCTTTCACCAGACACCTTTCCTTTCTTTTCTCTTCCATCATTGTGTTGGCCTTGTAGAAGGGAACTTATAAGAATTTCAACCTATGTGGGGAACGGGATACACCAGATTCAAACACTGAGCTAATGAAATGAAGAGGCTTAAACTCGGGTGTCACTACACCAAACTACTTTTTTTTACTCCCATTGAGGTGATTAGACACAAGAAACATAATTACAAGTCAGAAGTAGCTAGCCTAATTTCTTTCTTTCTTTTCAAAACTTAACTGGCCATATGCAACACAAAATCATTAATCCCCACCTCCTCCTTTTCATCTTGCCCCCTCTACTTGATCTTGTTTGTATGTTGTAGCAATAGAGTACAACACAATTACATGATTCTAATGAGATTGTACTCTATATCTTTATATAGAGCCTAGAGGTAAATATGTATTTGGTTACATATGAACATATGACAAAGGAGGTTTGAATATGCTTAATCTTCTAAAAACTACTTAAATGTCTCACCACTATATAATTCCTAGTGGCTTCCTACCCATATAATACTTACAAATATTGTTTTCCTTTTACTTGAAAAAGGTAAAAAAAAAAAAAAAACTCAATGGCAGGTCTTACTACTATGAGAAAGATAAAAATATATAATTTATTTGGGAAAATAGTATTTATTTTTGACAAACTGAATAATACAGTCTATTAAGGGGTGTGTGTTCAACCAAGGGTTCCCTTATGATAATTTTCCTTCAATATACTCACATACATTATACATTAGTGTAAATATTTTGTTATCAAATTCCTTAAAATTGAAAATAGGCTTAGAAATGACAATATTCTCTTATCAAATATGTAAATATGTTAAATCAAAAATATTAAAAAAATGCAATGGCAATTGTGGTAGGGGAGTACTTAACACACTCACTAACAAGGGGAGTGTGTGTTCAAAAAACACACTGTGGGAGGAGTATATTAGAAAAGCAAAGGTATGCGTTAAGAACTTTCCATTGCCGTATTATAACTATCAATAACTAACTTGTCATCCAAAAGCTTGAAAATGATCTCAATTAATTTGGTTTCCTAATTTAAAGATACAAATTTCAATCAAATAGACATTTGAAAAGATTCCTGAATTGGGAAAACAAAACCAGTGAAAAGAGGAAAATTCATCAAAAGATTGAAGAAAAAAAAAACTAATAAAATTACGTAATGCTACATATACTATTTAGAAATAACATACCTCACAATTTCTTATTTTATAGTGTACAAAACTAAAATAAAAAGATAAAAAAAGAAGAAGAAAAAAACTCTACTCATCCACTTTTTGGTTAGATTGCTCTAATCAAAGGTCTTCCATTTAGCCAAACAATGTAAATATCTCCTTTATTTGGTTAATTTGATTGCTCCCACCAACTAAAACTTCAACACTTCAAAATTGGTAGAAACAACCAAAACCAAAAAATAAAATAAAAAAATACATGCAACCCTGCCAACATCAACTATGGAAAACAAATCTGGTCAATTAAAGATATCATCAATTAATGATAAAGGGAAAGGAAAAAAAAAAAGTTACCTCAAGCAAAAACAATAGTTATCTCAAACTCCTATCATCTTCACTGCCAAAAGTTCTATAAGTTTTTGAGGAGGGAAAGAAAATGAAATAGTTCGGATAGGAAAAAGAGAAAGGGGAAAGGGAAGAGGAAGAGGAAAGGTTAGATATGGTGAAGGGGAAGAAAAATGGAAAGGGGAAAATAAATGTATGAAAATACACAAAGGGAGAAGGGGAATAGAGGAAAATAGAAGAAGAGGAGGAGAAAAGAATCAAAGGCACAAATGGGGGAATTCATAATAAGGGAACTAGCCACCGAGTTAGCATCTGCATATCGGTTGTTCAACTTTAGAAAACAATAAATTGAAAGTAAAACTCATTTTAGTCTTTCATATTTGGGAGTTCGGACAATCTGATCTCTCATGATTAAAACTTCTCAATTAAGTCTGTAACATTTTAGAAACATGTTAAATTCATCCCTTCGTAGTAATTACATGTTGTACAACACTAGCACCTTACATTTATTTTCTCAATCCATCTTCCTCTCTTTCCATTTTTCTTTCTCCTCATGGGTTTTTTCTTCCTTCTTTCTTTCTCGATCTATTTCTCTTGTGGTTTCTTTTCTTTTTTTTCTTTCTTTTTTGGAATAACTTCAAAAACACATCCTAAACTTTATATCATATGCACTTTCTTTCTAAAACTTTCAAAATATATATTTAATTCTCTTAATATTTTAAAATGTGCACATCAACCCCAAGCTCTAATTTCTATCAAAAATTTAATAGAAAAAGTCACATGTATCTCACACTAATTTCTCTATTTTCACGTACTATTTCCATTTATCTATCATAAGAAAGAAATTAATGGAGAAATAGTGTGAGATAGATTTTTTTTTTCCTAAAATTTTTAATAGAACAGAGTTTGGAAGTAATGTATACATTTTAAAAGTTTTAAGGGTTAACTACATGTTTTGAAAGTTTTGGAGGCTAAGTGTATATAGCATAATTTATGGGGTGTTTTTGATGTTTCCCCTTCTTTTCTTTTCTTTTTTTTTTTTTTTCTTCACCTCTTTCTACCCATCCAATGTTTAAAAAATAGCATTGTCGATCCAAATCTGAGAGAAAGTGAAAGTGCATATGGGAATTTGGATAGGCAAAGGAGATTGAAAAAAAAAAAAAAAGGAAAAAAAAAAGAAACCACAAGCTTATGTGTCAAATAAAGTTAAGGTTGAAATATGGGATTGTCCAACAAAATAAGAGAAAAAACCCACAAGTTTTATTAACAGCCTTCACACACCTTAATATATAGCTTTTATCTTATCTCCACCTTAAATAACAACATTGTTGCTCCAAATGGGAGAGAAAGAGAAAGTGTATGTGCATTTGGAGAGGCAGAGGAAGTGGAGAAAAAAGAAAGAAAGAAAAAGAAACCACAAATTTATGTATGAAATAATTAAGGTCTAAATATGAGGTTGCTCCAACAAAACAAAAGAAGAGAACCCTTAATAGCTTTTATTTTTTCTCCATTGTTAAAACTTACAAAATTAATGGTAAGAAACAGACAAAGAAAGAAAGAATGAAGAAAAAACCCATGAGAGAGAAAGAAAAAGAGGGAGACGGATCAGCATGGCTATCTAACAATCCTAATAAACATGGACGGGTTGGTGGATGAACTTTGCTGAGTTGTCAATTGTAAGATACTAAAATTGAGAAAATGAAATGTAAGGTGTTATTGTGCCACAAATAATGACACATTATCACTTAACGTAACGCATCAACATAATTATTTAACAATCTTAACAAATATAAACAGAAAAATAAATTTGATGTGTTTTTAAAATCATAGACTTAATTAAAAAGTTATAATCATAAAAAATTAAATTATCCAAACACTTAAATACAAAGGACTAAAACAAAGTTTTACTCAATAAATTGACTTTTTTACTATTTAGTGAGAAACAAAAGAAATGAGTCACTAACAATTAAAAAAATTAATGTAAATTCTCCAATTTTGATGAATCAGCAACTGACAATTAATGCCAGTGGCTAAATCGTTGCTGGATAGTGCAGAATCCTCATTTTTTAAATTTGAATTTAGGGATTGAATATGGAAATCGTTAAGTTTCACTCCAATTGAATGTATGACTGACTTTTGAGATTTGTGATTTGACCTTTCAAATCCCAAGCTATCTGTAACCAGTGCTACATATATATGCCTTAAATGTATATTCAATTTTTATATTTTATATTTTTATTTTTATTACAATTTTATCTTTTTAAATAATTACAAAATGTAAAAATTTTAAAAAGGGTATAAAGCAGTGAGTGTACACGTATCATTTCCAATCTCTCACGGAGTTTTGAAATTAGTAGTAATATTTTTGGTCTGAAAATTCAGTCACTAAAATTAACTTTCCTTGTAGTAAGCACTAAGGTCATCTTTAGAGGGGGTGCTTAAACATCTTTTTTTATCAGCAATTCTCTCTTATTTTGTATCACCACTAGAGATAGTATGAAGTAGAGATGTTTGTATAAACCTATTGCTTATATAAGTGATGTTCTTAAATGGGCTCACACATAGAAAAGGAGAAAGTAAAAAACTAATAAAAAAGAAGAAGAGAAAGACACGTAAAGATTGATATAAAGTTTTTGTGAGTCCAATTATTAAAGATTTTAAGAATTGCACCGCTACAGAAAAAAGTTGTTTAAATTATGTAAAAATAAAAAAAAATAATGTGTCATAATAAGATCTACAAAAATATAATAAAAAATAAAGTTAAGCATTTTTACTGAGGGGCAGTTCTACGTTCAATTTATACTGTATTTTCCATGCATTGAAGAAGATTCAACAACAATTTAAAATATTTCCCATTTACACCTCAATTATTGATCAAATTAAAAATGGCATATCTTTTCAAAGTAATATACAATCTTTTACCTTAAAAAATTCAAGACGGTTGGATGAAAAACAAGCTCAGTGGGCCAGATTGTGTCTATAGATTGTGGGTCAATGTTGTGATATGTAGTACTATGGTTATCATCATCAGCCTTCTTCTTGATAGGAGATGAAGCACTGATCTTGCTGCCATTTCCTATCTTGAGTAATCAGAATATTTAGACTTTGGAGAGAATCATATTACAATTAACCATTTCAGAATTAAACATGTACTCCCTCTCGTTGTTAACATAGAGCAGCTTTTAGAATAAAATTTAGTCTATTTTATAGTACAGTGTATTAAAAGAATTAAAAAAGTTTAGAGTTTGTCTTTTTGTATTACGTGTTCTACATGAAAAATAGGTATAGTGAAGTAATAATAAAGAGTTTATGTTAAACACAATAGAGTATGTGGGAATATATAATATAGTATCTCTATTATTTTGAATTGGTAAAAATAAATTAAAATAAGTTATTTAATTATCGTAATAAATGAAGGTAAAATTAAAATAATATTTTTTAAAAAATTATTTATATAATTTTTTTTTAAATACTTGAATTAATTAAGACTGTCTTATATTTAAGACCGAAAGGGTGCAATCCTAAAAACATAATCATGACCAATGCAAACGAAATAACAATAAAGCAATGTGGATCCATTAATATGAAAAGGATATATGTGAGTGTAAGATAAGGTCCATGAGTGGATATATAATATCTTCTATACCACAACCCTATGCCACAATGTATACCGGTATTTTTAATTGATCAAAAAATTAAATTTTTAGTCACTTAATAATACTTTCAGTATTTATTAATTAGTTTCTTCGTCAAAAGTAACACACGTTGCAGCACAATATCATTAGGAAAAAAATGTGAATTTGTCCATGAGAAGATTGTGTTAATTGTAGTGAAACGTACCCAAATCCATTAAAAGACTAGGGCTTCTATTTGCTTATAGAAAAATTTGTAGTGGGTCATATTATGTAAGATGAGTTTTAGAGAAAATCTTTTTTGTTCTTTTATATTATCGTCAATTTTTTTAAAAAAAAACCTTTTACATTTTTAATTAAACAAAATTTTTATAAATAAAAATAGGTCTTATTAAAATACTTTTTGCCTGTACAAAAAATTTATTTTTATTATTAACTTAAAATAGAAAAATTTCATTTGTTCAATTTGAAATATAAGAACCTTTTATGGAATTGATAAATGTGAGGGAGTAAAAAAAGTTTTTATTTTTTAAGTTTTAAAGTGGAACGAAAGTATTTTGTTGAGATTTTGGATTTGGACAAGAAAAAAATTAAGAAAATGTCAAGCCTTAAGGCTATAACTCACTTAATAAGAAGTTATATATCATCTTGTTTATGGTAGAGTGATGAATTTTCTTTCACATAACTTATGAGGAAAAAACCAATAGTGTGTTTATGTGTGTCCAACCAAGAAATTAACCCCTGATATATGATCATATTATTCTTCCTTCCAATTAAGGTACTTTTTCTATTATTCTAATCCTTTTAATCCAATAGACTCCTCGGTTCTACTCTCGAAACTACTATTTTTCTAATAAATGTGATTTTCAGATTAAATCTAAATGTCCTACAAACTGCTTCAAGGTAGCCCTAACAGTTTATGGCTAGTGTTTTTTTGTACTTTAATTATTGATTATGGGAAAATAAATGGGATCTCTTACCAAATTATGCATCTCCTGTTGAAAATAGATGTAATCTGTTTATTATCTTAGGTTATGTCTCTTTTGAAATCGTAAGACTTATAGGGCATTTCAATTAAGATTTTTTTTTAGTCTTATTCATGAGTATTCTTAATTCACATTAAAAATAAGACTAATCTAGTTTGAGAACAAAGAGTACTTATGGTTATTCTTCCTCTTAACATGCGCTTTTATGTTAGCTCAAATCCTTGATATTATAATACTAGTAAGAGTTATCAGGTTAAGCAAAGTTAATGAGTCTAAAAATCTCTAAGTGATAGTTAAAATGCAATTGCAAGTGTCAAAGAATGTAATGGTGGTGATTCTCCTCGGCCTATATCGGTGCTCAAACCTCAAATCATCGTCTAAGACAGCCTTCTCCTAAGCAAATCCTCTCTTTTTCTTCAGAAAAGCAATGTATTCAATAGTTTCGTTTTGTCCCATTTAATTATATATTTACTAAGTACTTTTTACATAAAAGATATGAAGATAATGATTTGGGTAATTCACAAATGTTGACACAGAGGAAATGCCATAACAATTGGCTTTTACAAACTTACAAGAAGGAAGTATTTTCCAAGGAAATATCCCAAGTTGTAAAAGTGCATTAATTTGTTGATGGATTAAAGAGAATCAATACAGAGGATGCTTTAGAGCAAAAGATAGACTGAATGTGAAAGAAAAGTATATGAAAAGATTTTGATCCAAGTATCTGTCACCAAAGTACGAATACAGAGGAGAAGAAAGGACAGAGAGAAGAGAAAGAGGGGAGAGAGGAGAGAGAGAAGAGATGAGAAAGATTTTGTTATTATTTATATTATTCTTAATGAATATTATAGTTTCTTAAAAAAAGTAGTGTTGTGTAAATTTGTATACTTATTTTTTATATTTTTTTTCTTTTAACAAATTTTATTTTTATTTTTTGTTTATAATTTTACTTATAAAATAACTTATAAACTAAAAGTAAGGATGACAATAGACTTTCAGCCTCGATCTTTGCTGAGAATTTTTTCCCACCCCCGCACACAACCTCGAGGAGAGATGGTCCCCCCAAGTCTCATGAGAAATTTTTTAAAATTACTTTTTATATAAAATTGATATTTAACTAAATAAATTTTATTTAAATAAAATAATTTATAAAATTATAAAAATACCCTTATTCTATATATATTTTATCTAAAACTAAACAATATATTAATATTTTTATTAATTCAGAAATCTCTAGGGCATTCCCATCCCTAAAATATTTTTAGGAAAAAATTGTTTTCCATCCCTACTCCTGCCATGGAAATTTTCTCCAATCCCTATCTCGAGTAAGGAATTCCTATCAAGTTCCCACCCAATCAGGAGAAATTGCCATCCCTAACTAAAGGTATGCATTAATGATTAATGTAAACCTAGCATTTGCCTTCTTAAAATGCTGCTTATGAGGGGATGATTAAAAACTAATTCTGCCTATGTGGCAACCTAACAATACAGCTGAATACTAATCATTAATAAGTGGCAATTAAAAAACTAACAGAAGCATATGTTTCTCAAGTGCTTAATACTATGGGATAGTATGTGTATAAATATGTATTACTTCTTGTTTGTATTTTAAGATTGTTGCGTATAAATTAAGAAATTATTAAAGTAGTATATTAACTATACTATATTTAATTCTCTTATTTTAGGTATAATTAAGAGAAAAATGAATAAATTCTCTTTAATTAAATAAGAGTGAATATAAAAAAATAACTTTAATATATACACTCTTAAAATTCTAAATGTATAAGATTTGGAACAAACAAAAAATTCTAAAATAGCAAAAGATATAAGATGAAGAAGGTTTCTTTTATCTTTCATTTTTGGGTGCAAGTTGTTAAGAAATTGATATTACTTTGACAATGTCATACTCAAATTATAGCATATATATCATAGTTTTACGCATAGTTGTATGCATAAAATTGATATTACTTTCAAGTGTTTTTAGCTTTCATTTCATGAAAAAGATTACAAACTTTCGTGAACAAGCATGTACAGTAACTACAGGAATATGGTACTATGGTAGAATTCAGACAGTTAGTGACTGTATTGCCTGGTACAAATTCTGGGGAAATTAAGTGGGGTTTGTAAAATAGCTCAGTATTTTTTTTTTTCTTTTTTGGCATTTTAGTAGAATTTAATGGAAGTGGCCAACCTGTATTCAATTTGGCTGTTTTGGAAGTTATAAAAGACAGACATCCCAGAAAGTTATGGGAGTACCTACTTTTCCAACACATGCACATGCAGATATTAAGAAATTTCAACTGCGTATGTGTGCATGATTCTTAGAAAACTAACATTTAAGATTTGACTTGTGAAAGTGAAATTTTGGTCAACCAGAGGATCATTGACCATTAAGTGAATATTATATTTTATAGACGTGAATCGAAGTATAAAGCTTCATTGCCACGAGGTTTGACTAGGTCGGGTTGGTATGGTTCTAGAAAGGATGAATATTCTATAAATGAGAGGGTAAAGGAGAGGTCGGAGAGGAAGGTTTCAATGCTTAAATTAGTACTTGGTCTATATATAAGTAAATGGACGAGGGTTTATAAAATATATACCTTACTCATTAAAGGTAAAGAGGAGAAAGATGTACGCTTAGAATGAGAAAATTTTCAGCCTAAGGGAATTGGTTAAATATTAAATTGCTTTGTTTGTAAGGTCAACGTTTGAATTCTACTAGAAGCAGATTCTCATTAATAAGCTATCCATAAAGAGCATTATAAGCCATTTGTTTAAACTTGTGGTAGTCTTCCTCCCTTAAGTGTAACGACTTGTATAACAAGTGATATCAAAGCATAGCCTCTTAGTTGAGCACTCAATTACCATTTTAAAAATAAAAGACCACATTGAACAGTGATGTTACTAGAAAGACATTCTACAATTGAACTATATTATCCTAGTTTCAATGTTTTCAAATTTTAGAGTCGCTTTTATTAAAAGATTCTTATTAGTTGTTTTTACTCCCATCTTAAACAAAGTTTAGGTATAAGATTAAGATTAATCTTATTCCACATAACAACTTATATATTATCTACATCTCTTACTACTATACTATACCTTTCAACTTGAAATGTGCTTCATATCTAATATCTCATCTATGTACATAAAATCTCTTTAAACTTCAAATGTGAATAAAACATATATTCACTAATATTATATGTGATAAAATTTTAATTTAAATGAAAAAGTGGGGATTGAAGGATTCATTCTCATGACTGCTATGTCAAAAAGAATCTAATACTATATCAAGAAGTACTAATCAACCTAAAAACTTCAGATATTAGGTGAATGCCAAGAAAAAGATTATTATATTCTCTTCTTGTACTTCAATCCCTTTTCTCTAGTACATTTCGCTCCTTTATTACTGATAACAGGCCTGGCATGACAAATTTTGATGAATATGGCCTTAATCAGTTCCTGATGTAATAAATTTTGCATATCATTACTATAGTTACATCATTCTCATGAAAATACGCATCTAGCTTGCCTATAACAGACAAGCATCAGTAGAGGGAGCCTATAACAGACAAGCTGGATGTGTATTTTCATGAGAATGATGTATGCCCAGATTAACTTAAGAGTTATGTGTTAGATAATGTTATTTTTAACTATTTTAAATGAAGGTTGAAATGTGCCAAGCACAAAATTTGTTGCATAATAACTAACAAGTGTACTAGGTTGCACAAATAGTATAAAATGAATACGAGTTGTCGTTCTCAGTGATTTGCTAATTAGTTACCAATTGTGTTTTTGAATTATTATCCAACCAATTAATATGGATAATGTGCAATCAAATAACACAAATAAACTGAAATAAGTGTAATAAAATTCAAGGATAGAAGTTTAGGTTTAGGGTTTCACCTAATGTGCTGCAATCTTATAGAAAAATATCTATGCAATTCTTATTAATTCTATGAATGTTGAATTCCCTAATTTGGCTAAGATTCAATTCCTTGTCAAATTAACTCTATCTTTTTCCCTAAATCAATTACCTAATTCTTTAGCATAATTCTTAGGAAAAGGATTTAATTTCAATGAAATTCATTAGTAACAATATAATTCATGTTTAGCTTTTACTCAAATTACAGCAATTACCCAAAAAAGCTAATTTATGAATCCATATTCTAATACAATTTATAGTCTATAATTCAATCTTACAGGTGGCCAATCCATAAGAAGCAATAAGAATAAAGATAGTTAATCATAGAAACTAAATAAAAGCTTGCATAGATAAAAAATTTCAAATCAATTACATCAACCCTAGGCTATGCCCCTCCCTTAAAGGAGGAGCTTAGCAATTCATGTCAAAAGATAGTAAACACAAATTAATAGTTCATGAAGATAAAAGGAAAGAAAGAAGCTTCTCTATGGTTGATTGATGAAGCTGTCTCTCTTCATCTTTTCTCCAAAATTCTCCCAAAGAGTCTAAAAGTGGTTAAGTCTAAATCCTATGCTAAATAGAGTATTTATAGTGTAACAAGTAACCTAGGAGAGTTAGAAAACCCAAAACTCAAAAACAATTTCCACGTGTGTCACAACACATAGTTGCTTGTTATGTCTCTTTGTTGCTTGAATTGTTGTGTCGCGATGCACAGTAGCTGATCACATTACTTTGCTGCTTCTTTCTCATTGTGTTGTGACATGCACTTTTTTGTGTCACGATACATAGTAGCTCATCAAAACTCCAAATTTCTCGCTGTGTTGTGATAGCAGAAGTGTGTGTCTCAACACACGAGTACATGACTTCAAACTCTAATTTTCTTCTTTCCAAATGCTAGAATAATCCTTCAAACTTCTTCTAATTGCATCTAAACCTCAAATCTATTACAAATTACTTAATTTGCATAGGATTTCTGCTACCATTACATTCCACTACATTTCCTTGCAATATAGACAAATTGCAAAAAATGAGGACCAAATTTAACAAATCAAGAATCAAATATCACTACTTTGGAGAGTGAAATATAAATAAAAATCATGACTAACACCTAACCTAGCAGAAAAGCCAAACACACAAAAATACCCCTAAAAAAATTCTACCAAAAAAGAAATACTCCTAAGAATTGGTCATTATACACAAGATTATATATACTAGTAATATAAAGATTGAATTTGCCGCAGTCAATTGTAGGGTGTAGTCAACTATCGGCATCTGATCTGCATAAATATGCATTGACCATGTAGATGTATGTAAATCAATTAGCTAACAATAACAATCGATTACAACACATCTAAGTCTAATAATATAGAGGGGAGTCAAACTTACTCCTTTCAATAACTTTTCATATGAAGTGAATTTTATGGATCTAACTGTTGTATTAAAAGATCTCATAATGTAGATCATCTTCATAAAATTTTGAAATTAATTGATACTTTATCATATGACTTTATTTTAACAAATAAAAACTTCTTAAATTATATGTAAAATTCATCACTTATATTAAATATTTAGAAGTTTCTAATTGTTATAAAATTTGACGTAAATAATCAATATCACAATATAATATAATTTTAACGGTTAGACCAATAAAACTCATCTTTCAAGAAAAGTTATTAAAGCGAGTAAGTACACACACTTGAATTTTAATTGGAAAAACCTTGTTAAGTAATGATTCGGATAAGAGACAAGAATTGTATGAATTATTCAAAGTCACATGAATTGTATGAATTATTCAAAGCCACATGACTCTTGTAACAAGTTGCTTAGAAAGCTTAGGCAGAAAACTGAAGTCCATAAGTTGTGTCTAT
The DNA here is from genome assembly GCA_022379115.2 of Bauhinia variegata. Lineage (NCBI taxonomy): Eukaryota > Viridiplantae > Streptophyta > Magnoliopsida > Fabales > Fabaceae > Bauhinia > Bauhinia variegata. Next base: position 6,978,628 of record CM039436.1, read on the forward strand.
GCCTTACGTACGAGAATGACAAAAAACTTTGATGGACTACTTTAGTCAACAAGGCATGCCCCCGCTATGAGGAAACGACCCAAGTCAAGAGACATGCAGAAAATTAAAACTTGGAAAATGTCAAAATATTTTTAGTTTTTAAACTAGAGGAAACACTTTTCTGGTTATTGCGTCACCAAGGATACTATTTTAGAATTATCTCTTCCTCCTTTCTTCCCCTATAAAAGAGAGGACTAGGAGCATTATAGAGATAACTTCCATTATTACTTTTCTACAATGTTTCCTCATTCTAGTTTGCATTCTCTGAAGTCATGAGTGGTTGAATCTGAGTTTCATCTATGTTTTCTTCTCAACATATTTGTATATTTCTAATTTCGTTATATTACCCTTGGGTTAGAGTACTAGGACCTTTACTTTTTGGTCTTAACCACTGGTAATTTAGTTCGAGTTAACTAGATGACCCAATGATCTTAACTATTGGTAATCTAGTTTGAGTTAATTAGATGATCCAAATAGAGGTAAAACTCTCTTAAAAATATTTTTTCCATGATAAATTTATTTAAACCTTGGCTAGAGTTTTTCTCATTGACTTCTTTCATAAACAATTTTCTTTATTTATTTCTTTAATAGCTGCATTTTTTTTTCTAGATTTCAAATATCCCGCTTTTCGATTTTATTTTCATTGCTATGATTCAAATTTAATATGGCCTATTCCCATGGAATACAACTTTACTTGTGTTATCTATGTACGAGAGTTGATTTTGAGGGTGGAAAATTATTTTTGATGCCTTCAACACCCATCATGAAATTAAGTACTTTGACAAATGGGAAATTGCATGTTCCAAGATTAATTATTTTTAGTGACTCTTAAGACAAGAGAGCCAGGAAGGTCAAATAATTTCGTTAGTTGAAGCCTAAAACCTGAATAAAAGATTAAAAATAATTATTTTAATGATAAGATGTGACTTAATTGTTAAGTAAACTAAATTTAATAGTTAAAGTTTTTGCAACTAAAAAACAATTATTATTTTCATTCCTACTACACCAATCATACTGAATTTTCTAACACCAATTTGATTTAGTTAACCTTTCTTTAACATCCAACTTCAAATCAATCGCCCTCGCAGTCAAATTTAATATAAATAGTAGATTAATTATTCATATGGCCAGCAAAACCCTCAACTACTCTGAGTAAAAATTTAAATCCGAATGACTCTAAAATTTCTAGAATTATTTTTTTTTTTATAAACGTTTACATCAAACTTAATTTTCTAATAGGGGTGAGCAAAATTCAAACCAAATTGTTTAAAACGTCCAAGCCAAACCAATCTCCATAGCATTTGGTTTTATTTGGATTGAAAATTTCTGAAAACCGCTTACTATGGTTTAGTTTGCAGTTTGGATGATTTTCAATCCCAAAATCGAACCGAACCACATATGTAATATATATGTGTATATTTTAAATTTCTATACATGTATTACTTATTTATTATAATTAGAATATATTATTTATGTAAATACTCACTTAAATGATAACTAATATATAAAAATGACATATAATATAATTAAAAAATATATATTATGACATGAGTATGATTTTTCTTGTTTTCTCTATTAGTCTATTATGACAATGTAAGTATGATGATTATATTTGGGATTTTATAATCTTAGTATTTAATTTCTTAGAAAATAAATGCTAAACTTTAAAACCAAGATTAAGAGGAAGTTGCAAACAATGTGAACGTAATGTTAAAAATACTCTTTATGTGACTTAACATGTTAATTTTCGAACTTTCTATTGAATCATTAAACCGCTTAAACTGGTCAAATTAAACTGCAAATTAGAGGTTTGATTTGGTTATTTTTAAAAAAAATTAAAAATCCGAACCGAACTACATCATAAATATTTGAGTGGTTTGGTTTAGAATATTGCTAAAAATCACACCGTGCTCATCACCTCTATTTTCTAATATATTATCATTATTGTTATTATTATTTTGCAGACTACTTATTTATGTGCCCAGCAAATCCCTAACCAAATATGAGCAAAAAAATCAAAAGATAATCTCCCATGACTCTTGTATGCAAACGGAATAATAATATTAATAATAAAATATAAGGAGACCATGGGGTTGGCAGGGAAATGACGAAAGAAAAACTTGTCTGGTTGCTGGTAATAAGATACGAAATGAGAGAAGGAGAGATAAGAAGAGGGAGGGTATGGCCTGCGGGTCGGTGGCCCCAAACCATCATCTGCTGAGGACACTGTTGGCTGTGCAAGAGCATGATTGTGACATAAATAACCCCAACATCACTTTCTTAACTTACCACTCCAATCTATCCTACCTCATTGAAATCTTGGGATAAAATTAAGGAAAAAATTGTTAGGAGATTTATATATATATAAAAAAAAAAAACATGAATATAATCAATAAAACCCAGCACAATTAGAAGGTAGTTAAATCTTTTAAACATATTGACAATGTTTAATTTTTGGCTGCATGCATAGGTGTCTGTTTTAATGATATCTAAAATTCGAAAAAAAATTATTAATTTTTAGTTATTGACTGAAAATATCATTAGTGTAAAAATAAATGCATGAATAGAGCTGACAATTTAAGAAATATAGAGAAAAAAAAAACTGGTGTAAAAAGAATTTGTAAATATAATCTATATTGGGAGAGTCAAATTTTAGGGATATTTATGATGATGCCAAAATCTAAAATTAGTTATGCTCCAAAATCCAAATGAAACATTTCTCTGTTTTTACCCCAAGATAGAGTCTACCAGTATTTCAATTAATTAAAGAAATTCTACTTGCACACAATATACCAAGTAATATGCAATTAACTTATCATCACTTTCTTATTTACCCTCCAATAGTCAATTACATAAACTCTACTTGCATTTGTACTTGCACTCCAAACTTCTATAATCAACTCAAGTTGTCAGATTAAAATTTCATCAGATTGTACCTAATCATTAGCTTTTTCACCTCTCAAATTTTCAATTAGAGAACTCTTTTTGCATACCATTATCTGCACTCCATGTATGAGCCCTAGCAGCCAGGTTAATGTTTCAGTGGGTCCAAGTAAATTTAATGATGCCAAACATGCAAGCATAAAGAGTGAAGTCTTTTTCTTTTTCATCTCTTTTATTTATCTGTATACAATTCTACTTATGTAAATAAATTAAAAACAGAATATATATATTTGGGTGCGTGTAAAAAAGCATATATATTGGTTTTTTCAATTATAAATAGTAAGGTAAAATATATAATTGGCAAAATTATTTCAAATTATACAAATTACAAGGATGATAAAAAATTGAGAGAGGGTAGAAATACAGAAAGGAGAGAGAGAGAGAGAGAGATAGGTATGCATATGGGTGGACAAGTATGTAGTATTGTTTATGTACTCGTCAAATGATTGAGGAATAAGAACAGGGAGAGAAGCAAAAAAAATTGTATGCATAAGAAAACAATTGAGAGAAGATAAGTAGGTATATGCAGCTGAGTAATTGTTTTCTTCTCTTCTTTTCCGGATTGTAGCTGTCTCCTCCGATACTTGCTTCTTGGTGTTTTCTGGGATTAATCTGAAAGCTTTCAAGAGACAAGAAAGCAGGGAAGACCATATATATACTTCAGGTCCATCTTTCTTCATTTTTCTCAAGCTTTTTATGTTAAAGGAGACAAGAAAGAATGAGTTCAATTATTCTTCTTCCATGGATATTAACAAATTTTGTCATCTCCAGATTTGCTCCTTTGTTTACTGAAAATCATGACGGCTGCTTCTCCGTCTGCGGCGGCAGCGCCGTTCTTCGGCGTCAGAGAGGAAATCCAGAGTCAGATGCCAAACCACCAATCTTCTACAGCTGCTTCCTCTACTGCTCCAAACACAGTACCTCAAAAGAAGAGGAGAAATCAACCTGGAAATCCAAGCAAGTAGCTCTTTGAATTAGTTTATTGCTTATTTGATTTTTCTTAAAGAAAAAAAAAAGGAATAAAACACATGGCAACCACCCTTTTGTAATTTTTTCCAGTTTTCAACAAGAAAAATGACCATTTAGCAAAGAGGAATATTCGTTGCTAAGTGACTTTCTTTCTTCTATAATTTCATTTTCCTTTCTTATTTTTCTCGCCAAATGGTTTTTTTCTAGTAGCTTTAATGAGAATGAACTCCACAAGAAAACCCTAAATCCAATACTAATAGCTAGCTGGGGTTCTTTCTCTTCTGAGTTCCTGCACACTTTTCTGACTTGCTTTTTGATATATCTTGGAGCTCGCTCAGTCTATATATAGATATATATATATATATATATATGGGTATGGTTTAGAAAAAAAAAATGTTTATTTTTTCAGTTCCTTGTGCATATTCAATTTTATGAGGTAATTGAATCAAAGAATTTTCTAATGTTTTCTTGTTTGGCATTTTTCAAGATAACAGATCCAGATGCAGAGGTAATAGCGCTATCTCCCAAGACCCTAATGGCAACAAACAGGTTCATATGTGAGGTTTGCAACAAAGGGTTCCAAAGAGAGCAAAACCTACAGCTTCACAGAAGAGGACACAATCTGCCATGGAAGCTAAAGCAAAAGACCAACAAAGAGCCAAAGAAAAAGGTTTATCTGTGTCCTGAGCCCACATGCGTCCACCATGACCCTTCGAGAGCTCTCGGTGACCTCACAGGGATTAAGAAACACTATTCTCGAAAACATGGCGAGAAGAAATGGAAGTGTGAGAAATGCTCAAAGAAATATGCTGTTCAATCTGATTGGAAAGCTCATTCAAAGACTTGTGGCACTAGAGAGTATAGATGTGACTGTGGCACTCTTTTCTCAAGGTAATTTTCTTACTTAATTTTTTTCCCCTAGCCTCATATATATAGTTCTTTTCATCTAAAAAGCTACTCAACTTCCAATAAAACATGTATAATGGCAGCTATCTTGGAAAAAAAAATCCAAATTCTCGAATATATATTTAGTCTTTACTTTCCTACGTTCGTTTCTGTCATTTAGATTCATTGCAGTGACCCAACGTACCAAATGATACGTTACATCATCTATCTATTTGTGGGTTCAAGTTGTATTAGATTATTAACACCAGTGAATCAAAGTTCTTTTTTCATTGTGATTTATAGTGGTTGATGGAATCTAAATTCATTGTAGTCGGTTGTAATACAATTATTGCTACCAGCCATTGGATAACCCATATCTGTATGCAATTGTTGTTAGTTAACAACTGTAGTACAATCGACTGCAAAGCATCTAAATTTAATGGCAAAAGACTGCTTGCCCGTGAGTACTCTGCAGTAAAACATGGGTGTTCTTCTAAGTTGTAGTTAAATCGAAAATGTTTTCAAAAAAAAAAGAAAAAACAGAAAGGTTTAAATTTGCACCTTGGGAACCACGCCCTCTCACATCCCTTTTATCCCATTCACGTGTTGTCAAGCAACAATGTAACAGCAGTACTGCACAGTGATACTGGGTTTTGTTCTCATGTGACTTGGTGTTGCTGGGAATTTTGTTCTCTTTCGGGTTGGCCATTTTTGTACTGAGTTTAACCAAAATTTCAGGTACTTTCTTGCCAGAGGGTTCAAATTGCACAAATGCTTTTCTTGAATCAATTATTGAACAAGTTAATGCATGCTAGCACTCTGCATTCACCAATCTATAGAGTTTATATGTTTGCAGAATATTTTCCCGAGAATTTAGTGATATCATTTGGTGGTACGATTATTTTGGAAAGATTCTTGTCATGGAAAATAGACAGCTCATGAGGATTTTGCATTTATTGAAGCTGGTCCCATGTTTGGGTTATTGAGTATTGACTTTCATCAATGTTGCATATAATTCTAGTTTCATCGATTCAAGAGAGACCCCAATGTGGCAGTTCGAATTGGAATTTTTGGTTTATATGGCATTTTGGTGTAATCCTATGGGGCCTCCTTTTATAGCTTTCTTATTAGTTTTTTTAGCATAATTTCAACAAAAGGGTTTTGTGCATGTAATGTTAAATTTTTTTTACCAAAAACCCAACGATTGAGAAATTTTCCATGTAAATTTTCTTAGCAAAAATACTGTCCAATCAAACTGAAATGGTTTGTTTATTTTCTTTTTTACTAATTTCTTTTGGGCATATTCCTTTCCTTTTGGATTTGGTCGGTGATATCATGGATATGTTGAACAATTGAACCTAAACATTTAGCTCTTTTTCTTTTTATTATTCTTTTACTCAAATCGATCAATCATCACAAAATTCCAAATTTGGAATTAATTTTCCTTTTTTGGCATTTGTTTATATATATGATTAGAAGGGGAATCTTTAGAGTGGTTTCATTGCATTATTCTTATGTTGGTCGTTTACTTTGTCACTTGCAAGAATAAAAATTGAGTAAAATCTCATTTTGGATATTCCACTTCAATCTTTTTTTTTTTTTCTTTTTATGGCTACTCTAATCCTTCAATTTATGTTAACCCTAACTTTTGATTAGTTCATTGTTTTAGAACCACCAATAACCTGAATTTTTATCTCCAAATTTTAATTTCTATGGTGAAATTGTGTTCTGAGTGATGTTGAATGACATTTTAATTAATTTATATCTAATGTTCTTGTTGCAGGAGGGACAGTTTTATCACTCATAGGGCATTTTGTGATGCTCTAGCACAAGAAAGTGCAAGGCACCCTACCAACTTAAATGCCATGGGAACTCTACTATATAGCTCCAACCACATGACCTTAGGCTTATCCCAAGTTTCCCAGCTTCAAAATCAAAACCAAGCAAACCCTAACAACATTTTGAGCCTTGGAGGAAGTGGGGCACCAAAATTTGAGCACTTAATTCCAACGTCAAATAACTCTAATTCATTTGGAGCAATTCCCACTTCAGCTTTCTTCTTGAGTGACCCAAATCAAACATTTCAAGATCAACAATCTCCACATGGGCAATTCTCAAGCAAGCAACTACAAAGCCTTATGCAACTTCCTCATCTCCAAGGCAACTCTAATAACCCCAACTCTTCTAATGCCAATCTATTCAACCTTAGCTTCTTCCCTAATAGTATTAACACTGCAAGCAGCATGATCCATGACCAATACAACAATGTGAGTAGTGGTGGCGGCGGCGGCGAAGGGACATCACTTTTCTCTAGTAACCCTAGTGATCAAGCTGGAACTGGTTTTCCCTCACTCTTCAGCAACCAAGTTCAACATGAAAGCATGTCATCCCCACATATGTCGGCAACCGCGCTGCTTCAGAAAGCTGCTCAAATGGGTTCAACCACCAGCACCAATAGCTCTTCTTTACTAAGAGGAATTGGTTGTTCCTCAAGCAATGGTGCCAAATCTGATAGGCAAGTTCTGGCCAATAACTTTGCCATTCTTGAAGGTGATAGTAGAGTAGAAGGTGTAAGATCAAGCATGGAAAAGGAGCAACATCATTTCAGAGGGCTAATGAATTCTCTTGCTGATGGTAAAACTTCCATTTATGGGAATGTGCAAGAGAACAACCATGGAAGATTTCACAACATTGATGAGTCATTTAAGTTGCACCAAAATCTGGGTGTAACCTTTGGAGGGTCTGATAAGTTAACGTTAGACTTTCTTGGTGTTGGAGGAATGGTGGGAAACATGAATGGTGGATTTTCTCAAAGAGACCAACGACGACAACAACAACAACATGGGATCAATATGAGTTCTTTGGATTCAGAACCCAAGTCAACAGCACAAGCAAGCCAACCTTTTGGAAGTACAACGTTTTAATAATCAGGTTCCCATTGAAAATTTGCAGGGAAGAAGAAGAAGAAACACACATCTTACATATGAACTATGTTGAAATTTTGCTCTTCTATTTTTTTTTTTTTGCATCAAGTATCCTAACTTATTTGAGACATATGAGCATGAACTGATGAATTCATCTCAACAAGTGTGACTCCAACTAATTTCATTTGACTTTATTTCCTTAAAGGAAGTCTAATTAATTGGGATTTTTAAAATTTCCATCTTCGTATTTTCTTTCAAAACACGAGATATTATCTAAAAAATTTAGTTTATAATAAAGTACAATGAGATCATACAATTTACGTAGCCGATCAGTCTCACCTAATAGAACAAAACTTGTTATTATTGTTGTATTTTCCTTAATGTGTGATCTCTTCCTCTTCATTTATTACTTTCTCGAATGAAATTCCAATCACTTTGATAGTGATGGACAGACAACTAATAGAGTTACTGTCACATTAAATTCAAGACCATAGAGAGATAAAAATGGAGACAGTGAAAGCATGTGGTAAAACCAGGTATTGTAAGGAAGATGGACCTCACTTTCTGGGAATCTTCACATGTTGGCTACATTCCAGCAAATGCGACAAAGGCAGATTTGTTTTTCAACTTATGTAATAATGTAATGTTTAACCAAAACAACTAACTGAAAAATAATGCTCAAAAGTTTTCTTGGCTACCTAAAACCTAATATTTTAATTTAAAGTACAACGACTAACTCTATTAAGAATACGTCAACGTCCACAAGAATTGCCAATTTTCAGGTTACTTTTGTTGGCATTCTTTCGTTGCAAACTGCTTTAACAAAAATTCTATCGAACTATCCAATTGGCACCATCACAACCAAATAAAAAATGAAGAATTAGGTGAATTCGGCAGCAATATTAAGAACATTTTTATTTTACATTAATAATGTTCAAATGTAAGATAAAGCGAAATAAAACCCTTCAAGTACTTTTTTAAAAAGGATATTCCCTTAAAAATAAACCTGAGTATATCTCTACGGAGTATCACTCCAAGGCAAGTATTTCTTTAACTTTGCTTAAATACTCTCTAAATAAAAAACATATGTAATATTCAATTGCATATAAGTGTGACCAAACTAAATATAAAAGATACATATTTATAGGTAACATAATTCAACTGAATAAAAGATAATATAAATAATAATAATAAAAAGAAAATACATAATTATCTAAAATAAAATTTAAGATAAACCTTAACCTATAATTATCCATACAAATAAGTCATAGCTTAAGATAAATCTTAATTTAAAAACCTAACCTTAATTCTCAAGAAAACCTAAAATACCTAATTTATCTCAATCGACGGTCAAAGAGTAGTTAATCTCTTTCGAGGAACAAAGATCGCCGAAAAGGGTCACTTCTCTTAACAAAGTCTTTTCCATCAATATTGCTAAAGATCAAATGCTTGCCAACATGTTTAAAGTACTAGACTATCTGAATTATGTTATGCTTTGATGGTTACTTCTTTTAGTAGTTAAACACTTTTACTATTAAACACATCATAAATAGGTCATTATGACCAGAGAGAGACGTTTTAGTGTGCAAAAGTTGGCTCAAGGATACCCTTGAGATTAAAACTGCACATTACAACAAAAATTGTTTTTAGTGACCAATTTTAATGACTGAACAAACAACACTCGTCATTAGGGATGGAAGCAACTGCTATCTTAACAGTGGCAAAGGGTACGTTGCTAAATCAGTCACGGAAGCATTCACCTCAAAATCAACTCCTTGAGCTGTGTTAAAATAATTGGTAAGAAGAACTCTGCCGCTTTTATGATCTTATTCAATTTTAACTAAATTAATTAACATTCAATGTAATACCAGATATCCGGTGGTTTACACCAAAAAAAAAAAAAAAAAGTCAACTCCTTGATTAGATTAGCAATCGAAATAGCTTAGTTGCTAAATCAGATCTAGTTTTTCTGTTACGCAGGAGATGGATGGCCTAAATGAATGGATATAAATAAATAGGCTCAAATCACTATACAAGATAACTGTTGAGTAGGAAATGGATGACTGATATGTGCCCAGCATCAAACCAACCCAGCAAAGAAACCTAATCTTGCTAAATTATGTAGAGATATTAATTTAGCAGTGTGTTCCACAACCGCCTTGTCAGCCACAAACGGTTGTAACAAAACATCAGCTTGTTTGATGATTGACTTACACTCTTAGAAGAATCTAGGCAGGCAAACATAGGGGAGAGATAAAATGATTCTGAAAATTCTTGTCTTGGCTTATACATTTGTCATTTATACATAATATATTTATATAGTACTCTTAGGAACTCTCTCGACTTCAAATTGTAACTAACAAAGTAAATAAGGACCTAATTATTTCTAATTACATAATGCTTTAAAGACTTTAATCATTGAGGAAGGTTACAAAATAACTCATGACATATAACCTTACCACTTCTACAACTTCCATAAATTATGACTTAACACCTCTTAAGTTCTCTATCTCATGACTTTATTTCTTCACATTTAATTTGGACATAATTTCTGAATTAATTTCTAACACTCCCCCTTAATTCTGAAATTCTACAGCACAAAGTTTATCACGAAAGTGAAAAACTTGTCTTGAGATACAGCCTTTGTGAGAATGTTTGAAATCTGATCTCCAATCTTGCAAAATTTCACCTCGATCTCGCCTTCTTCAACCTTTTCTCTAATGAATAATGAAACCTGAGCTTAATGTTCTTGGGGAGGTTGTGGAAAACTATATTTTTAGTCATTGCAATGAAAACATGTTGTCACAGAAAATTGAAGTAGGGAAGATTTGATCTTGTTTCATATATGATAAAATTCATCTCAGCCATAAAGCTTCACCTACTGCACTTGTAATAGCAATGTATTCTGCCTCTGCTGAAGATAAAGCTATGGTCTGTTGCTTCTTTGAAAGAAATAGCCTTACTTCCTAAAAAGAATATGTAACCGGTGGTGTTTCTTTTATCATCAATTGAAACCAACCCAATCACTATCAAAATAACTAACTTCCTTTTCTCTTCACCTTGATATAGAATGCAAATAATTTTGTGCCTTTGATATATCTTAGAATCCTCTTTGTAGCTGCAAAGTGTCACTTACTAGGCTCACTCATGAACCGAAACATAATACTCACTGCATAAATGGTTGGGAATTTGGAGAAATACGGAATATCAAAGTCACTAGATTTACCCATATCAGTTCAATAGAATATTAACTAGACGTGTGAAACCATACCTAAGTCTATCGGCGAGGAAGATCTGAGTCCATTGGTTCTCACGGTTTGATTGATCTTCCAAGTTATCACTAGAGAGAACTGTCAAGAGAGACTTTGAGAGAACAGTTACAGCAAATAGAAAAACTGTACAGCACAATTATAAAACCTTAGCTAACTAGGGAATCATAACCTTTTTTAAATAATGTCCCCAGCATTCAGCTCATCACCAAAATATGAGTTACTATAATTTTGAGCTTCAACACATTAATCCCGTAACAAAATTGAATTAAGCTCATAATTCTTTATTATTTATAAAATTACTTTAATTAAGCTTTGCTATGATAATGACATACACCTATTATGTTATACTTGTGTACCACGCATTGGAATATTTTCCAATAGCTAGGTCTTGTATTTGTGAGATAAATGAGTGATCCAACAAGCTTTCTGTCATCATCATTCTTTGAAAATATCAATCATTAACCAAAAAAAAACCTACGGGGGCAAATGTGCATATCTAATTCTGGTATATTTATATATATTGCATAACAAAAACTTAGTGCAGCATAAATAGTGTATTTTGCTATTTGCAGTTTTCCAATTCATAATATCAAAGTCTGTATAGTAACATCAAGTCGACTGCCAACGTTATGATTAGTTCTTATATATCTCATTACTCATTTATCTGAAAGATTCTTTAGGGTTATGATGAGAGAGGTTGCCTGGCCATTACAGTACTCAGCTTCCATCAGAGAAAGCAGCCTCTAATTTTCATTACAAAAATGTTTGATGTGTACTTATAGTTGTATATTTAATATATACTTTCTATTTTATAATTATTTTGTAAGAATAAAATTATAAACGAAAAAAATAAAACAGAAGTAAAAAAAGAAAATGGAATGTAAAAATGAGTTTATATTCATAGATGTACTCATAGCCTTACTCTTTTCTTTTCGTTATGATAATTATTGGTAAAACTTATGTGACAGTTTTGTCGCAACTGCTGTCTTTTGTTTCAATCTTGTGGTATCTTTATCTTAGTCCGTGACTCTCAAAGGAGTTATCTTATTTCGACTTTTGTCACTTCAGTTTTCTCTTTTCCTTTTGTTTGTTTCTTTGTTTGTGTGGGAGCCATGGTGTTTTTATATTTTCTGTGTTATTTGTTGTCTAATTACAACAGTCTCTTATTATGTCTTTTCTACTTACTTTTTCTATTTTTAAAATTATATTTAAACCTAATTAATTCACACAGTTAAAGAATTTCTTTTAGAAGCTTTTTTTCCCTAAAAAATAATACTAAAAAACTTAATGACAAAATTGTCAGTAACTAATTATTTTTTAAACTAAAATCTGTTGTCTCATTTTTATATGTAATTTATTATCTCACTTATTATAATTGATAAAATAAATATAAAATAATATTGTTATTCCACTAACTTATATTTTTTGCCAATCACAAACAATAGGACACAATATAAGATACCATATGACACAATATAAGATAACATATGAGACAACATATTTAATCTATATTTTTTCAATTATCTTCTCTAATAAACTTGTTTATTTATATATTATTACATTATATTTCATAATCCATATAAAACATATTAGAGTAAGTATTTATGTAAATGTAAAATTATTTTAAAAATTTTAAAAATTACTACTGTTCCTTTTAGTTAGAAATTTAGATTATAGCAAGGAGTTTCATAAGAGTCCAAGGGTGCTATAAGAAGAAACTAGCAGCAAGAGAGAAATAGATTCTTCTTCAACATGGACTACTTGGATAATGTTTGTAATCTTGTTCTCCTTTCAATCTTAAATAGCAGTTCATAGGAAGGTGGCACTTTATGCATGCTAATCTCAGTGTCTTAGTTGTATAAACTATATATTGTTCTTCAATAATATATTCATATTTTATTAAAAAAATGACAAGTATTTTTTTATAAATAGTAACCTACTTATGCTTTTGGTTTTTTTTTTTTTTATAAGTATCCCCTGACATGTTCTTAATAAAATAGTTTTATGAGTTGTGTTTAAATTCAAAATTATTTCCAAGGAAAAAAAAAAAAAAAAAAAAACCTATTCCACTTCATAAGATTTCCAGCCAAGCCTGTGTATCATTTATTTATTAGTTGAATAAAATATTTTTCATTCCCCATATTTTCATACAACATGTCAATTCCTTTGCTTGAATTTGTGTATTTCTCTTCTTCTTTTTTTTCTTTTTTTTTTTTTCTTTTGCTTTTGATTTTAAGGAAGATTTTACATTCCCAGTCACCTAAATTTGATGATCTATGAGAAAACATAGACATTTCATATCACAATTAAAATTTCAGTAAGCTGATGCAAGAGTGGGTCGAAAAACTTTCACAAGCATGGAGCTTTACTGAATGAAAATGCTATTATATCAGCTGAGACTATATATATATATATATATATTTTTTTTTTGGTGTGGAAAGAAAAGAAACAAAAACACTACAACTTAACAAAGAAACACTAAAAAGATCGGCTATGAGCTCGGCTGACAGCTACCGCGGGGGCTATTATAGAATTACAAAATCAGAGCCATCCTTAGCTGTCTCTTTAGCTATGCGATCAATGCAGAAGAGACTATAATTTCATACTAGCTATAACAAAGCAAAAAATCAAACAGGCAAAACAGACTCCAAATCCTTGTGCATTGTTCTAATTACATCAGTAACCTGCTCAGTCTGATCTTCACTGGAACATGCTGCAAGGAGTACCTTGGCTGTTCCTCCATCAGGGTAACAACCAGCATCTATCATTTCTTCAAATATTTGTAAGCACTTTGCATAAAGTTTCTTTCTGGAATAAGCACCAATCCGAGAAGTCCACGTCACCACATCAGGTTTTAAATCTTTCTGATTAAGTGACTGAAACAGCTCTTCCATTTTTTCAATGAATCCTGCTCTTCCATACATATTAATCAAGATATTATACGTACTTATATCGGCTACATATGATCCTTTCTTCATCACTGTCAATACTTCCTCCATCTTTTCGAATTGGCCTAATCTTCCGTACAAGTTCAACATGGTGTTGAGAACATATGTGTCTGGTTTAATGCCAGATTCAGACAACTGGTTGAGAATTTGCTCACATTTGGCCACATTGCCCGTTTTTGAATAAGCAGATAAAAGAACCATGTGTGATTTCATAGTTGGTGTTATTCCCACTTTCTTCATATCTTCAAAGGCTGCCTCTGCATCTAAATTTCACATAAAACCATTAGAAAGAAGCGTCTAGAGTTATGAAAATAAGTATTTTGATCAACATTTTGAATTTGTAAAGATTCAGAAACAAGCCTTATCCCACTAAGTGAGTTAGCTATAAGAATTGCACGATGTTATTATGTCTTATTAAAAACCATATTTTCTGGAATTCTGTAAAGACTTGAGTGATACAAAAAATTCCTCTAGAGAGCTAAGTGATTATCTTTCAAGGACTAATACACATTTTACTTATTTTATCTTTTCTTATGGGGCTTATGTAAATAAAAGTTCTGCACATACATGAGAGGACATAGCATATGTCACCCAACCCACTCAAAGTACTAGTTTGCCGTTCATTCTTAAAGTTAAATATCATTTTAGTTTTTCGTACTTAAAAACTTAATTAATTTAATCCCTTGCACTACAGGTTTATTAATTTGGTCCTCACATTTTAAAATGATCAATTTTATCCCTCAAATTTGTCAATACCAATAGCTATTTATGGGTTTGCTGGCAATTTAAACTACCAATAAATGCTAGAAGAACTAATTTGATAGACATTTTGAAGTGTGAAGAACCAAATTAATAAAGATTTATAGTATAAGATGCAAAAATGTGAGGGACCAATTTAATAAAACACCAAGTCATCCATGACCTGTAACTAAGTAATTAAATACAAGTCTCATGGTTTAGATCTTCATAAGCTTTTAGTTATCTGCAAATATGATTGTTCAATAAGTTATTTGAGTGAAATAAAATGAGATGATAGCGAAGCAAATAATTACCCTCTTGTAATCCTGCTCTCCCATATGCATCTACCAAGATATTATATGAGGCCCTATCTGGTTCACATCCCATGTGCTGCATGAGTGAAAATATTTCTGCGGCACCATAAGGGAAACCTGCACGACTGTCGGGAGAAGAAAGTCAGGTTCAGCCTGCATAGTAGCATAAGGAAAATGGTATGAGCACACTTGCTAGTGTACACCCATGTTTTATAGTTATTTTACAGGGGTAAAATTGTAAACAGAAAAGTCAGAGAGATATGAGAAAAACAAAGGTGTAAAAGTAGGTGTATACTTTTGGGTGTACACATAGCATTACTCGTAACATAATAGCTATAAATGTTATGAATTATGTTCAAATCTTGAAAAAAGTTCAGTGTTTTCTCACGTCGTCCAGCATTTTTCTAGCCACTGAAACTTAGAGATGAGATCACAAGCTCACAAGTAAGGCATACTTGACTCTATTTCAACTGAAGAATCTAGTTTTAACATTCCATGCTTATGAGCTGCTCAGTGAAAACTGCAGTGAAGTAAAGATCGATATTTTCGACCAGAATTTTAAGTGTAAAAGAATACTCAGGCAGAGGATAAGGCATTCTCTTAAAAGAAACATCAGAAATTTAACAGCAGGGAAACACTTTAACCACTTCTGATTTACTAGACCTCGATGCAGGTCACGTACCAGTTCAATTCTCAAACTGGTGTGACATTTATAGTCTTGTATAGATGTATAGATATCTTTTTTATTTTTATTTTTTTATTTTTTTCCTTTTCTATGTTAAATCTTGAGTGTAGAATCTTTCTTGTCTTGCATAGGTTCTTACTGTCATGTTTCTTACATGTAAGACAATCAAATTTCAATGTATTCCAAATTTCATCCATGCTTCTTCATCATTTTATTACTTACATAACAGCAAAAGGTAGACTATGAGAGCATGGTTCATGGAATAGTCCAAAATAGGAATAGAAAGCCCTATAGCTACGTTTGGTATGCAGTGGTAATAGATGAATATATTGTTTGATATGCAAAGAATGTAATAGAATTCTTAACAAAATGACCAAAATGACCCGCATAATTTTCAATAAATAAACTCCACTCAACCTAATAAAAGCACTCACCCACCCAAAATGACCAAAGGAATGGCTCAATACCACTAGATATTGGAGAATGATGGTTTCCTCAAATTTGCGAATTGGTGCATTCCTAGAATGGACCATTCCCGTTCCAATAGTAACCAAACATGCACAATGTAGGATGAACCATTCCAAGATTTGTCATTTCCATGAACCAAACATGCTCTGAGTCCTAGGAAATTCAACTAGACAACTCATTTTTAAGGCCATGCTAGACTGGGACTTTCTGATCTGCTGTTGACTACAACTTGTCAGCAACTTCAGTTACTCATTTTGATAAAATAAAATTTCTATTTGATTTTTGGATGAAGATATTCATTTCCTTGAAGCACGATTATCTGATAGCCTATTTGATGCAATGACTAAAACAAATTATACAATGCCACCATTCTCTAAATTCTTCTGCAGAACATCTGAAATAAAATGTTGTTTTAATTATTGATTTATTCAACCATACATCTTTGACAGCCACCTCAAGACCAATTAGTTAAAGTAAAATGCTTAAAAAGATAAAAATTTCATAAAGCAAGAAGGAATTCATATCATCATTTTGCATATCAACCTGTAAGCTTCCATGAGAGCATTATAAGTATATACATCAGGTTCAAGCCCAGCTTCTTGCATCTGCTCAAATATTTCTTCTGCTTTTTCGCACAAACCCTCTCTCGCAAATGCATTCACTAGGGCAGTGTAAGTGCAGATATTTGGTTTACACTTCTGACTCGTCATCTCATAAAACGACTTTAAGGCCATAGAGGATTTACCAGACTGCACAAAATACGAATCACAAAGATAAAAGAACTTGAAGCAAAGAACAAATTATATCAGATGTAATCGATATGCGGCAACAATTGAAACATTGATGTGTTGCATTATCAAGCAACTATACATTTGCATTCATGCAGGTATCATCTCCCAGATCAAAGATAAGTACAATGTTAAGAAATGGGGAATACATGTATGCAGACAGAAGTCATACACTACACTATCAACTACAAACTAAGAGATTAACATAGTGGATCTTGCTTTAACCATTACTGCTTTATCAATGATTTGTTAGTTTAGGACATACCCGAGTTGTTTTCTAACTATATTGTTTTATTCATAATGAAATGAAATAAGAGTAAGAAAGTAGATGAAACACTAAGTTCAACTGATGTTAGTAAAAGCATGTTTGGTCATTTGTTGGTCAATGAATACATATAAATAGCTAATGTCCCCATGCAGCTTAACTTGATCAAAATTGGTAAAATGGAAGTAAATCTTGGATGAAGCAGCGCCAGATACAATGTTACAATAGGACATACTAGACATCACAGTCTTTCTCATTGTGAATGTCAACAATGAACTCCAATTACATTTACAGTTACAATTTTTTAAGCCTTGTGTGTAAATTATTTTGTAACCGTCAGAGCATACTGAATCTGAAAGCCTATGACTAACTAGTAATTGGTAAATAACTATAATTTTCTGAGCACAAAGTCAGATGAACCTAGCAAAGCTTACCTTTCCATATAAGTTCATCAGCAAGGTAAAAGTTTCAGTAGATGGTTTGCAGCCATCCCTCTTCATCCTCTGGTAAATCTCTTCTGCTTTTTGATAGTTTCTTCCTTTGAGTAATCCATCAATATAAGCATTGTATACAACAGCACCTGAGTTATTTATTCCAATAAATGATTAGCTACTTCAAAAGATTAATCTTCCTTAGAATAACTTAGATGGAAGACGAAGAAAGAGAATATTCTAAAATTAAAATAGATTGATGTCAAAAAAAAGAAAGAACACTCCTTTAAATTTAGGAATGGTCACCATCACTAAGAAAGCTTTCTAGTTATAAGGAAATCCAACACATGAAAGACATATATTGTTGATATCTTTTTTAAGGTTGTTGTCTTGTTGAATTCATAATGTTTATGGCCAACCCTTGATTATAACAATATCTCTTTCAAGCATATACGGGGTTACAGTTGATTAATGAACATACTTGGAGGAAGGCCATAACTTCGCATTTCAGCGAAGACAGCCTCAGCTTTTCCTAGGAGACCAGAAACACAGTATGCCTTTATAAGGAGAGCATAAGTATCTTCATTAGGGATGCATTGCGCTTCGAGGAGCTGAAGATATGTTGATTCTGCCTCATTGTATTGAAGCTTTTGTCCATAAGCATCTATAAGTAAATTGTAGCAGATGACATCTGGCTTAAAGGAGCTCCTATACAGTATCCATCTGCATATCTATACAGGATGGTTGAATGTTATGCCAAACAATATCAATTTGCAAGCCAAACAAAATAATCCAGATGATGGAAAACCTTGAATAAGAATAGAATTATCCCTTGCATACCATAGATACTAAATGTTTCTTATATAAATCTACCATCATACAAGCTATATAATAACTTTCGATATAAGCTAGGCTTAGTAGTTCCTTGGAGTTTTAGCAAAAAGTTAGAAAATAGTATAGGATGAATGATAACAGCAAAACAAAGATTAAATAGACAAAGTTGAGCTTGATATATTTGTATTTGTAAGAGCTGTGAAAGGAAAACAAATCTTCGGCGCCTAACGGTAACAGCTTAAGCTTTTGGGATAGTTGCTTCCTTCGCTATATTATAGAAGAATGCAGGAAAATGCAAGTTGATCTCCAACTCAGCCAATTTCTTATGGCCAATCATTAGCCTTACTAAACATGGTTCCACTATGGCCCGTGTGCTTGCCTATATACCTCAGCTAACAAACAGAGAATTTCTTCACATACTCTTGAATCTTAAGGGAATTAGAAAACCAAAATGAAACTGCTATGTTTTAAAACTCAATTTTTTCTTTGGTGAGGGAGGAAGATTTAAGCTTTTTCTTTCTCTCTTTCTTTCTTTCTATGATAAAAGAGGGCGATTACATTAGAAAGAAGAAAGTACAATATAAGAAAACACTGCTGCAACTACAAAAAGAAGCAGAAAAGGATCTAGAGCAGCTCAAAAGAGCTATCCAATTTCAATCCCTTTGCAGAAATCTCTGACTAGTAATTCTTGCACTGACATTCCAACCAAATACACCAAATTCTCATAAAATTAGTAGTTTTTCCAGGAATCCTTGCACTCCTTAATCTCCCAAAACCTTAAAAGAATGTACCAAGAAAGTGGTCCAATATAGAAATACTTATTTGGCATATCTATAACCTTTCATTTTACTTTATCTGACCATATGTATTCTGAGTATTATTCAGAGATTTGTTACATTCTAGTTACTTAGTCCATGTCAATGCAAGTAGAATGAATTCTTAGTCAAAGAAGCTTCTCACCAAAATGATTGAATCCCACTCTTTCCTCATGCGAAGTCGAACAGCAACATCGAAAAAATCATCCCATGTTGTAAGAGAAGCAGGAAGCTCATCAAATGAACACCAAATTTCCTCACTATCCACTTCCTCTTGTACACATTCCAGAATCTTCTGCGCAGTGGGACTTAACACTGGAAAAATTCCATCAACAAACCCAGATCCATATTTCCATCCTCGTCCGCGCAAAGAACCGCCTGCTCAAAGGGATATCACAGATTTTTTTCAATTACCAATGAGCTCTCCAACATACATTAGACAACAACGTTAAAAAGTTTAAGGTTCAGCATTACATCTTTTCCTAGACACTTTCTTGTGATTGAAATTCCTTAATTTTCCACGTTTGTCATAATAAAAGCTGTCTTGTTTGTACTTCTTCAAAGCCCCATCACTGGAATCCTTTCCTTTACATTCAAAATCACTAATTCTAGCTCTTGGTTCTGTAAATATATGTTTCACTGTGCATAAAGAATTCAACCTGCAAAACAATACATGAACTGTTTCAGTAAAGTTTCCACCTTTTAGAAACATAAGGCAATTACAAATTGACCCATTTAATCCTAGAGCATTATTACTAACGTTATGCAGAACAAGCTATTTGGGCATTTCCTGTGTCCAGAAATTGAAGTAAAGAGAAAAATTTTAAGGGAAAAAAAAATCCCAGCAACCTCCGAGAAACTGTACATTTTACTGAACCTGAACAAGAAACCAGATGCTGATAGAGAACACTTCCAGAATAATCTAGAACATGTCAAGCCGAAAAGAGCAGCACCCGGAAGAGAAGAAGAGAA
The DNA here is from genome assembly GCA_022379115.2 of Bauhinia variegata. Classification (NCBI taxonomy): domain Eukaryota; kingdom Viridiplantae; phylum Streptophyta; class Magnoliopsida; order Fabales; family Fabaceae; genus Bauhinia; species Bauhinia variegata. The sequence goes on from CM039436.1 coordinate 6,998,918, forward strand.
TTAAATTGAAGAAAGATGGAACGGGACTTACATGAAGGCATGTAGGAAAAGAAACTCTGATTTGGATAATGAATGAAGGAATAATTCCCAGAAGGTGAAAACAAATGCAGGACATAAACATGGGACAAATTTCGTTTGTTTTCATACGGAAAAGAAAAACAGGTTCGGATAAAGACATAACCAATAATCGACAAAGAAAGGGGAAAAAATCCTTAAAAATATCTTCGTAAAATGGTGTTCTCTACTCTCACAGTAGACACTTTCTTTATCTGCAGTAAATAGGAAGAAACTAAGAACACTGAGAAATTTTTAGCATGAATTGAAGTTGCTGAGAAAATTATTTATGAATTCTTTCTCAACTTTTGAATTTTCAGTTGTTACGCATGATTTCATTTCTTCATTATTGCTATTTCGAATTAAATTTGAATAAAAGAAGAAGAAACCAGCCCATAGAAACTAGGCATTTGCGGCATTTCAGCGAAGAAAGCGTGCGAGCCCAAAGAGCCAGGGTTAACGACTTGGGCATTAGGGTGTTCTGCGTGGAGCATTTTTTATATCAACATTTCATTATTTTTTCTTTAACTCAATTTTTATTTGAGTATTTTATGTTAAAATTATAAGAAATAAAAAAAAAAAACTCATAAAAAATGAGCCAAACAACATAAATCGTCCCAATAATTAATTTTTTTTTCTTGATAATTGATACATGTACAATATTAAATTTTAATATAATTATATTTTTAAAACTTAAATTTAAAATTTTTAATTAAATTAAAACAACTTTGAACAAATTTATTTAATTTTTAATAATAAATAAGACTATTAATAATAATTTAACATTGAAAATTATTATTATTAAAAAGAACACTCAAATGTGTCTAGAAATATAATAATAACTTGATTATGATCAAGACAAAAAAATAAAACTACTCATGTCAACAATGAATCTGGTACTTGAATTCTCATGAGATACACTTTAAATCAATTTTTCATTGGTCTTATTCTGCTTTATTTTTTAACAAGTATTGATTTAAAAATTTATACAACTCACAGCACAATTACAAAAATCATACAAAAATTTTAAATCGGTAATCAGTAAAATAATTAACTACATATAAATAATCTACTTTAATTATTTTTAATTTTTATATAGGCTCCTGGACAAATTCTGAGAATATTCTAAGCACAAGTAGCACTCCATCATAGCTGGTTATTAGCACAATTACGATGGATTTCACCGTTAAATATGGGAAAGTTCACTTTCGTCCCGGTCACCACTTTTAAAAGAAAATATTAGTCTAATTTATAGGGTAATATGCTAAAAAATTAAAATTTACTCTTTTATATTAATTATTGTATATAGAAAAGTGGAGAGATTTATGTAATATAGCGTGAGAAATATATAATGTGATACGTTAATTATTTTTATTAATATAAAAAGATTAAAATAAATTATTTAATTGTTATAATATATGATGATAAAATTAAGAATATATAGTATTTTTTATCAAAACTAAATATAAATTTTTTTAAAATGTCAAAATTAATTAAGTTCACCTTATATTTAAAATTAAAAAATATACTATAAGAAAAAAAATTTATTTTTGTTCCTTCACATTATTATTAATTTTAAAAAATATTTTAACATTTTAAATTAGATAAAATAAACTCTCACATTTTAAGTCAAAACAAAAATAAATTTTATTAAAGTATTTTTTATCTATACGAAAGATTGATTTTTATTTTAAGTTTAAAATATAAAAATTTATTTAATTTAATTTAAAATATTATAATTATTTTTAAAATTAACAATAATGTGAGTAGTAATACAATTAAAAAAAAATTTCTCTAAACATAAAAATAAATGTGTTTACATAAATATATAACATGTCACAATAAATATACTTATGAAAGTGACGCTACATAAAGTATCATTTGTTACATTTAATTTTTATATACTAATCTTTATTTTTCTTATTTTAACAATAAATAAGGTTGACACGAGTGTGCAAATAAGATTCTACACACAGCTTTTTTCCCAATGCATGGTGTCATCCCCTTTAGCCGGCTTAATATGCTGCTAATTAAAGAGCCATAATGCGGTCCGTGTTGAGACACCTGTGCCGTTAGCGGTGTCTGTAGGCCCCACTTTTCGGGACCCGCGTTGACCCACGCCTTGGAGAAAAAGGAAACTGAGCACCCTCCGGCTCCGTCGAGCTCGGCAATAGATTGCTTGGGTCCTTTCTCGATTTTTCTCCGAACTTTCTTACAGGATCCACTCTCCTCCGTCGCCAGCCACCACATCCTCCATTCTCGGGGGTTTCGAAGATTCTCTCTCCACCGTTGTAGAGCTTTCTCTCTCTATAATCACGTGGACCAACGTTTCTGCTTGTCGGTGAATTTTTTAATCTAGAAGTTGAATCGAGCTTCGCCCAGATTCTATTTCGAGAGTTGGCAGCAACCCTTCTCGATTTCTGAACCAGCGTAGTTTGAATCTTGTGGTGGGTGATCTCTTGTGTAAGGTTTTGTTCTTGTTCATTTCTTACTCGAAGTATCATTTTTGAATGATTGGGTATTGATGCGTAATCTAATGATCGAAACGTGGTATATGATTGGGTTTTGTTACATGTTACATCTTTGGATATGCATGCTTGCTTAGTCTGATGATCGTGAATGGAATAAGCTATGTGCGTTCGTCAGGTTCATTCTGTGTCGAGATTGACACAAAATTATGTGTCTTCCTGGATTGGCTTTGTATGGTAGTTTTTCATTTGTGGAAATTTTCCCCTATGTCTTGAATAGTTTAAGCTTTAGTATTAGTGTGAGGGGAAGATCAAGGCTGGTCTAGTGAATATTGCTGTTATATTTGATTTTGCGTCCTTATCTGACGGGTATTGATTTTGATGCTTGATACTGATTTAAATAATGCTGCTTGATAATGGTGTGTGTTTTTGGTGCATTGTCTGATCTGTTGGCTTCTTGATTAGTCATATTTCATTGAATGATGTGTGTTTTTGGTACACAGATGATCTGCTGGCTTCTTGATTAGTCATATTTCATTGACAAGTTCTGTTTTATCATAAAAACAAATCAGTTAAGAACCTGAATTTGGGCTATATTGTTTTCTATATTGAGAGTCAGTGAAAGCTGTAATTTGACTGTGGTGTATCTGTCTGTATGTGCATGTTAAAGTGTTTTATTAGTTTGATTGATCTTCTTTCCAACATAGAATGTGAGAAGTAATGACTAATGATTGCATGGGTACTTTAACAGAAGCTGTTAATATAGTATGGGGTTGACAGTAGTGATCTGAGTACTTGGACGTGTAGCCCAACAGTGCGAGTGAGGTTACCTGTCAAAACCATTTGAGTTCTAATATGGCAGCCTCTGAAAAGGATCGCCCTGTTCGTGTCTATGCTGATGGGATCTACGATCTCTTCCACTTTGGTCATGCCCGTTCCCTTGAGCAAGCCAAGAAATCGTATGTATTATCCTGCCTTTCTACCTTACTGTTTGCTTCAATGGCAATCTTGTTTACTTGTTATAATCTGCATGGTCTTATGTGCCACTTTTATTATGTCATTTTCTCAATTTATAACTTCATTTTAGTAATTTGGTTCTTTTATCTGATTCTGCTTCAAAGCCCTCATTCATTTTGTAGTGATTTTTGTGTAAATTTTTTTTTTTTTTTTGGTATATCTTTTGAGATTCAATCATTCAAATTGGTTGTTGAGGTCGTTAATGCAATTTCTTTACTTATGTCCTAACTTGTAAATCTCACTACTTAGAGACCTTCTTCTAAACACTGGTCTTTAAATTATTTAGTCTTAGGTTCTGGTTCCCTTCTGGTTAAAACATTTTATTTCAAATGTATTCAAGATGATAGATTTTATATTTCTGTTCTTGTTATAGATTGTTATAGATTGCTACCACTCATGCTTTCCTGTGTAATTCTGTTATAAGTTTTTGTTGCAAGGTCCATCCTGGAGACATTTTTCTTACCATATCAATTTGAAAATTTTAGATTTCCAAATACCTACTTGCTTGTTGGATGTTGCAATGATGAAGTAACCCACAAATACAAAGGCAAAACTGTCATGACGGAGGCTGAGCGTTATGAATCTTTGCGACATTGCAAGTATGTCTATTTTTTATAGTTTTGTTGATGGCATCAGGTATCTGTTAGTTAGCTTATGTATTTAAATGAAATTCTCATTTGATAAATATTCTTATCCAGTTACTTTCTGGTTTGACTTATGATGTTCTGGTGTATATATAGCTCTGAATTTATTGAATTTTGAGAATTTCTGATGGATTTGAGCAGGTGGGTGGATGAAGTCATTCCTGATGCACCTTGGGTTATCAATCAAGAGTTTCTTGACAATCACAAAATTGATTATGTGGCTCATGACTCTCTCCCGTAAGAATAATTCCCCCAACTATTCTCTCAAAGATGCATTGTTTCTGTGGGCCCATTGTAATATGATTGTGAATTTGTGATCATGTTGGTGTTTAACTTCACAATTATACATAGATGTTCCCTTCATTTTTTGGATAGATTTGAGTGTATAAGTTTAATGTTTTTTTGCTTGTCAATGAATTTTGGACAGCTATGCTGATGCTAGTGGGGCTGCAAATGATGTTTATGAATTTGTATGTATGAGAAATTTTATTTTCTGAATTTACTCCCCCCTCCCCCCTCCTCCAGTTGTTAGTTTCTTCCATCCCATTTGAATCAAGCTATCCTTTGCTTAGGTTAAAGCTGTTGGCAAGTTTAAGGAGACAAAAAGGACTGAGGGAATATCTACATCAGACATCATAATGAGAATTGTTAAAGATTACAACCAATATGTGCTGCGGAACTTGGATCGTGGGTACTCAAGAAAAGAGCTTGGCGTGAGCTATGTGAAGGCATGATTTTGGCATAGATTCTTTTGATGTACTCATTTTTAACAGGATAATATCTGAATATTTAGTGAATTATTTATTCTTTGGACATCAATATTGTCTTCCTTTGGGGTGAGGTCTTAATCTATGTTTTTGATAATATAAACAGGAAAAGCGATTAATGGTGAATAGGAGGTTGAAGAAGTTGCAAGAGAAAGTAAAGGAACAACAAGAAAAAGTGGGGGAAAAGGTATACCTATTGTCATTCCATATCATCTAATTAATGAGGTTGTATTAGTCTGGCTTTAGAGCATGTCATGTGTGTAAAATGGTACAAGGGGATGAAATGATTATTAACTCGCAGATATTTTGTTTTGCTACTCCCACTTATTTTTTTCCTCCTGAATTCTTTCCCAAGTTAAAGTTCATGCCTGGGTGTCATTAGAGAGGTTTGTCTTCTTGTAATTAGAGTGAAAACTTTAAATGTCTTCGTCTCAGATTCCTCTTGCTCTCGCTGCTCATGTAGGTGTAACAAAAGATTGGAAATTACAGATTATGTAACTCTGTACATGCATGTATTGTGCAATAATGCTGTCTGTTAGTGCTGTATGTCTCTATATGTGTTGGTGAGACCCTTGTATGTGTGTGCATGTTCTTAATATCTTTTCCAAGAGGGGGAGGGTTGGAGAGGAAAAAGGGTCACAGTGTGGTGGTTCTGTTGGAAGTAGGAAGAACAAGTTTTCCTGGACTTTACTTCTGTCAGAGATAACACTTTTAAATAGAATTGGTTCTCCCATTTCATTACCCTGCTCCTTTTCCTGACATCAAAATTGCTCATGCACTTTTTCTCAAGCCATATCTACAACTTTTATTGATACAGCATATCTGGAGATGCACTGAAGAGATGTTTGACAGTCTCTTTGGAGGAGTCCATGTTAATAGTGGAAATATAGGGCGAACTCTTGAGTTCCTCTGAAATGAGGAATTGCAAGTTCAATTTTCTTTTAAAAAAGACAAAAAAGAAAAATAGAAGCCTGTTTCCAACATTTAGCTTGAAACTGAATTTCTGGCATTGTGTGGGAGGCAGTTCATTCTTTCCCTTAGACAGTCATTAACATGCATGTAAGTCCCGTCATTATTTTTATGGTTTAAATATATTCTCTTGGTAAAAAGCAAGGTAGATATTAGAGTAAAAGGTGCAAAAACTTAAGTTAGTCATAAATGTTGTTATAGAGAATAAAGTGATGACTGCTGTGGGCATAAAAGATTCATTAAAAAATGAAAAAATGTACAAGGTTCAAAAACTACAAAAGTGGAAGCTGATGCTGTAAGATTGAAATAAATGTATGTTAGAATGTGCACTCATATGAGAAATATATTTAAGAAGGCAAAGTATCAAAAGCTAAGGATAATCAAATATTGAAGATATAATTGTTTTAATTTGGGCACTATCATTCTTCTTTTCTGACATTTTTCAAGCATTAGATTCTTAATAGTAGCAACATTTCTAAGTTACTTTTCTGGAATCGTGATGGACATGCATACCTGTTGGTTTTCAGATACAAACTGTTGCAAAGACTGCTGCTGGTATGCATCGTAATGAGTGGGTGGAAAATGCTGATCGTTGGGTTGCTGGGTTTCTGGAGATGTTTGAAGAAGGTTGCCATAAGATGGTGAGCTAATATATGCATAAAATGCTATTCTTGATTTTCATAGGAATTGAGATTATTACTCACATTTCTTCAATCTTATGGCATTTCCTGTCTCTATTTTGGTCCATATCAGGGCACAGCTATCAGGGATCGAATTCAAGAGAGACTTAGAGGTCAGCAGTCAAGAGACGCCTCATATTTTCTACAAAATGGAAAGGAGGTTAGTGATGATGATGAAGAGTATTATTATTATGATGGAAGTGATGAAGAATACGATGAAGAATATTATGATGAGTCTGATTCTGCAAACAATGAAAAAGATGAGAAGAAGAACAATGAAAAAGATGAGAAGAAGAAGGATGAAAAAGATGAGAAAAAATAGGTATACTTGAGTGAAGATTTTAGGTCCTTTGCAGAGTTTTCATGGAGACTCTCCATGAGATAACATACTCTAGATTTGCAAAACAGCACGTTTGGGAGCTGAGTGCTTGTTAGTTTTTTGGTTTTGTTTTGTTTTCTTCACAATTTTCAGCCTCCGTTATATTGTTTACATGAAAGTTATGCTTGTGCATTTGCTTGAATTTGTGTTTGTGATTAGAATCATGTAAGTGACTTAAGTATCAGGCAGTGAAATGCTATAAAATCTTTTCTTTTTATGCATTAGTTTAAGTTTATTTTTGATCTTCTAAATCTTCAGCTCACTTGAATTAAGTTTTGGGTTTGAGGCTTTTAATAGGTGAAATTATGCTTGTGCACTTGAGAAAAGTTCAGGTGCACTGTATATATAAGAAGGTTTTAGTAGTTGATATCATAAGGGATTTTGCAATTTTAAGGAGGAATTTATTTTTATTTTTTATAGTTTATTTTTAATAAATGTTTTCACTATTTATATTATTGATGGTTAATTAATGAGAAATGATATTAAATAAGGATAAAATTAAAATATGAAAAAAAATTAAAATTAATAAAACTGATTAACTTTATTAGTATATATAATTTTTTTAAATATATTTTATAATAAGGATCAATGCTATTAGTCTGTATAATTCGATTGACTGCAAACTACAGTACTCAATGAGGATAGAGTACTTCTTTTACTGACACGTAGCTACTCTCTGAAAAGAAACTGTTTTAATATTATATTTTATTTTTTGGTAATGAACTGTCTCAATATTATAATTCATGAAAGGAAAATTAAGTGTATATTTGTTGTTACATTTTTTACCTTAAATTTTATAGATACTTATAAGAGTAAAATTGAAATAAAAATTAAAAAAAAAATGTGTAAAATATGAATATACAGAAATAATATATAATATAAAAAATATTAAATGTTTACAAAATTAGTTTATCTATTACCCTAAAGTAGCTAAACACACTATTTGGATAGGGAAATGATGGTTTTAATAATTTTTTTACACTATAGTTATGTTGCAGAGATAAATTTATAAAAAAAAAAAAAAGTAGTATATATATATAAGTAGGTTTATATAAATAATTATATTATATAGCACAACTCATTTAGATAACCTTAGTCACGTAGAACAAGCTAAACAAACTATTTGGATTACTCTATTCAAGCGGTATAGAATAAGATAACTTGAAATGAAATCCCTAAACTAAAAAAAATTAAATCAAAATTAAAACTAAAAAAAAAAATAACAGCCCTTTTGCACTATGATTTATTACACAAAGAAGATTTGAGGTTAATGTAGTTTTTTTTTTTAATTTTATTTTTAGTAAAAATTATTAAAAATTGAGAATTAACTATTATACATTCTAGCCGAATACGATTATAAAAATAACAAAATAAATATAATCATAATCAATGAAATCTCCCTTACAATAATCTCTACTCGTAGTACTCTCTCAATTATAATTTATCCTTAATTTGCAAGCTACAAAAGACTAATACCAACAACCTAAGCGCACCGTTTTGATAAAGCCTTCAACACATCGTTTCAATTGTACAAAAGTAATAAGATTCCCCAACTAAGTCTAGGCATATCAAACATTGATGTTCATGTTGCTATTACTATCTCCACTAGTCTTTATATGAATTCATCCTCTTTATCTCCGATGGCCCTTTTAGACTAATGTCAAGAATTCTAGTTTTGGTTTTTAGGTATGAATTGGACAAATTTAGAGACTATGGTTTTGATGTGGACTTGGTTTGCATGGAAAACCTTAAGAATTATAATGTTATAAAAGGGAGAATAGAGTAGAAGCAAGATACGTAATCTCAAAACCTTAATCTTGATCTTCTTGAAAGTGCTTTCCCATTTTTACCTAGACTTCATTCTAACTTGATCGTCAGAGTATTGCCAACCAAACCACTTTTCCTTATGAAACTTGCAAGTAGGACCCAAGCTCAGATTAGATTCAGACCAGATTATGTGTTGACCATCCAACAGGTTTGAACAATGAAATTGGCTGGTCTAATCTGATTCTTAGATAGAATATATTATATGATACATTGTACTACTAGAATGTGATTGGTCATTTTATTTAATTATAATACTCTAATTGATTATTTGAGTAAATATTTATATAAAATGATCAATCATAATATAGTAAGATAAAGACACATCTTGTCATATTCTTTATTCCAAAACTTTTAATTTATTGAAAAATAAAATTTAAAATTCTAATTGATTATTGATTTATATTTAAATAAATGAATCACTACTTAAAAATATTAAGACAAAAATGTGAAAGATTTGGCGCAAAAAATATTGTCCTAGCACAAAGTGTGAGACTAGATGGATGTTGATACCTTTATAATAGGTTCAATCCGTGGCCGAGGCATTTGGTGTAATGTTAAGCTTAGTTAGACTCCAACATTAGTATTAGCGTGTTAAGTATGAGACTCTATTTTTTGTCTAACTTCTTATTCCAATGGACCAAATTTATTGTCCCTATTAATAGCTTGTCATGAGGTTTTCTAATAACTAAAATACTATTAAAATAATATACATTTAATGTTTGTAGTAATATTTTAATAGTTTTTTTGTTAATAAAGAGTCTTAGGACAAGTTACAGGACATAGTTTGATATTACAGTTATTGTCCCTTATCCCATGGATTTAGCTAATGAAGTGAAAAGTTCAATTTTTGTCCTTAATACCATCTATTATTAATAAATTCATCTTTAACTATTTTGAATTAACAAAATCATCTATCATATTTTAAATCGTTAACAAATATATTTTTTTATTAATGTCTATCAATAACACCTAAATGAACTTATCTACATGTCACATTTCTTGAAATACCACGTAGGCAAATTTCATTAGAGTTTAGAGTTTAGGGGTATGCATCTATGAAAAGGTAAACTTTCTGTCTCATATATATATATATATATATATATATATATATATATATATATATATATATATATATATATATATTGTTTTAAGAATACTTTTGTTCCAAAACTATTACATTTTTAAAATAATATTAAACTTATTATTTTTTTGTACACCCTTGTTTAATTATTGATAACTCACTTATTTTTTAATTATATTATAAATATAATAAATTAAATTAAGATATTATAGTCAATATAATACACTAATTAATGATTTCTTAATCTATGCGTAATAATCTTAAACAATAAAAGATTTAGAATGAATAAAGTATTTATACAATTTTAAAGTATGATAAATGATTTTGTTAACTCAAAAATATCAGTGATAAACTTATATTGATAAATAATCTCCTACATGAAAATAATATTTCTCCCTTAAATGAATTATTGCATTAAAATGCACTCAACTTCATACGTCATTCTTTTAAAATGAATTATCCCACCAAGCTAGCTGATGCTTGACAAAGGAATCTTATATTGCTAATTATTGTAATTTTATTCAAGTAATTAACGGCTGATGATTGACAAAAGAATTCAAGATAGCTTATTTATATTGCAATAATATTCAGTAAACAGTTTTTTTTCTTTTAAAAAAAAATTCTGTCACTTTCTCAACTTCCAAACACCCTAATGCAGTGTTTGGTTTGAGTGATTTAGAAGATAAGGGAAGGATTTTGGATGATTAAGTAAAAGTTACACTTTTTCTTTTTCTTTTTTACCTCCCAAATTGGAGAAATTTTACAAAATTATTATATTATTTTTAATACTACTCTTTTCATTTAAAATTATAAAATATTATTGTATATTTTACATTTTCAAAGTATATAATTAGATACTCCCTCTGTTCTCAAATTTTAGTTGTTTTAGAAAATTGTTTTTGTTTCAAAATTTTAGTTGCTTTAAATTTTCAATGCACTGATTTCACATATACCCTCATTTAACTCACTTATCCCTCACTTAATTACACCTTAAAATAATTAAAGATAAATAACTACTCCTTTCATTTAAAATTATAAGCTGATATTACCTACTTTATACTCTTAAGAAATATAGTTAAGTAGTAAAAAAAAAATATAGTTTTCCTATTGTGTCTCTATTTGATATTTTGTCTCTTGAGTCAAATGCATGAAGAATTATTAAAATGAGATTTTAAGTAAGGACTTTTTCGAAAAATTGTCATTAACTACTTTTTAATTTTAAAAAAATACCTTATATTTTTAAACACAAAACTTTCTAAATAATGCCTTATAATTTTGAATGAAGAGAATATTTAATGGAGTGTCTCTCTTTTACATTCACAATACTCATAAAAGAAATTAAAAAGAAAAAAAAACTATGGAGAGTTAATGAGCAGAGGAAATGAAATAGATGAATTCAATTACCAGTAAAGCACGAATAGTTAAATAAATATGAAAAATCATAATATTAAATGAATGGATAACAAGACTTAATTAGTAGTGTAAATGAAAAGTGAATTAAATAGGGGCATTATTGTGATTATACTCTAATAATTTATAATATTTTAAATGTATATGGAATCCTTAAACAGTTAAAATTTGAGAATTTCCCTATTTAATATTTGGGACAAAATTTACTATTTCAAACACTGTCTTATAATATATTTTAAGACTTTTCATTAGCTAATAAAATTATTAAAATATTACTACAAACAATGAATGCATATTATTTTATTATTTTCATGACCAATGGAGGGTTTTAGGATAATCTATGAAATAAAGTTTGAGATAACATAATCTATCCTTTAATATTTTGAGAGTAATGCATATCGAGTCAATTAATCAAAACAAAACTTTAATTATAAATATTTGAGGTAAGAGTATTTTTGGAAATGTCATTTAATACTTCTTAAAATAATTTTTTAATATTTTTAAACATAATTTTTTTAAATAATATCTTATATTTTAAAATAAATAAATAAATTTTTTATTTTTTATACTTATAAAATTATAATAATAAATTTACTTTATCTTCTTATAATATTTTCTCCTCTCTCTCTCTCTTTTTTTTTTTTTTTTTTTTCTTTCCAATAGAATTCCTCCCTTCCCCAACGTCAAACCAAACACTGCCTAAGAGTGCAGTGGCGTTTGGGAATATAACTCCAATACAATAGATAATTAAATATTGGAACAAACAAGCAAGTACTTCTGACTTTTTGTGCCAATAATATTGGAGGAAGCGAATCCAGTCCACCTCGCCAACCTAGGACCGTACAAAAAAGTACAAAGGTTATTAATTAATTAATTTATTATTAAATTAATTTTTAATTAATTTATTAATAAATATAAATCAATTAACATGAATGAACAAGATGCAGACAATAAATAGAAAATTTTATCTCTTCATAATTATTATAAAAAAAAATTTGTTTTAAATTTTATTTCAAATTCTATATTATAAAGTAATGGTTCATTAAATTGCATTATTTTATTATATATTATTTAATCACTATCCCGTGGGATTAAAAATTTTTATTCTTATTATCATATGGAACAATATCTATAGTTTTATTTTTAATTTTAAAGTTTTTTTTATTTATCTAGAAAATAAGTTAAAATTTAAATGAGTTACTAAATTTTATGTTTAATTGAAGTGACAAACAAATTAATGGGCTTTTTGTAAGATAGGAAATGTTAACTCTATTATAAGGCAAAGAGTATAATATGGTTGTTGCATTGTGTCATTACGCTCAGCTAGAAATAATAACTAGAAATTAAGTATTAAGAATTTACAAATGAAAAATGTTAAATTTACGTTGGTAGTTGTTTTATTTTATAGTTATTTTATAAAAATAAAATTACAAATAAAAAATAAAAGAAATAAAAAATAGAGAAAACCCTATTTTTTTATCTCACACTATCACTAATTCTAAAATAAAACTTTACATTTCAAGCCAGAACAAAAGTTGACCTTATTGAGGTATTTTTTATTTATACAAAATATTTACTTTTATTCTAAAATTGAAATGTGAGAATTCATTTTGTTTAGTTTAAAATGTAAGGGTATTTTATAGAATTGATGATAATGTGAGAGAGAAAAAAAAAATTTTAAAAATATAAAAATATAAAAGTTTAGTGAACTCATAGCATCACCGTTTACAAATGCACATGGGGTTGGGCATTCCGTAAAAAATCCTTTATTTAAATGAATTATTGCACTTAAAATGCACTCAACTCAATACGTCATTCTTATGGTTGACAAAAGAATTTTATACTGCTAATTATTGTATTAATATTCAATAATCAACGGCTGATGATTGCCAAAAGAATTTTATATAGCTAACTATTGCAATAATATTCAGTAAACAATGGTTTTTAATCATTCAACTTCCTACAATCTTTTTCATGAAGTCATTTGAACTTTTTTTATAAAAGTACTTTCCACGGAATCATTTAGTTTAAAAAAGATTATTAAAAAATTAGTTAATATATTAATATTTTCAAAAACATTACAGCATCCTAACTTTACTCTTATTTAAAGTTAAACTTTACATAAATTAAAACATTAGAATTAGAAATTGCTTATAATAATAAAGCGTAAATATGAGAAAAATATTAAATGCCTCTAAAACTTTAAAAAGTATCTTATATTAAGAATAATCAAAAGTTTATAGAAGTTGTCTTATAAAAGGATCGGGACTTGCACACTCAAATTGTACACTTTTTTTTTTAATAAAATTGCAAGCGCCAAATTAAGAGATGAAAAAGGGATTTAGCTTATATGCTGGATATTCTCTACTGAGCATCTATGAGTAGGAGATGTATAGCCCCAATTAATGAATGTAAATAAACGGGACTTGAATTACTATACAAGACATGAGATGAATTGTTGAGATGTATCTAGTACTAATCTAACTTAACAGATAAACTTGTTTTAAGGAAAATGAAAAAATATATATAAAATGAATTTGCATACCACTGATTTTGGCTTTCTCAACTTCCCAATATCTTACTCTCCTCATTAGAAAACCCTAAAAGTGCAGTAGCTTCTGGGAATATAACTACAATATAATAGGTAATTAGATATTGGAACAAGCAACTACTTCTGACTTTTTGTGCCTATAAATATTGGAGAAAGCGAATGAGAGTCCATCTCCAAACTAGTGCTACACAAAAAGTTCAAAGATTTTGTGAGGAATTGAAAGAAATAATAGAAAAAAGAGAAGAACTGTTAGCCATGCAAGCTGAAACAGAAACCACCACCGGAGGAGGGCCGCCGGAAAAGAGACTAAATGAGCGAAAGATATCATGGGCAAATATTAGCAGAGTTGATTCCCTCAATTTAGAAGCTGGAAGAGTTTCCATGTCCAAAAGCCATTCCTCAAAGGTTTCTCTCTCTAGATATGTCATTGTATTACATGTTCTTTCTATCTTATATAATTTCCGTGTTTTATATATAGTTTTGTTAGATGGTCAATATGAAATTTGGTCTGGGTATGGTTCTATCTGCGAGTATTGCAAGGGAACGAGTTAGTCAGATGTATTCCGACACCCAAGTTAGAAAGGAGTCTGGATAAAATGAGAAAATACTCAAGGAAGGCAAGGACTAGGGTTATGTGGTTAAGTATCTTTTCCAAGTTATGTTTGTCCTTTTTTTATAGTACCATGATCTTAAAGATCTTTTTTCTATACGGATGAGAGAGCGTGAATTTGGCCTTGAGCCTTAAGAGTCCAATCCTACATTATAAGAATAAGGTCCATGCAAGCTCGTCCACATCAAGTTTGATACTTTTGGCTATGACTTAGATTTGAATGCAAAACTTGCAACCTTAATACCACTCAATTACAAATTATTTGGTTATTGAGATGTAATTATAAAATAGAAATTAATGACGGTTAGCTATTCACCAATAACTGAACTATTTTACTTCTGATTATACAAGTTTATAGTTTAGATATCATTTTGTTTGTGACAAAATATTTCATTTCTAAGTTAGGAAAATAGTTTATTTGTGTGTTGAGTAACTGATAGCATCTGGTAACTGATTAGTTCCTTTATAAAATAAATCAAATTGCTATAATCACAATTATGCGCAGCTAGCTATATATATAAAAGGCTTATTCTTAGCTAGAAAGAGAAAAACTTAAATAGCATTAATTAACTGAAATGGCTTATCAATATATCAATATAGCTTTATATATTAAGAAAATATCTTTTGTCCTAAATTTTTTTTGAAAAATATTTTTTGTCCTTAGTTATTTATGGTTACATTTCAGTCCTCAAATAATTATTTTTAGCGGTAATTTTTTTTTAAAAAAAAATTGTATGGATATATAACTGATTTAGTGAGCGTAGTGATGGCATATAAAGAATAGATAATAGATTAAGGTAACTATTGAAAAATGACTTAAGAATAAAACATATATTTTATTCTTGTATATTCTTTCTCAAACTAATGATAGTCTCTCTTAATTGCTATTACTTTTTACATAATCAAAATGTTTCCATGCATGTCATCTACTTTGTTAAACTTTCGTGGATCTTAATATTTTATATAACAGGATAGTTGGAGAAGGACACTAAGCTTAGCATTTCAAAGCATAGGGATCATATATGGGGATATAGGCACGTCCCCTTTGTATGTGTATGCCAGCACTTTCACTGATGGTCTTGACAACAACGATGATCTTCTTGGATGCTTGTCTCTCATCATCTATTCCATTGTACTTCTTCCCTTTGTTAAGTATATCTTCATTGTGTTGTGGGCGAACGACAATGGTGATGGTAAGAAGACAAGCTAATAATGCCTTCACATTCCCAATTTATTTATTTTTTTATCCTAAACTATGTTAAGAACTAATATTTAACCAAAAAAATTAAGCTATTAAGAAGAGATTTAGAACTGGTTTTATAATATATCCAATACATCTGCATACAAAAGCCCATTGAGCTTGGAAGTGTTGGTCAGGGGATTGAAATTTGATTCCTTAACCATGAGATTATAGAGGTTATGATATTATATCAAGAACTGATTTAACAAAAAAAGCTTAAATTATTAGGAGAAATCTTATAATTAATTTTATATTATATCCAACAAACTGTACATAATTAAGGTATTTTTTTTTTAATATATCTTATTTGGTGTTTGTTTGTGTTTCTTTAGGTGGAACGTTTGCACTGTATTCGTTGATTTGCAGAAATGCAAAAGTGAGCTTAATGCCAAACCAGCAACCAGAGGACAGAGAACTTTCCAACTACAAATTAGAAACACCATCCAACCAACTAAAGAGGGCCCTAAAGATAAAGCATTTCTTGGAGCATAATAAATTTTCTAAACTTGTGCTTTTTCTTGTTACCATCATGGCAACCTCTATGGTCATTGGGGATGGAATTCTTACACCATCCATTTCAGGTAAAAATCTTTTTACCATATCAAATCTCATGATCAATTACAACTAAAGGAGAGGGAATTCCAAGTATTGAAGCCTAAATAATTGACATTTTTTTCTGTGACTTGCAGTGCTTTCAGCTGTAAGTGGGATAAAGTCACTTGGCCAAGGTGCATAATATTTTTCTACTTTAATTAATGGAGTTCTGGATGACATGTAATTTAAGTTTATTTTTTTTTGTTTTTTCAGTTACAATTGTGATCCTCTAAAGTTTGTGCTGTATGTTACAGTAATTATGGGGAAAGAAATTTAAATACAAATGAAAAAACTGATAAAATACAAGAAGCACAAGATATTGCTTAAGAATTTAGTAATACTTATACAAATACAACATACTTTGTAATTGTATAATTACTGATATAAGCAAGCTGGGTTTTCCAATTTTTAACCATTAAACAAGGTGTTCGAACCTAAAATGTTTTTGGCCAAAAGTCTGAGTTTAAAACATTAGAGTATATTTAATTAAGATGTTTGAAGAGATTTACCAATTACTACTCCATATTATGAACATAGATTATGTCATGCACAAAATAGTGTGAGCGTGAGGATACTCGATTATTAAAAAAAAGGCTTATGTACTTAATATTACAAGCATAATCATAGTGTATTTAATTTTCACTGTTATTTGTCATAGTTTTACATTCTATTAACAGAGGTATTGGTTTATTGCTCATTCAGATGCCGTTGTTGGGATCTCAGTAGCAATCTTGATCATTCTCTTCTGTGTTCAACGATTTGGCACTGATAAAGTTGGCTTCTCGTTTGCTCCTATCGTCTTGGTGTGGTTTTCCTTCATTGGTGGCATAGGTCTCTACAACTTACTGAAATTTGATATTGGTGTTTTGCGTGCTCTTAATCCAAAATACATAGTTGATTACTTGAAAAGGAATGGAAAGAAAGGGTGGATTTCTCTTGGTGGAATTTTTCTGTGCATTACAGGTGAGTTAACATTAAAGTTCGACTGATAAAAACAGCTTTATGTGTTCTTCTAGTTGTATTTGTTTCTTATACTTTTCTTTAATCAGGGACTGAGGCCATGTTTGCAGATTTAGGTCACTTCAACGTACGAGCAATTCAAGTAAGTTAATATGTAGTTCTGTATTGCAAATTCTCTTGTGATATCAAAAGTAAAAAAATTAAAGGCAACCTTTTTAACATTTAAAAGTGTTTTTTCTTGAATTGTGCTTAACTTCTATTTTTTGTTTCTTTTAAAAGCATCTTTACATGTTTAAAAGTAGGTATTCTGTCTTCTAAAAGTGCTTTTATGTTTTTTTGTTAATCCAATCCAAATAAAATTACATATAAGTGCTAAGTCAAAGTCAATCCAACTTGGCTTTTGCTTTTTTTTTTTAAAGCACTTGAATTAACAAAATCTAGGTCTGAGATGCAACATGGGAAAAAGCTAGCTAACTCTCCTCACTCATTCTCACATCACTTAAATATTTAGGGTTTATATAAATTGGAGATTAATCAATGCTCAACTATTTAGAAGTCCTTTTCGATTTAGCTAGCTTAATTAATTTAGATTTTCATCAACTTGATATTGCAGATTAGTTTCTCTTTCATTACATTTCCTGCATTAGCAGTTGCATACTCTGGACAAGCAGCATACCTCACAAAGTTCCCTGGAAATGTGGGTAACACTTTCTATGACTCCATACCTGGTAAGTAGCTTCCAAGCAGCCATCGATTCTCATCTCTAGTAAAAATTTTAATGTTAAGATGAAACAACAAACTATACACTGCAAAGTAGATTTTACACAGCACCTCTCCCATACAATTACCCTTATGGGTGACTTTACCCTACCTCACCATATGAGTAAGGTTAAAAAACAATGGAGTTTTTAGAGCAAAAACTAACTTTTGATTGAGGTAACATTATGAATATCTCGAAAAATTGAATCACCCATAGTAATATAGGAAACATACCAAAAAAAGAGAGTTAATGTTCTCTTTCTTACATTGTCAAATTCAAATTCTAATAACCATTTGAGAATGTGACTCATGTTGGGTGACCCAATTTTTCAAAATGTTTGTGATGGTACCAAAATCAAAACTTTATTATGCTCTAAACTCCCAATAAAATATATATTGGGCAGGATATAGGATATCAACCTTCTATTCCCAAACATGCACTAGTCATTTTGGAGACAATCTTCTATCTCATGATTATGTGATTAGTCAACATATAATAAAACAATACTACATTAATTGAATGCAGTATTAAATTTTGTCCCATGGCCATTTCCCACATTGTCTCAAGTTGCATTAAGTGGATTTGCTAACTAATCATATGGCTATAGGATATAATTTGAGATAAGATATAAGGCAAAAAATATTGTCCCGGCATCTTGACGATACCCTACAAAAAAAGAGAGGATGTTTTATGTCTTTATAAGATTTCAACTTCTAAACCTCCAACTACATGTGCAGATCCATTGTATTGGCCAACATTTGTTGTGGCTGTAGCAGCTGCCATCATTGCAAGCCAAGCTATGATTTCAGGGGCATTTTCTATCATCCAACAATCTATGAGTTTGGGATGTTTCCCTAGGGTTAGTGTTATACACACCTCTGCTAAGTATGAAGGCCAGGTCTACATACCTGAGGTCAACTACATGCTTATGATTGCTTGTGTGCTTGTCACTGCTGGATTCAGAACCACTGATAATATTGGCCATGCATATGGTATGTTTATATATCTTTTTGCCATTATTTTTACAGGCTTAATTGTAATTTTAGTCCTAAATTTTAAAAATGGAATATTTTATGGAGTTAAACTATGTGGTCCTATCATTTATTAAAAAACTAAAAATAAAAAAGACATTGTAATTTTGATCTTTCCAACAAGTTTTACAAATATCTATTAATCACCCATTTTTAAGTAATAATCAAAGAAAACAAATCATAAATAGAAGACAACAATTAAAATAGAAGAAAACAAAAACAAGGGAAATTGTACAAGAGGGCTAGATCATTGGGAGTAAATTGTTCATTTTAAAATATAGGAATCAAAGAGTTTTATCACTGTTGTGGTCTTATTCGACTTAAATTGGATTAGTTGATGTTCAATGTAGTATAAAAATACTAGTGGTTTGTATAAAAAAAATAAAATAAAGAAACCAAAGTATTCCATTTCTTCTAAAAGAGGGATAAAGTTGCAATTTGTCTTTCTTATATAGTTTTTGAGTAAATTGCACAGTCCTTAAGTAATTCCATAAATTACGAAGAATTTTTACATGCCTCACTTAATTTGATGCTCAACATACCATAAAATAGATAAGTTTGAATATACTCTAGGTCAAATAACTTTGTTTTTAATTGAGTCCTTACACTGTTTTTTTTTTTTTTTTTTCATCTAATTCTGTCCTTATAATTTTACTCTTTTGTTACAAAGTTCCTACACAATTCAAGCTAAGTCATTCTAAACCCTACCATAATGATGTTATAACATAATTTACTACAAAATGACCTAATTACTTATAAAAAAAAAAGGTATAAAAACTGCCTCTACCAAAAGCATGATAAGAAAAATGACAATTGCTTCTTCTTTACTGCAGGAATTTCAGTGTGCACTGTCATGGTGGTCACAACATGCATGTTAACACTTATAATGCTTGTTATATGGAAAACAAACATTTGGTTGGTAGCACTTTTCTTCTTGGTATTTGGTACCATAGAATTTGTATTTTTATCATCCATGCTATATAAATTCAAACAAGGAGGCTTCCTACCACTACTAGTTGCTTTGTTCTTGATGACAATCATGGCCACTTGGCATTTCACACAGACAAGAAGGTACACATTTGAGCTCAATAACAAAGTTTCAGGAGAAAAACTAAGAGAACTAGTTAGCAGCCAAGCTATAACCAGAATCCCTGGAGCGGCACTTCTATACTCAGAGCTTGTAGAAGGCATTCCACCAATATTTTCCCACTTTGCTGCCAATATATCATATATTCCCTCTGTTGTGGTGATTGTTTCCATGAAGAGAATTCCTATTAGCCGAGTTGTACCACAAGAGCGGTTTCTGTTTAGGCAAGTTGGGCCGAGGGAGTACAGGATTTTTCGCTGTGTTGTGAGGTTTGGATATAAAGATGCAATAGGTGAACCTAAAGAATTTGAGGGACAATTAGTCGAAAATTTGAAAGAATTCATTGGTCGTCAATGTCTTATTAATGTAACTGAGGAAGCAACAGCAGCTGAAAATGAACAAACAGATAATACATTGTCTAAGGAAGGAAAAGGGTCTTCTAATCGAATCATCCCGGTTCATTCACCTTCAGATCTGGGAACAGAAGCAAATGTGTCACGGGTTTCATCTGGTTCTATTCAATCAATTCGCGTGGTTAAGTCTATGAGATCCACTACACCAGTGCAGGGAGCAGAAGAGGAGATCAGATTTCTGGAGAAGGCAATGGAGAAGAATGTGCTGTATATGTTAGGAGAAGCTGAAGTGGTTGCAGAGCCCAACTCTTCAATACTTAAGAAGATAGTGGTTAATTATGCATACAACTTTCTGAGGAGAAACTTCAGGCAAGGAGAAAAATCATTGGCAATCCCACATTCAAGGCTTGTAAGGATTGGAATGACCTATGAGATTTGATCATCTGATGAGATCAATGGTTGTGCTTCAAAGTTTGTCTAAGTTTGGTTGGTGAATAATAAAGACTTGTTGCATAGTGTATATATTGTGAGAAGGGTCTGAATGACATATCAAATATATATATATATATATATATATATATATATATATGATGGTGTTTGTACATTTGATTTGTTTCTTCTAAAGATGTAAAATGATGAGCAATTGTGTTGTATCTACTTGTGTTCTCTTGCATACTCTTGCAATATGGGGTTAAGATAAAATGTTTAATAACAAAAACATCAATCTTTTTTTTTTTGTCATAAATAAAAAGGGGATATGAGTTTTTCAATACTAACTCAAAACTATGAGGAGGTTAGGGGCTAAGTTTGATCTTAGGTATAAACTATCAGAGACTTATCTCTGAAGATTGATTGTGCTGCTTTGCAAAACACTTTCTTCACAAAAACATCATTTAATAACAAGGAAAAGTTGATTTTGCATTTCCTAACAAATTGGAGGGCATTGAATATCAATTTGTGAAGTTGGTGCTTGTCAACTTGACAAATGAAAAGTGGATTGTGCAGTTATTTGAATGAAAACTGATAGATCAAGTACATTAAACAATACTGAAATTAGTATATGGGAAGTTGATTTATCAATTGGATTAAATTAGTTTGATGGAAAAATTAGGGTCACGATGATTATTTATATTTTTTATTCCTAATTGCTTTAGGAATAAAGTTCTAAAGGAAAATATAAAAATTACAATATTTATATTTTTTTAAAAGAGTGGTGTTACATATATATTTATTTGTGCAGGCTTATTTTTTACACATTTTTTTTTTATATATTTCTCTTATTATTTTTTTATACAGTTTTATTTTTATAAATAGTTACAAAATCAGTAGGAAGGAGTGTGCACCTCATATCATTTCTCCTTTCTATATATGTTGAAACTGTAATAGAACTCTAAAACTTAATTGTAAAATCTCAAAATCCTAAAGACAGATTCAGAAACAAAAATGGAATACTAGACAAGCAATTTGAAATTAGGCGAAATAACAAGCAATGAAGAAAAAAGCAACTGTTCAATCATCAAGCCATTACACAGCAATCCAATTTGGGTTTGGAACCAAAGAAATTCACTTTAATCACACCAGAAGGTTCAAATATTGCAAATAGGCCCCTCAAATATTAGACAGGATTGTAACTCAAATATTGCAAAAAAAAGAATTCCTAATCCAATGTTGCAGAATTAATCTGAGATGTCATTCCAGAATCACAGACCCTCATCCATGTCAATTATCTTTCCCATCACCATTCCTTTGCTTTGTTGCTGCATCAGCATCATTCAGTTCCAATGGCTTGTTCTCTCCAGTACCCACTCGTACATTCTTCTTGATCATGCAGAGAACAATGTGCGAATTAGGGTTTGGTATTTGCTGCAGCAAAGAATTAGCAAGTGAGTACTCCACCATGATCCAGGTATGATGATGTTCAGAGCCTCTCTTCTCAAAACGGTACCGTTTCTTGGATCCCACCGCAACACGTTCTCCTCTCTGGGTCATACTCAATACAGTTTGCAAGTACCCCTCACCTCTCCATCTCCCAACACCGACCGTACGATCAAAGCGTGAAGGGCTGGTGCCTTTCTTTTTTAGGGTAGTGAACAAGTAAAGCTCATTCTTGTCCTCGGAGAATGATTCGCAGTTAGAATCTTCTAGAAACTCTTGCAATATCTCCCATGGATTCTTGGTTCCGTACAAGTCACATTCTGGTATTCTCACCTTGCCGACGTCATCATTCCCGGCAACCTTGTTAAACAGATAAAATGCAATGAGTTCATCTTCCCTTGGCTGGAAACTTAACCTCACAGGGCAAGCAACAGCGCGACTACTCTCTCCACATTCTTTGGATTCAAACGGCGCCGTTTCCTCTACCGGTGGATCATTCAAGGGAGGTTGATTCAATTCCGACGACGACATCGGAGACCCTTTTGCTTGCCGTTTCACAATAGAAACCCAAAGAACGGAGGCAGAGCTTAGAACACTGCTGTTTCTCTCTATCTCTGCGTATTGGATTCTTTCTTTGTTTGCTTTCCCGGAAAGTTCTTGCTTGCTGTGCAAGAAAAGGAGTGTACAAGGGTAGAGAATGAAGGAGAGCTAAATAGAACGACCTGAATAAAACGACGACATTGGAGTTCCTTTTGCTTGCCGTTTGACAGTTGAAAACCAAAGAATTCCGAGAATGATGAAGACGAGTGAGAAGAGCTAAAGAGAAGAAGAACAGAGAGAGAGAATCTTTAGAAGAATTCAGAGAAATGATCACATTGACTAAAATTGATCTAGCTGTGATTTTATTTATTCTATTTAGGATTGTGACACGTGTACCCATCTCTAACTAACTCACTTAACTAACTAAACTAACAGTTGTACGTCAAGTCATCTCTTAACAGTCCTACTAATAACTTCTCATTTCTTTCTTTCCTTTCTTTTTTTTTTTTTTATTGTTTATTGTTTATGTGATATTTAGATCCATATTTAATTTATATAAATTAGTAATTTATTATAATTTTTAACTAGTTCGGAATGTGTATATATATATATATATATATGTTCAATCTTCAGTTTCCACCAAGTAAGGTCTCAACATTTTTTTTTTTATTCAAAGCCATTAAAAAAGATTATTCATGAATTCTTTTTGAGCCTATACAGTTTTAAATTTATAAAAACTTCCATTATATTTTCTAATTTTTATTTTTAACTAATATTCATTTTCTACCCAACTTTATGCCACATACATTGTCCCACTCACTTACTAACAAAATAAAAATAATATATTTTTAACAAATTGATAATAGTTACAATATTTATTTTCACAAGTGACAATATTGAAGCAATAAATCCCTCTTCCTCTATCTTTTGTTTGGAATAACATTTGTTTCACTTTTCTGTGCCATTTTTAGCTTTACAAGTTTTGATTCATAAAAAAAATTATAAAATAACGTAATTTTTAATATTTTGATAATACTTACAGTATTATTTAATATTTTTAATTCATTATAAATTTTCAAATACAGTATAAGACACAATGTAACACATAAAATGTTTCCATGATCTATCTAGGGTTTTAGTTATCTCTAAAATATTCAATAATAAAAAATTTTAAAATGATAATTGGCTTGGTCCCTCCTTTTCCTCCCTTAAGTTCATGGTGAAAAGCAAGTTGTAAGATATTCTAGACCAAAAATTTGAGTTCTAAACCTCAAAATTATCATTAATTTATTCAAAATATTTTATATATTTGTGTCCATGTCATATATAGTGTCTCTATCAGTGGTTTATAACTTATAAATATAATGATATGTTTGGAGGATAGAGGACTACAAAACCATATCCTAAATATTTGTAAATCAAAAGTGATAAGTAGAGAATAATTTTAGTTTTAAAGGGATTTGGGATTCAGAAACAGAAATTGTAAAAAGAATTCTTTCTATTCATATTAAACATGTATTAACAAAATCGTAACTCAAATATAAACACATTAATCGCAGCATTTTCATCTAATCTAAGGTACAGAATTAATCTGAGATGTCATGATTCAAGTATGACAGAACCTCGTCCATGCTAATCACCAATTCTGGAAATCTTCCATTAAGCAAGTCCAGAATTTCCTTCTTATTCTCATCACCATTCTTTTTCTCTATTACTGCAACAGCACCTTTCAGCTCCAATGGCTTCTTCTCTCCAGTTCCCACTCGTGCAGTTCGCTCATTCTTCCTGATCTTGCAGAGAACGATGTACTTATTAGGGTTTGATATTTGCTGCAACAAAGAGTCATCAAGGGAGTACTCGATCATGATCCAGCCACCATGATGTTCAGACCCTCTCTTATCAAAACGGTACCGTTTCTTGGATCCCACCACAACACGTTCTCCTCTCGGGGTCATACTGGATACAGTTAGTGTGCCCCCCTCAGCTCTCCATGCCCCAAAACCGACCGTACGATCAAAGCGTGAAGGGATGGTGTCTTTCTTTTTAAGGGTAGTGAACAAGTAAAGCTCATTCTAGAATCTTCTAGAAACTCTTGCCATATCTCCCATGGATTCTTGGTTCCGTACAAGTCACATTCTGGTATTTTCACCATGCTGACGTCATCTTTCCCGGCAACCTTGTTGAACAGATAAACTGCAATGAGTTCTTCTTCCCTTGGCTGGAAACTTAACCTCGCAGGCCCAGCAACAGCGCCACTACTCTCCCTATATTCTTTGGATTCAAACGGCGTCGTTTCCTTCACCGGTGGATCATTCAAGGGAGGATGATTCAAATCCGACGACGACATTGCAGACCCTTTTGCTTGCCGTTTCACAATAGAAACCCAAAGAACGGAGGCAGAGCTTCCAACACTGCTGTTTCTCTCTATCTCTGCGTATTGAATTCTTTCTTTATTTGCTTTCCCGGAACGCTCTTGCTTGCAGTGCAAGAAAAGGAGTGTACTTGCAAGAGGTAGAGAATGAAGAAGAGTTAAATAAAACGACCTGAATAAAACGACGACATTGGAGACCCTTTTGCTTGCCGTTTGACGATTGAAAGCCAAAGAATTCAGAGAATGAAGAAGAAGAGTGACAAGAGCTAAAGAGAAGAAGGAGAAGAGAAAGAGAGAATCTTAAGTTTAGAAAAATTCAGAGAAATGATCACATTGACATTAATTGATCTAGCTATGATTACATTGATTACATACATCCTCTCTAGGATTGTGACACGTGTACCCATCTCTAACTAACTCACTTTACTAACTAAACTAATATTTCTACTTGATCTCTTGACAATTGTACTAATAACTTCTCATAATTTTATGTATATGCTTTTATAGCCGTTGTTGTTATCATTTCCTTTTTTTTCATGTAATTTTTAGATCGATTCTTAATTCCATATAAAATTTATTTTCACTTACTACAATCTAGAAAGTCCCTTTCTTCTTGTCTTTTTTTTTTTTTTTTTTCCCCTTTTTGGGGTAAGTTTTATTATCATCAAATGTAGAATGTAGAGAACAAAACTAAACTTGATATACCTCAAGGCTTGTTATTTTGTTATATTATTACCAAAACCATTTTTTTTTTACTTGTGTTGCGTTGTGTGTGTGTGTATATAGACATGTAGAATTTTCAGTTTCCTCAAAGTAAGGTCTCAATCTTCTTGTTTTTTTTTTTTTTACTCCTCCTAAACAACAATCAAAATGATCATTAGGTTCAATTTTACGTGGAGAAATGATAAGAATGTCACACATATGATACAAGTTGAATAGTTGAAAGGGAGAAAAGCTTCTAGAGTTAATTGTGATCATAAAATATTTACTAAGCTTAAAGCAATCAGTTTTATCGTATTATTATTCAATCAACTATGTTTTAAGGAAATGAATTACGGGCTTTAAAATAACGAGAGCACAAAGTGAGAGTAGCTGGGATGAGAATACTAAGATGAATGTGTGGTTGGACAAAAAAGGATACGAAATGATCGTATAAGAGGAGATATTGGGGTGGCACCTATTGAGGAGAAGATGACAAAAAATTAGTTAAAGTAATTTGGACATGTGCGAAGGAAACCACTAGACGCACTAATGAAAAAGTTAATCTTATAGCATTTAGTCTCACAAAAAAGTGTAGAGAGATCTAAAAAGCATTTGGAAAAATTATAAAAAAAGGACCTTAGGATTAATAATATTTCCAAAAATATGGTTATAATAGAGCACAACGTCATGCAATCCATGTAGTTGACTTCGGTGAGATAAGACTTGTTGTTGTCATCATTATCAATTACATTTTTTAATTTTTATTTTTCATTAATATTCTATTTTCTACGCAATATTATGTCTCATGCATTGTCTTACTCACTAGTTAAAAATAAAAACATAATATATTTTGACTAAATTAATAATAGTTATAATTATTGTGAAACAACATATACAAGAGAGTGGAGTAGAGATAATATATAGAAAAGTACATAATAAAATCTTTAAATGAGTGTACTTTATTTATTCACTAAGGGATATTTATATAAGTAATGGGAAAAGTCGAATATAAATAAAAACTAGAAAGGATGTTTATCCTTTAATTAATTACACAAGATAAATACAAGAAAAGACTAAATCTTAGGGTAAATAATATTTTAGGTAGATATTTAAAATATTCATAACAATAATATTATTTTATATTTTTATAACTAATCAAAAAAAGAGATAAAAGATTTCAATTTTCTTCAAAAATATTGAAGCAATAAATCCTTCTCGCTCTCTATATATCATATACTTGGAATAACATTTATGGCACTTCCTTGTCTAGATCCTAGTTCCACACATTTTGATTCATAAAAAAATTATAAAATAATGTAACCTTATATATTTTGATCCTACTTACAGTATTATTTAATAAATATTAACCAATTATAAAGTTTCAATATACGATGCAACGCTGGGATAGAAAATATTGTCATAATATGTCCAGGTTTCAATTATCTCTAAAATACTCAGTAATGGAAAATTCAGAGTTTTCAAAAGGGTTTTTGGACATAGCAATGTATAGCCAAAAACTGGAATCATTCTATCCTTAAAATTCTTTCTATTCATATTAAACATGTACTAACAAAATCGTCACTCAAATATAAACTCGTTAATTGCAACAATTTCATCTAATCTAATGTTAGAGAATTAATCTGAGATGTCATGATTCCAGTATGCCAGAACCTCATCCATGCTAATCACCAATTCTGGAAAACTGCCATTAAGCAAATCCAGAATTTCCTTCTTATTCTCATCACCATTCTTTTTCTCTCTTGCTGCATCAACACCCCTCAGCTCCAATGGCTTCTTCTCTCCAGTTCCCACTCGTGCAGTCCGTTCATTCTTCTTGATCTTGCAGAGAACAAAGTGCTTATTAGGGTTTGATATTTGCTTCAACAGAGAGTCATCAAGGGAGTATTCGATCATGATCCAGCCACCATGATGTTCAGACCCTCTCTTCTCAAAACGGTACCGTCTCTTGGATCCCAGAACTCGTTTTCCTTCCCGGGTCACACAGAATACGGGCTTGGCAGAATCCTCGCCCGCCCATGTCCCCAAACCGACCCGGCGATCGATCCGTGCGTTACTGCGACCTTTCTTTTTGAGAACAGTGAACAAGTAAAGCTCATTATTGTCTCTGGAGAATGCTTTACGGTTAGAATCTTCTAGAAACTCCTGCCATATCTCCCATGGATTCTTGGTTCCGTACAAGTCGGATTCCGGTATAATCGCCGTGCTGACGTCATCTTTTCCGGCAACCTTGTTGAACAGAAAAACCCCAATGAGTTCTTCCTCCTTTGGCTGGAAACTGAACCCAACGCCGACAGCACAGCTACGGTCCCAGCACAGTTTGAATTCAAACGGCGTCGTTTTTGCAAGTGGATCATTCGTGGGTAGACTCGAAACCAACGACGACATCGGAGACCTTCAGCTTCGAACACTGTTGTTTCTTGATTTGATTGGCTTTTCTCAGGAAAGCTTGTTGCTTGCGGAGTAAGAAAAGGAGACCAACGAGTCAACGACTCTCCTTCCCTCTCTATATATCTCCAACTCTTCTGTTTAGCGTCGCTTTCATCGTAGAGCTAGCCGTTAAGAATAATAGGAAACAATTATAAAAAATTTATTTATATAAATTTTCATTTATCAAAAACTTTTTTATTATTCTGCAAGTATTAATATTTAATTTTCAGTTTTCCCAAAAGTCTCAATTTTTCTTCATTAAATCCAATAAAAAATTTATTCTTTTGAGTATACAGATTTTTTAATTTAAAAAATTTCAATTATTAATGTGCATTCTAATTTTTTTAATTAATAAATATTCAATTTTCTGTCTAATCTTCCACAATATTGAAGCAACACAACAAATTCTCATCCCTCCCTCCTGTTTAGGGTTTTAGCTGACTCAAAGTTTATTAATGGGGTTAAAAATAAGATAAGTTAAGCCAATAAGTCTAATTTAATTGGGAAAGATTTAACTAGTATATAAGAGAAAAAGTATACGTATTTGTCCACCCCAATATACACCTATTTCTTTTTAAGTATATTACAGGGAGTTGTATATATATACACTTTGTATTGATTTCATATTTGCTACATTATGTCATATTTATGTTATATCATTATATTTGAAACATGGTATGTTGTATTATATCATTTGATAATTATTTCATTATTTCTTGTAGCCTATTTAAAAGTAATGCCTCTTTAATCTCTTTGATAATTATTTTTTATAATAAATATAATTTTAGACAAATTTGACTCTAATTTTCATTAAATTTAATGTATACAAACCTAACACGCTTGGTTTGTTTAATAAAACTCAACTCCTAAACTCATTTAACTCACAAACATGAAATTCAAGCTAGCCTCTTAAGATGAGCATGAAGCTCATTTCCATCCCTAATTGAATTTTTTCCATACAGTGAATTTTACATTTTTTTTTTACATTACTCTTTTTTATTTACAATTTTACCCAAATAAATAACTAAAACACATAAGTATAACAATAGGTGTGTAAAAACAAATGTACAAGCAACTTTTCCCAATCAAAAAGGTTGGGGCTCTTTTGGACATTGCAGTGAATAGTAAAACCGCTGAAATCATTTTGAAAAAAGGAAAAAAAAAAAAATGAAACCATTTAGTTCTTAAACAACTCCAACTCTATTAAATACAGTTTTGCCACCATAACTGATTCAGTTCAGTACACCAAGTAGTATCACCAAAACAATGTGTCTTTTTCAGCCTAAAAATAATCAAATAGGCGCAGCAAGAGAGGGCAGGGAACAAAGACTCAAAAGCAAACTTCAGCAGCAGACAATCATAGGCGACTTATCACAGCTTCCACCTCAGATGGGCTATAAAGATGCTACGTTGGAGCAACCTTGGCGATGTCAACATTGTTCGGAGTCACCTAACATAAATAAATACAATGAAAACAAGTGACTTTTCGATCTTCTCAGTTCCAGGGGGAAAAGGGACAAACAGTTTGCAGTACATGTATCAATTCTCATGCTTACCTTCTCTTCCATGACTTGTTTCAGAATGGATAAAGCAATAGTCTCAGCTTCTTGGAGAGTCAAGTCCTGCAAGCATAAAAACAAAATATGTCATCTGGGTGCCTCTAGCAACAGTGAAAATCCTTGCATTAAAGGTGTACGTCATTATTTTTTTTTTCCCAATAAAACATTAAGGGTATGTTTGGATTGGCTTTAAAAAAAGTGCTTTTTGGCTTCTAGAGGTGGTTTTTTCATGAAACCTGTGACTTGCTTTTGCTTTTTCTAGAAGCATTTTACTATATGCTTATGCCAAAAGCAACTTTCTGGCTTCTAAAGTTGCTTCTGCTTTTTTTTCTAGAAGCCATTCCAAATGATTTAAAATTGTACAAAAGTACTTTTTTCTTGTTAGAAAGACTTCTAACAAGGGGGAAAACACACTCAAAATAAGCTCTAAATGTGAGCTGTATGAAAATAAAAGGTGGCCTTTAGAACAGAAGCACAAAAGGATTTGTCAGCGGAAAAACATAAAAACATTCTTTCCAAGACCAATGAAATCAATTTCCAAGACTTCCAATTTCCTACCTACCCTACCATGAACTATCAAGTATAAAGTCTCTCCATTTCTTTCCTGCTTTACTTATCTTTTTCCTTTTCCACCATCTTGGCCAAGAACATTTTCACTGATAGAGGTAATAGAAGATTAGAAACAGTCCACTTTAATGACATAAATACCTTGTTGTACTGTTCCTGCAGTGAGCTGTCAGCGCCTTCGGACCCTGAACCAATAGCTTTTGCATTGCATTGCCAAAATGTGCCTTATGAATCAGTGTAATATCTGCAAATCAGACAATTCCCATTCAGCATACAAAGCATTAAAAATAGTATTTTAGGGAAAAGGAAAAAAGGTACAAGCAAGTGACAAGCAACTTATTTTTTTTCACCTAATTATGTAAGGAACATGATTGGCACAAGAAGCAAAAGACAAACCATAAATTGATTTGATGGGGGAATTGAAAGATACTGTAGGCAGGATGATCAACATATAATTTGCATTGAGAGAGCGATTTGCAAGGTAAATAGCTGAACCTCAAACATCATTTAACTTAAACTATAAACTAATGATAAGAGAATTGAGGCAGTACTATTTAACCATGACATAGCTGCAAAAACTTAATACTCTCTGTCCTTTTTTTTTTTCGGTCCTTTGATATATATATATATATTTTTGTTTTGGGGGGGGGGGGGGGGGGAGGGGGAAAGGAGAATATTAGAAAGAAAGGAGGAAGTTTCAACTTAAGAGTTAAGACGATATGTATGCTCCAACGGAAACAAGACTTTACAGAGATCATTACTCAAGGGACAAATAAACCATTTTCAAGCAACCCTTGGCTGAACACCATTACCCAAATGATGAAGGGTTAGTCTTTTGGGATAGATAATCTAACAAAATGAACCGATAACTTAAGAAATTGCAACATATTTGGAACCATAACTGTTCTATTAACATCAAACCTTAATACCACTCAATTACAAATTATTTGGTTATAGAGACGTAATTATAAAATAGAAATTAATGATGGTGAGCTATTCATCAATAAAATGAACTATTTTACTTCTGATTATATTAGTTTAGATATCATTTTGTTTGTGACAAAATATTTCATTTCTAAGTTAGAAAAATAGTTTATTTGTGTGTTGAGTGACTGATAGCATATGGTAACTAATTAATTCCTTTATAAAATAAATCAAATTGCTATAAGCACAATTATGAGCAGCTAGCTATATATATAAAAGGCTTATCAATATAGCTTTATATATTAAGAAAATATCTTTTGTCCTAAATTATTTCTGAAAAATATTTTTTGTCCTAAGTTATTTATGGTCACATTTCAGTCCTCGAATAATCATTTTTAGTGATATTTTGTTTTAAAAAAAAAAATGTATGGATATATAATTTATTTAGTGAGCGTAGTGATGGCATGTAAAGAATAATTCATAGATTAAGGTAACTTTTGAGAAATAACTTAAGAATAAAACATATATTTTATTCTTGTATATTGTTTCTCAAACTAATGATAATCTCTCTTAATTGCTATTACTTTTTACATAATCAAAATGTATCCATGCATATCATCTACATTGTTAACTTTCGTGGATCTTAATATTTTATATAACAGGATAGTTGGAGAAGGACACTAAGCTTAGCATTTCAAACCATAGGGATCACATATGGGGATATAGGCACGTCCCCTTTGTATGTGTATGCCAGCACTTTCACTGATGGTCTTGACAGCAACGATGATCTTCTTGGATGCTTGTCTCTCATCATCTCTTCCATTGTACTTGTTCCCTTTGTTAAGTGCATCTTCATTGTGTTGTGGGCAAACGACAATGGTGATGGTATGAAGACAAGCTAATAATGCCTTCACATTCCCAATTCTTTTTTTTTTTTTTATCCTAAACTATGTTAAGAACTAATATTTAACTGAAAAAATTTAGCTATTAAGAGAAGATTTATAACTGGTTTTATAATATATCCAATACACCCACACACGAAAGCCTGTTGAGCTTGAAAGTGTTGGTCAGGGGATTGAAATTTGATTCCCTAACTGTAAGATTATAGAAGCTACGATATTATATCAAGAACTGATTTAACAAAAAAAGCTTAAACTATTAGGAGAAAACTTATAATTGATTTTATATTATATCCAACAAACTGTACATAATTAAGAGATTTTTTTTATATCTTATTTGGTGTTTGTTTGTGTTTCTTTAGGTGGGACGTTTGCACTGTATTCGCTGATTTGCAGAAATGCAAAAGTGAGCTTAATGCCAAACCAGCAACCAGAGGACAGAGAACTTTCCAACTACAAACTAGAAACACCATCCAACCAACTAAAGAGGCCCCTAAAGATAAAGCATTTCTTGGAGCATAATAAATTTTCTAAACTTGTGCTTTTTCTTGTTACAATCACGGCAACCTCTATGGTCAATGGGGATGGAATTCTTACACCATCCATTTCAGGTAAAAATCTTTTTACCATATCAAATCTCATGATCAATTACAACTAAAGGAGAGGGAATTCCAAGTATTGAAGCCTAAATAATTGACAATTTTTTGTGACTTGCAGTGCTTTCAGCTGTAAGTGGGATAAAGTCACTTGGCCAAGGTGCATAATATTTTTCTACTTTAATTAATGGAGTTCTGGATGACATGTAATTTAAGTTTATTTTTTTTATATTTTCGGTTACAATTGTGATTCTCTAAAGTTTGTGCTGCATGTTACAGTAATTATGAGGAAAGAAATTTAAATACAAATGAAAAAACTGATAAAATACAAGAAGCACAAGATATTGCTTAAGAATTTAGTAATACTTATACAAATACAACATACATTGTAATTGTATAACTACTGATGTAAACAAGCTGGGTTTTCCAATTTTTAACCATTAAACAAGGTGTTTGAACCTAAAATGTTTTTGGCCAAAAGTTCGAGTTCAAAACATTAGAGTATATTTAATTAAGATGTTTGAAGGAATTTACCAATTACTACTCCATATTATGAACATAGATTATGTCATGCACAAAAGAGTGTGAGTGTGAGGATACGCGATTATTAAAAAAAAAATAAAAAGGCTTATGTACTTAATATTACAAGCATAATCATAGTGTATTTAATTTTCACTGTTATTTGTCATAGTTTTACATTCTATTAACAGAGAGGCATTGGTATTATTGCGCATTCAGATGCTGTTGTTGGGATCTCAGTAGCAATCTTGATCATTCTCTTCTGTGCTCAACGATTTGGTACTGATAAAGTTGGCTTCTCGTTTGCTCCTATCGTCTTGGTGTGGTTTTCCTTCATTGGTGGCATAGGTCTCTACAACTTATTGAACTTTGATATTGGTGTTTTGCGTGTTCTTAATCCAAAATACATAGTTGATTACTTGAAAAGGAATGGAAAGAAAGGGTGGATTTCTCTTGGTGGAATTTTTCTGTGCATTACAGGTGAG